>CM042145.1:65766699-65816699 GCA_023376005.1 Doryteuthis pealeii | reverse complement strand
TTTTATATATCTAAAAAATAAAGATTTATATATATAGTGGGAATAATAAATTATTTGCTGTTACTGATTTCTAATAGAATCCTGTTATTCTCAAACATTAAAAGTAATCCTGTATAGAATTTAAATTAGAGCGGTGATGATCTTACTTGATTCATTACTCTGTTTATTCTTCTTCTTCTTCTTCTTCTTCTTCTTCTTCTTCTTCTTCTTCTTCTTCTTCTCTTCTTCTTCTTCTATCTGTTGGGGGTTGATTTTCTTTCTTACAAATTCTTCTTCGGGGCTGAGTTAAGCTGGTCATTGTCTTAATAATTTACAACACAACAAGACCTTGTTTTTACTTGATCAATTTTTTATTTTCTTCCAGACCATATTGGTTCAATTCCGCCGCAGGGTGAGATGACCCGGAAAAGACGACAATCACGTCCGCTCTGCTTCCAAGTCGGGTCTAATCTAACTCTACACTATATCAATTGTCTGTCATGGCGCGTTTTCAAGGGATCAAAAGGTTATAACCGTCACCGGTAATTTTCCATAGACTCCCTTGAGTCCAAATCAACAGATACTAACTCAAATATTCTTAACTACAGATCTGTTCACAATTCATGAACTCTCATGAATTGTAACATATTATTTTCAACTACTTTTTCCTTCTTCTTTTCATCACTGTGCAATACAACCAGTATCAAGATGACGATCCAAAACTTTGGAGTCTTGATCGGCAAAAAGTTGTTAATATATCTAACGACGCAATTTGTGTGCTCCTATTTTTCGCTTTCTTCGCATCTTAATCAATTTATAGACATTTCCGTTTTAATTCTCCAAGATAGGCACATGAAATTGTTATTGAAAACAACATAAACAACATTATTATAAGAATAATGGGGTCTTAAATTCCGTTCGCATAATGCATTAAGTTACCTAAAATAAAGTAATCCAACACAGAATATTCGGTAGGAAAAAAAGACAAGTCAGTTAATACTATATAACATCTAATTTAATAAAACTCGAAGAAGGAACCAAGTATAAAAGAGTCGCCAAGAAAAAAAAGAAAGATAGATAGAATGAAAAAAAAAGAAAGATAGGTAGTTAGAGAGATAGATAGAATGAAAGAAACATATATATATATATATATATAAAGAAAGAAAGAAAGAAAGAAAAATAGATAGATAGTTAGATATATAGAAAGAATAAAAAAAGAAAAATAGATAGATAGAAAGAAAGAAAAGAAAGAAAGAAAGAAAGAAAGGAAGAAAGAAAAAATAGATAGATAGTTAGATAGATAGAAAGAAAGAAAGAAAGAAAGAAAGATAGTTAGATAGAGAGAATAAGAGAAAGAAAGAAAAATGATAGATAGAAAGAAAGAAAGAAAGGTAGATAGATAGAATGAGAGAAAGAAAGAAAAAAGATAGACAGATAGATAGATAATTAGATAGATAGATAGAAAGAAAGAAAGAAAGGTATATAGATAGAATGAGAGAAAGAAAGAAAAAAGATAGACAGATAGATAGATAGATAGAAAGAAAGAACGATAGATAAAATGAAAGAAAGATAGATAGATAAAAGGAAAGAAAGATAGATAGATAGACAGAAAGAAAGAAAAAAGAAAAATGGATAAAAAGAAAGAAAGAAAGAAAGAAAGAAAGATAGATACAATGAAAGAATTTGCTTTAATGGATCTAAGTGAAAATATAATTTTGAAGCGTAACGAATGGAATTCTGTCGAAATCTTATTATAATGGAGATTGTGTGTTTATCTGTCTGTAACCGAAACTATATTACTACTCAATTCACAATTCATTTAATTACTGACATCACATTCCCAATGATTTTATTTTTAATTTAACCTCAATTATTGATAAAATTGTTTTACATTATTAATACTGTTAACCATATCTACATAGTATTTACCGCGTACCCCACTTGTACGGGTCAGGCACAAAGTCCCTATTAACGTGGGACCACCCACAAACCGAAGCTCATGGGGTGGCAGGTGAAAAAATTGCGTCGATCCCGTCGGCATTCCCCCTCAAGGGGGGCGCCTCAGGCACTGGGCAATAAACCCAGCCCTGCCCCTTTAAATCAAGGGGGCAGGTGTTGCCTGGGGGGATGGCCCCCTGGGATCGACGCTATTAATTATATCAATGGTCCAGAGGCCGAAGCCACTGTTAACCATATCTACATACTAACAACATGCAATTATATTTATATATACAACAAAATAGCGGTTTACAGTGTGAACGGGAAGGCTAATTTGCATATTGATATTAAAAATGTGATTTTAATAAATATGTGCTTAGTATTATTGATTCCTAATTGTTTGGTTTTATCTTAATGAATATAAGCAAAAATCTCTTAAATAAATCTTAAATGCAATTCATTAACAAGAAAAAATAACTGTCATTTTATTTCTTTACTTCCTATTTTAACTAAATACTTTAATTAAAAAAAATAACAATGAAAGACGAGAGTAATGGAAGAGTAAGTTTCAGTTGTTCTATTTTTCGATTATACACCCCTGTTTCAAATCTTTTTATCTGCATTCTTATTTAGTTTCAATAGCCTTTCTAATTTAATACAATATTTTATTACATTAATACTTAAATACTTGCACCCGGAGGGTGCATATATTTGCTAGTGAAAGTAAAATCAATAATTTAAAGAGTAACAGAAATAAAAGTAAACAAGAAGTTTGCAACTAATAACACTCTAGGTAATACTGTTATAAATGAAGGGTACAAGGCGAAGATATATGTATATTCGGGTTAATAATTTATTTGTGCAATGTGAAATGTGTGAGTTTACAAAATGTGTTAAAAGTGTTCAAGGCGTATGTGAGAGTTCGTAAATGGGTTGCCAGAAACATTCGCTTGGCGGCGATATATATTTGTGATACAAAGTACAAGGAAACTTATCTTGTGTGTATTTGCTGCTTCTGGTCTCTGCCAGTAGAATTTGTCGTGTGCGTCTCACGGGTGCTTGTCTGTTCTTTTAGTTCGTCTGGTCTTACCCTTTAGGTGCCAAGACAGTGTTTGCTGACCTTATTCCGCCGCTACTTAAAACCGGTTCTTCTCCCAGTGCCAGCCATATCTGTTCTCGTCTACCTCTCTCGGGTGCCGGATCTGTTCTGAAGACTTTTAGGGCTCTAGCCCCCGGCGTCTGATACTCAGGAACTAATAGGGGCAGATAACCCAAATTTCTGATAAGAGAACTATTTTTGAAATGCAACAAAACACTTAACTAAAAATAAAAATGAACTAATAATGCAATTAATGATTCAATCAGATATTTAAAAATAAAATTGCTCACACCAGACGCACATGTTCTATTCCAACCGCCTCTTTCCAAGAATATCTTCACTGTGGATCAAACTAACTCATGAATGTTTCCCACACCCCCAGTTAAAATTTAGATTTTTGTAAGTCCAGGGTTAATATATATATTTACCAACCCGTCCGCACGATCAGTATGCAACACAGGGTCAATTTCTTAAGCGGAGTTTAACAGGTTTGAATTCAGAGTTTTCCAAGGTTAAAAAGCTCAGTCTGCCCTAATACTTACCCATAAGTCCAGGGTTAATAAATCTTTTACCCTTCTCTCTTTTTGATGTTCAGTTTTATTTTCTCTTTTTAATCATCAACTATTCTCCCTCCAGCTATGGGTAAAAAGGAGGACATACTGGTCTCTTTAACCTTGGTTAAGCAACCAGTCTTGGAGAAGGAAAACTCTGAATTCAAACCTTTTAAATCTCCACTCAGGGAGTTGGCGGTCACTACTAGAATAGGCTCAGTCCTACTTAGTGATCTATTTCAATTTTTTATTTAAATTTTTACATGCTTACACTTCCTTTTTCTTATTGTATGTATTTGCCTATAGGAAACAACACTGCTTAATTAGGGTATCTTTGAATGTTAAAAAAAAAACTAAAATAGAATGTAAGGGAAAACAATAAAGAAGTAATGGAATATATAGACAAAACAAAACAATTTTAATTAATGAATACAATAAAGTGATAAAAAAACAAAACAAAATGAGAACGCAAAAATTGCTTTCAGGTCATCGGGTGCAGACTGTTCCACAATACGAAATACTTCCCGCGCATTTGGCCACTTCATCTGTTTAAATATACAGCGTTTGGCTGTGCACGCGTTTCTAGTTCTTGGGTCCCACAGCCGCGAGTTCACGCCCATGACATCATATGACGTCATTGCCTGTCGCAGCATCTCAAAAGTTATTCTCCTGAAGAGGAAAACAACAAGAGATTTCAAGACGAGATAAATAGGGAAAGAAAGAAAGAAAGAAAGAAAGAAAGAAAGAAAAAAATAGGGCGATTCTGATGGAGATTTTGCCCCCTCAAAGTGAAATATACTAGCATTTTTCCCAGGGTTTTTGCCGAAAAGCAAAAACAAAAGATAAACAAAAGAGCAAAAGTTAGTTCTCTGCCGTGATGGGAATGTATTAAAAGTCTGTAAACATCACAGCTGTCCCTTGCTTTGCTACTGAGCGAACCAGCTCATCTGTTCTTATCTATCTATCTATTTCTGTATATATCTATCTATCTATCTAATTCTGAATTTATCTATATTAAAGAACAATACCAAATCTGACACACACACACACACACACACACACACACACACACACACACACACAACATATATATATATATATATATATATATATATATATATATATATATATATATATATATATATATATATATATATATATAGTTTTCTTTTTACCGAACAGATGGAATCACCACTTCCAATACATTTATCTGCCAGGATCATTGTGGCTTGCGGAACACTTAGAAAATTTGTTAAAACTTTTTTATAAACAATTTCTTTAACAAGAAATTTTCACCTAACTATGACCTAATGCTAAGGTCGAAACTAGTTGAGAAGAATCAAAAAATAAATAATATAAAATAAGTATTCCTGTTTGCCTTATCTTATTAATGTGTTTAAAATACTGAAATGTGTGTTATATATCATTAAGAAATAAATGTTTACAACGTATCTGGTGTGAATAATTTGCATACTGGTTTTAACAAAATCGTGTTTAATAAATAATTTCTTTGTGTTATTGATTTCTAATATTATTGTTTTATTCCCAAACATATTAAAAGCAATCCTATCTATAATTTCATGTTGAAATCGATTAGAATAAAGTAAAAATAAGTGTAATCATTTTGAGTTCGTATTTAATTTCATTATAACCAATATGATATTGAACTATATCAAAACTTATATACTTGTGTTCGGAGGTCGCATATATTTGCTATTTCTGATAAAGCTAAAAACCTATTAAAATATAAATAATTTTACTAGCAAAGGCCAATGAAACTAAATAAGAATGCAGATAAAAAGATTTGAACTAGAGGGGGTTTTAATCGAAAAATAGAACAACAGAAACTTACTCTTCCATCACTCCCGCATTTAATTGCTAAATTTTCTTAATTCAACTATTCAATTAAAATAGGAAGTAAAAAATAAAATGGCAGTTATTTCTTCTTGTTAATGGATTTCTTTTAAGATTTTCATCGAGATTTTTGCCCATATTTATTAGGATAAAACCAAACAATTAGAAATCAATAAGATTAAGCACATATTCATTAAAGTCAAATTTTTAATATCAATTTGCAAATTAGCCTTCTCACACTGTAAACCGTTATTTTGTCTTATATAGAAATACAATTGCATGTTATTAGTATGTAGAAAATACACACAGTATTAATAATTTAAAACAATTTTATTAATAATTGAGGTTTATATGAAAATAAAATCATGGAGAATGTGACATAAGTTAAGTAAAGTCGACGGGGCGGCCTAAAGTCGGTATCAGCCAATCAGCGAAGGAGTCTATCCCCTTTTCACTTGCGCTAGACTAAGGAGATTGTTTTTGCGTCTGAGGTGGAGCGCCACACCTACCATCAGCTCCTTACTTTACCGCACAAATCCCTGTGCTACTCATACGCTGAGTTGGCGAGGGGCGGTATCGAACTAGAAACCTTGTGGTTTCTAGCCGAACGCTCTACCGACTGAGCTAAGAAAATTGTGATTTGGGTACTGATATAGTTTAGGTTACAGACATACCGACACAGAAGGTCCATTATAATAAGATGAATCAAGAATCATCATAAATAAATATAACAGACTGACGTAAATGCAATTTTCCATTGTTCGCAAATAACATAATTGATAGATCCATTTTGACATTTTTCCTTTTTCTCAATCTCTATAAACTGAGGAAAAATTTCTACCGATAAATTCCAGTGAGGAGGGGAAAAAGAGGTAACATTTCATAGCCTAATATTGCTGTTTTTTCTCTCTCTCTCACTTGATAGCTGGATAGAACCTTCATTAAGTAGAATACATCGACTGCTCATCTACAGAGGTCTAAGACCCTCCCCCCAGTGGGGCCCCCTGTTGGCCGTGGGTGGTTATCCGTGCTTATTAAAAACGGAATCCTGGTGTATGAACAGTCCATGGCATGTAACACTCCCCTTGAACCCTTACTTAGGCTAGACGGGCGGTCGGAGAGGCCCCCTCCGATCAATCGGTTGGTCCCGTCAAGTCCTAGCCCCTATATGATTGTCCCAACCCTATTGTCCTTATGGCAAGCCCCAACCCTTATTATATACGTGCTAAAGAGTGGTGTCCTGGAAATAACGTTAAACTCCGTCTGACGGAGAGGTTCCAGTTCTGGAGGTCTGGGGAATGTGAAGTATCCCTTCATCCCCATTGCTCTCAGGTCTAACCTGAACCGGAGTGGTAGTACCTGTTAGGATCCCATCTATGGGTTATACAGAAAAATGTGTTTATAAAAAATTGAGTATTCAATAAGAATGAATTTATTTCAAAACTTTGTCGGCATTAAATGACCCACTGCGGTTGATATGTCGTAAAACAAAACAAACAACTTTTCTCTTAATTGGTGGCTGACAATTATTAATCGCCAAAGATAGAGAGTTGTGGTGTGATGTAAAATAGACGGAGTGGTCTATCGTTTGTATCAACCGAACAGCGAGGAGCTCTATACTCTTTTCCCTTGCACTAGCCCATGAAGATTACACCTATCATCAGCTCCCCACTTTACCATACATATTCAAGCCGTGCTACTCATGCACTGATTTGGCGAGGGCAGGTATCGAACCCGAAACTGTGTGGTTCCTTGAGATATTTAAGTTGAAACGTTCGTGGCAATGTTTTCTCCAATGACTTACAATGTCATGTTCTCCGCTATATTGTTCAAGATTAAGGGATTCATCGAAGAGAATATCTGCCTTTCAAATTCTGCCTTTCAAATTCATGGCAACGTCTCTGACTGAAATCTTAGATTAAAAGCTTTTTTCACTTTTGTTGTAGGTGACTCACCTATGACACGAACATGGACTTACCCAAAGGGTATATATTTAACAGAGTAAAGCTACTCAAAAGAGTAGTCCCACCCTCACCTGTCCTTCGGGACGGGTGTCTGGTGAACTGCTAAATTAATAGCGTCGATCCCAGATGCTTGCCTCATTGCACTTAGAGGCTAAGCTCGGATCGACGCAATTTTTCTCCTACCACCCCATGAGTCTCGGCTTGTGGGTGGTGCCCACATAAAACGGCCTTGTGCCATATCGTATACACGTGGGGTATATGTAAATACCAGTAGTCCCACCCTCACCTGTCCTTCGGGACGGGTGTCTGGTGAACTGCTAAATTAATAGCGTCGATCCCAGATGCTTGCCTCATTGCACTTAGAGGCTAAGCTCGGATCGACGCAATTTTTCTACTACCACCCCATGAGTCTCGGCTTGGGTGGTGCCCACATAAAACGGCCTTGTGCCATATCGTATACACGTGGGGTATATGTAAATACCAGTAGTCCCACCCTCACCTGTCCTTCGGGACGGGTGTCTGGTGAACTGCTAAATTAATAGCGTCGATCCCAGATGCTTGCCTCATTGCACTTAGAGGCTAAGCTCGGATCGACGCAATTTTCTACTACCACCCATGAGTCTCGGCTTGTGGGTGGTGCCCACATAAAACGGCCTTGTGCCATATCGTATACACGTGGGGTATATGTAAATACCAGTAGTCCCCAATACACCTGTCCTTCGGGACGGGTGTCTGGTGAACTGCTAAATTAATAGCGTCGATCCCAGATGCTTGCCTCATTGCACTTAGAGGCTAAGCTCGGATCGACGCAATTTTTCTACTACCACCCCATGAGTCTCGGCTTGTGGGTGGTGCCCACACAAAACGGCCTTGTGCCATATCATGTACATGTGGGGTACATGTAAATACCAGTAGTACCCGATACACCTGTCCTTCGGGACGGGTGTCTGGTGAATTACTAAAATTAATAGCGTCGATCCCAGATGCTTGCCTCATTGCACTTAGAGGCTAAGCTCGGATCGACGCAATTTTTCTACTACCACCCCATGAGTCTCAGCTTGTGGGTGGTGCCCACATAAAACGGCCTTGTGCCATATCGTATACACGTGGGGTATATGTAAATACCAGTAGTCCCCAATACACCTGTCCTTCGGGACGGGTGTCTGGTGAACTGCTAAATTAATAGCGTCGATCCCAGATGCTTGCCTCATTGCACTTAGAGGCTAAGCTCGGATCGACGCAATTTTTCTACTACCACCCCATGAGTCTCGGCTTGTGGGTGGTGCCCACATAAAACGGCCTTGTGCCATATCGTATACACGTGGGGTATATGTAAATACCAGTAGTCCCCAACACCTGTCCTTCGGGACGGGTGTCTGGTGAACTGCTAAATTAATAGCGTCGATCCCAGATGCTTGCCTCATTGCACTTAGAGGCTAAGCTCGGATCGACGCAATTTTTCTACTACCACCCCATGAGTCTCGGCTTGTGGGTGGTGCCCACACAAAACGGCCTTGTGCCATATCATGTACATGTGGGGTACATGTAAATACCAGTAGTCCCCAATACACCTGTCCTTCGGGACGGGTGTCTGGTGAATTACTAAAATTAATAGCGTCGATCCCAGATGCTTGCCTCATTGCACTTAGAGGCTAAGCTCGGATTGACGCAATTTTTCTTCTACCACCCCATGAGTCTCGGCTTGTGGGTGGTGCCCACATAAAACGGCCTTGTGCCATATCGTATACACGTGGGGTATATGTAAATACCAGTAGTACCCGATACACCTGTCCTCCGGGAGGGTGTCTGGTGAATTACTAAAATTAATAGCGTCGATCCCAGATGCTTGCCTCATTGCACTTAGAGGCTAAGCTCGGATCGACGCAATTTTTCTCCTACCACCCATGAGTCTCGGCTTGTGGGTGGTGCCCACATAAAACGGCCTTGTGCCATATCGTGTGAAAGTGGGACACATGTAAATAGGAGTAGTACCCGATACACCTGTCCTTTGGGACGGGTGTCTGGTGAATTACTAAATTAATAGCGTCGATCCCAGATGCTTGCCTCATTGCACTTAGAGGCTAAGCTCGGATCGACGCAATTTTTCTCCTACCACCCCATGAGTCTCGGCTTGTGGGTGGTGCCCACATAAAACGGCCTTGTGCCATATCGTGTACATGTGGGGTACATGTAAAATACCAGTAGTACCAGATACACCTGTCCTTCGGACGGGTGTCTGGTGAACTGCTAAATTAATAGCGTCGATCCCGGATGCCTGCCTCATTGCACTTAGAGGCTGAGCTCGGATCGACGCAATTTTTCTCCTACCACCCCATGAGTCTCGGCTTGTGGGTGGTGTCCACATAAAACGGCCTTGTGCCATATCGTGTACATGTGGGGTACATGTAAATACAAGTAGTACCAGATACAGTTCTTCGTGTAAGCTGAAACAAGGAAACCCTTTCCACTGTACGTTGATATATATTGCTGAATACAATCTGTTCCCTACATTTTATACCCGTGTTGAGTTATTATTTATTGACCCTTAAACATGTCATAACAACTTTGAAAGTGAGTGATAAACATTGCTGTACACGTTTGTCTATAATCTAAGGTGTGCATTTTTGTAGAAATTATATTTTGGAAAATAAATGTGAAATTTTATTTAATTCCAATTTCTTTCAATGGTTAGGATTCACTTGTAAATTTCTTAGGATCAGCCATAAAAGATGTCTTCATAATATATGGTGTAGTTTATTTGCATTTGTTAAGTTTTTAAATGCCATCCTTGGTCAGTTGAAAAGGGTTTAAAGTAAATAGGTCCTGAGTTATGAATCCTTTGGTAAGCGAATAAGTCCTATCCAGCATATTGTTAAAGGTCCAGTGATTTAAGCCTATGTCCGTCGTCCACGAAAGTTGCAGTAGTTATAAGTAATTAGGGCCAGTACTGCCAGTATAAGTATTGTATCAGCAGCAGAGTACTGTCGGTGATTGGCCAAGAGAAATCATATGGTTCTCGCCGAGTCTATAAGTAGGAGTGGACTTTTGACACACCCTATATGCCAAAAATCTCAACAGCATTATCTGCGTTATTCGGACTATTGTCCCCATCTTTATTGTTATTTGTACAACGTTTCGGACGATATACCCCCCAGCATTCTTCAGGTATTTCTTGTCGGACTCGGGAACCTTCTTTTCGAACTCGGGAACTTTCTTGTCGTAGTCGGGAACCTTCTTGTCGTAATCGGGAGCCATCACAAAATTTCGAACCTAACCCTTTATCCAGTCCTCGGGGGTATCCTGTTCTCATTCCGCTAACCATAGCTGGGATAGGAGTTGTGTTAATTATTTTTCTATGTTACTGTCTCTACTCAGCCTCATCTCAAACATTCAGAGAAATAGTTTATTTGCATACTGGTTTTAACAAAATCGGGCTTAATAAATAATTACTTGGTGCTATCAATCTATAATATTATTGTTTTATTCTCCAATTCTTTTTGTATTTTCAACGTTTTGGTAATGCAGAGGGAAGCTTATTACATTTGTGATTTTCAACTTTCTAAACAATCCCTGAAGGTGGCACACAGCAACTGTACCTGAGTACAAAGCAAATATGATCTTCATTCTTTATATTTCGTTGCATAAATTTATAAGATTCTATAGCACTGTCGGCAGGGATCTTAGAATACACAGATATATACTGCAGAGGGGTAAGATCCCCCCAATTGGGCCACCTGTTGGTCATAGGTGGCAACGCATGATGCTTAAGGACTGAATCCTGGTAAATGAGCAGTCCATGGCATGCAGCACTCAACTAACTTAGGCTAAACGGTCGGTCAGAGAGGCCTCCTCAAATCAATCGGCAGGTCATGTCAAGACCTTGTACCAACCCTATTGCCCTTATAGCAAGCCCCAACCTTTTTTATCATATATGTCCAGGATAGGACGTTAAACTCTATCTGATGGTGAGGTTCCAATTCTGGAGTTCTTAGGAGTGTGGAGTAAACCCTCATCACCATTGGTCTCAGGTCCTCCCTGATCCAGAGTGGTAGTACCTGTTGGGGCCCCGTCTTTGAGTTAAATAGAAAAATAAGAGTTTTAAGAAAATGTGTTGAAAAAAATTGAGTTTAAAAGAAAATTGAATACCATTAAGGATGAATAAGACAACCTCTTCGACATAAAATGACCCAATGGGTTGATATGTCGTAAAACCCAACCAACCAACCAACTCTTTATAAGATTCAAGTAAGATATTAAAGTTTTTGTTTTACTCAATGGGGCTCAATCTAACAGAATATTATAAACGACGCTCTTGAACCTAATCTATCTCTGTATATATATATATATATATATATATATATATATATATATATATATGTTGTGTTAAACTGTACTGACGATTCTAATTTTCTGGCCATTTTTTTGGTGTCGGGGGGAACTGGTGTAGCAGTCCGCCAAAAGTGTCTCACTGAGCGCTTTCGGCAAGTCGATTTGCCATCTTCAGGTAGGAAACTGATGGTATGTTTCGTGGTGTCTCGCTTTTAAAGAAAACGAGCAGTAGCGTAGGAATTGGTAGTGGGAGGTAGTAACAATTGGTAGGGAGAGGTTGTAGGAATTGGTAGTAGTTCGAACGAACGATGAAGTAGAGATTTTGTGGGAGGGGGTACGAGTTGTGAGAAGGGGAGGGGAATAGTGGAAGGAGGATAGGCGGGAAAATATAGGCATTTGAGAACATGTTGACTTGATTCAAAGTTTATTTTGTTTAAAGGATCGAAAAAAACTCATCTGATAAGAATCCTCAGTACAGTTTAACACAGCATGTTTAAAAGAAAAAATGCTGCCAAAACACACACACACACACACACACACACACACATATATATATATATATATATATATATATATATATATATATATATATATCATCAATGTGTATGGTTGGCATTATTGCACTTGAAGTGGCAGTAGTGATTCAACGTACAGTATAATTAGAAGAGTTCTCAATATCTGTGATAGAGCGTTAATAGATAAATAAATAAATACATATTTTAGTATATACATATTTGCATGGGAACAAGTCAGTTACCATTGGTTTCATGCTATGTAAGCTTAATTGTTTTCGCTGCCTGATGATTGCTCCGCTTAAACAATTAAGCTTACATAGCATGAAACCAATGGTAGCAGACTTATTCCCATGCATATATATATATATATATATATATATATATATATATATATATATATATAAATAAAAATCAGTGACAACCGTCCAAGCCATTCAGGACGACCTAGTAAGCATACAGCTGTGTTGATTGAGAGCGTGAGAGAATTAGTTCAGCAAAATCCGAAACGTTCTGCGAGATGTTCGTGTTGAGTAACATCATTTCGCTTCAGGAGTGGGATGTTGGTGCTGAGTAACATCATTTCGCTTCAGAAGTGGGATGTTGATGTTGAGTAACATCATTTCGCTTCAGAAGTGGGATGTTGATGTTGAGTAACATCATTTCGCTTCAGAAGTGGGATGTTGATGTTGAGTAACATGATTTCTCTTCAGAAGTGGGATGTTGGTGCTGAGTAACATCATTTCGCTTCAGAAGTGAGATGTTGGTGTTGAGTAACATCATTTCTCTTCAGAAGTGGGATGTTGATGTTGAGTAACATCATTTCGCTTCAGAAGTGGGATGGTGTTGAGTAACATCATTTCTCTTCAGAAGTGGGATGTTGGTGCTGAGTAACATCATTTCTCTTCAGAAGTGGGATGTTGGTGCTGAGTAACATCATTTCGCTTCAGAAGTGGGATGTTGGTGTTGAGTAACATTATTTCTCTTCAGAAGTGGGATGTTGGTGTAGAGTAACATTATTTCTCTTCAGAAGTGGGATGTTGGTGCTGAGTAACATCATTTCGCTTCAGAAGTGGGATGTTGGGTGTAGAGTAACATTATTTCTCTTCAGAAGTGGGATGTTGGTGCTGAGTAACATCATTTCGCTTCAGAAATCAATGCAGTGCTTATACACTAATATATGAGTTGACAAAAAAACAGCTAGAGGAAAGAAAATATGAATAAAAGATATTTATTGGAGTGCCGACACGTGTTTTGACCGAGAGATTGTCCTTGTACACATTGTATTCTATTAATTTTAGATACAAAATATAATATGATAATAATAATATGAAAAATATAATTTTTTGTAAAGTATACAGAAAAGAGGTCGGCGTCAGGGCAAAATATTTGATATTTGAAATTAAAACTGTAAAAATATAGAGAATTTTGATGTGTTCGAAAAATGATTTTTTTTATCAACTGGTCACGTTTTTTCCTAGGATATATATATATATATATATATATATATAATAAATTTTTTTGAAGGCGTAATAATGCACATTTATGTTTAAAAAACATATTTATTTCTTTTTTTCTTTTTTTTTTCATATTAAGGTCCTAAATATTTTCAAGAAAATATTAAGGGTCCTAAATATTTTCCTTGAAAATATTTAGGACCCTTAATATGAAAAAAAAAAGAAAAAAAAGAAATAAATATGTTTTTTAAACATAAATGTGCATTATTACGCCTTCAAAAAAATTTATTATTACATTTTAATTAATGCTTCGAACTCACTATGAAAATAATGACAAAAAAATCTTTATATATATATATATATATATATATATATATATGTATGAGGTTAAGTAAACAAACAAATGTGTTTATTTTTATATGGCTTTAAGCCGACAATTTTTGGAGGATATGTGCTTAATTGAAGTCGTACCTAATTTTGAAAATTAATTAGTTAATAATTAATGAATTTTAGGCGGGCATATATGTTCAAATGTAAGGTTAAACGAATCGAGAAAATCCCTGAATGTACATTTCGACCTATAACCTTGCTGATGAGACCTAATAGGTCGAAATGTACATTCAGGGATTGACATTTTCTCGATTCGTTTAGCCTTACATTTGAACATATATGCCCGCCTAAAATTCTTTAATTATTAACTAATTAATTTTCAAAAGGTACGACTTCAATTTAGCACATATCCTCCAATATATATATATATAATATATATATATATATATATATATATATGTGTGTGTGTATGTGTGTGCGTGTGTGTGCGTGTGTGTATGTGTGTCTGTATCTGTGTGTTTCTTAGTGTGTGTGATAAATATTAATAATATGGGTGTTATATGTATAATAAAAAACAGTGCTCAATATCGTATATAGAGCATTTAGGTCTAAGTTAGTGTAGCATGGACATGGGGACAACGGTGCTTGCTTACTGACAGTTTCTCCCCTCTGTGCATCTGTGTCTGTGTGTCCGTGTCTGCATCGGTTTAAAACGTATAAAGATTGCAGAGTATATATATATATATATATATATATATATATATATATATATATATATGCGTGTCTATATCTATGCTTCTTTTTATATGAGTGGGCACGTGTGTGTACTCGTGCGTTTGTACGCACTTGTGTGTAAATCTAAGAATGTAAGAATGTGCACACGTGGACATTCAATTATCTACGAAAATGCGGGTACACGCTGGCATTTAAAACAGCAGGTACCCTTCTTACCCCCAGTGCCATTAGTTCACTCCCTTCTAACCCTAACCCTAACCCACTTACTAAGACGTCCCTTATTTTTCTTCTCATGCTCTTTCGCATCTCCCCATATTTTACAGAAATTATCCCGTCAGGGCAAAGGGCCGATTTTAAAAGTACACGAACGCACCTAGACAGACTTATGCATGGTTCGAGCATGGGCGAGATGCAGCTGACGCAAAGAAAAACAGATGGGCCCTTCTACTCATCCGTTGCAAACATGGCAAGTGGAAAAGACGAACGTATTTACCAGAAGTGGTTGGCTATTTATCACGGAGACAACAAGGACGCAAATTGCCCTTATTGATATCTATCTATCTATCTATCTATCTATCTATCTATCTGTCTGTCTGTCTGTGTCTGCCTACCAATAAAACCAGTCGGTAGAGCGTTCGGCTAGAAACGACAAGGTTCCTAGTTCGATACCGGTCCTCGCCAACAGGGATCTGTGTGGTAAGGTAAGGAGCCGATGGTAGGTGTGGCGCTCAACCTCAGACGCCCAAAACAATCTCCTTGGTCTAGGGTTATTGAAAAGGGGATAGACTCCCTCACTGACTGGCTGATACCGACTTTAGGCCGCCCCGATGACTGTACTTACTTACCTTATATATATATATATATATATATATATATATATATACGAAGCTTGACGAAGCTGTTTGCATTTCAAATGGCATTAATACCCTTGGGAAAGGTATGAATCCAATTCTCCCTCCAGCGATTGGTAAATAGCAGGACAGACTAGGCTCTTTAACTATCTGCCTATCGCTCTTGGTAAGTCCTCTGGGTGGTTCAAAGTGACCGCAAATAGCTGTAAGTTCTTTTTAGTTGGCTAACACTGGTGGGATAATTCATAGGATTCAATAGGAGTTCGTTCTTACTTTACAAGCAGTGTCGATCATGTCTTACTTTTCTTTCTTGAATAATTTGCGAGATGGTAGGTAAATAAGCGTAAAACTACTGTTTTCTAGGGTACTACTTCCAGGATCTGTTCAAGACAGCATGTGGCATCCTTCAGTAGTTTCCTTCTTGCCTATTTCTCCAAGCGTTTTGTTAGGGTCTAATGCACAATCCTACAGACCTGTTAGGGTCCCATCTATGGGTTAAATAGAAAAATGTATTTATAAAAAATTGTATTATCCATTAAGAATTGATTTATCGGCATTAAATGACCCACTGAGGTTGATATGCCGTAAAACCAAACCAAACAATCCTACAGTAGTACAGCTTAGAAGAATTGCTGTTCGATTTTTCATTTTTCAAATTTTTATTAGAGATCAGATTTTCATTTGGTCGATCGCATTTATTAGATAAGATATTCCTACCGAGGTACATGAACTAGTCTACTTATTTCAGAGGTTTGCCATTTAATGAACTCTGTTTTATCTGATACCAATCTTGCTGCCTGTTCTAGATTTAATCAGCTGTATTTGAAAGAAAAGCTAGATATTTTACGTAGTCTGAATCATTAATAGTTTTTGTGGGATATCGTCTGCTTCTTGCCTTTCTTAGTGTAGTCTGCAAGACCTTCTTACCATCACTTACTACACGACGACGTGCCGATTTTCAATAGTTTGTTAGTTTCCTTGATGTGTGATATGTAAGGAACAATAAACCCCCCCCAACCCGCCCCCCCAAATACCGGTCGAGAGCCTTCTACTAATTCGCCATACAGTAGATCTTTGGGAATGCGGCCTTTGTCTATTCATTCCAATATGATAAATCAACGGAATCCCTTTTATACATCTGCCATATTAAACAGATTACCACTTATTCTGGTATTCACTGAATTCTCTTATTAAAAAATAATTTCCTGAAAGGCTGCAAAAGGATATTATTGTAACTAGAAAATATATGCACCCTCCGGATGCAAGTATTTAAGTTTTAATGTCATAAAATATTATATTAAATTAGAAAGGATAATGAAATTAAATAAGAATGCAGATAAAAAGATTTGAATTAGAAGGAGGTATAATTGAAAAATAGAACAACTGAAACCTACTCTTCCATCTCCCCCGTCTTTCATAGCTAAATTTTCCTAATTCAACTATTTAGTTAAAATAGGAAGTAAAGAATACAATGACAGTTATTTCTTCTTGTTAATGGATTTCTTTTAAGATCTATCCCCAAGATTTTTGCTCATATTCATTAAGATAAAACCAAACAATTAGAAATCAATAATACTAATGTGACGTTAATAACTAAGGAAATTGTGACTTGAGTAGTAATATAGTTTCGGTTACAAACAGAAAAAGACACAATCTCCATTATAATAAGATTATTTACTGAAAATAATAAAATGATAGAAAATACTTGAACAAAACATTATTCAATTTGGCAAACTTGACCGTTACTTTTGAAAACGCAATATTTCTACATTTTCAAAGAAATTAAGTAGTCATATTATTATAATGGAGATTCGAGTTGTGTCTGTAACCGAAACTACATCACTGCTTACGTTACAATACCCCCAGGAATTGCTTAAGTTTATCAAGGAGTATTCAATTTATAGTCAAAATCATTAATACATAAAATAAATATTATGATTGATTTCATATGGAAACCAATTAAAATATAATTAAAATAAGTGTAATACTTATATATGCTGCATCCTTATTTAATTTTGTTAGTCTTTCAAATTTAATATATTTCATTATATTAAAACATAAATGCTTTCGCCTAGTGGGCGCATATTCTTGCTAGTATCTTTAATGATTTTGTGATATGGTCCTAATCTTCTATCAGAACATATATTCCTAATAATTTTGATTGATTAGCCAAACCGGTGTGTATTTACAAATAACAAAGCTTCTTTATTGCTAAAGTTCATCTAAAAAATGTCTACTTATTTGATAGATAGTAATAACGAGTATAGAGCATTTCTTCAAAGAGGTATAACGTGATATTTCGAACCTCAAATGGATTTTTTTAATGTATTTTTAACAGTTTTTAACGTAAATATTTATCGTAATTTATTTCAATTTTAATGTAAACAATAATAATTAATGTCATTATTTCAATTTCAATTTTAATGCATAATTTTATGAATAAATTTATTGTAATTTGATATATAACATTCATGAAGTATAATTTTAATGTATAATTTTAATATTTTAATTCTAATATAAATCACTCAAATTTAATTCATAGTCATAATTATCCTTAATTATCATTAGCTTTATAACTTCATTCAAATATTATTCATATATTTGTTCTTTTTTTCACTAATGTTGTATAAAATTATTAATTCAAATTCATACGGGAAATCTGTCAGTGTTGCTAATGTTTATTACTGCTCACTTTAAATTACCCCCCCCCCCCAAAAAAAAAACAAAAAACAAACCCAGAACAAAACAAAACGTAACTGATTTTATTTCTCAATATAACTTCAAGTATGGTAAAATTTTGACTCTCCTTTATCAGCTGGGAAATCGAAATCGGCAAAATCACGTTTAAAATTTGCGTGAGGTTGTTTTTATCTTGGTTGGCAACCTTACGTCTATTTTAGACGATAGCGTAGTTTTCTCTCTCTCTCTCTCCTCTCTCTCTCTCTCTCTCTCTCTCTCTCTCTTACAGCTACGTGAGTGGCTGAATAGACCGATCCTCGAATGGCAGTCTCTGGTGTAGTGGCTGCAAACAAATTGTGATGCTTTCTGTAGGTGTTGGGGGTGCTGCTGTTTCTCCTTTCTTTTAGCTCTCTTTTCTGTGGCAGCTTTTTTCCTCTCTTCTTCACTTCTTTTTGTTCCTTGTTTGACGAGGAGGCGACAGGTTGCACGGTCTTCTGCACAAGCCTCCCACGTGTCTATGTCGATGCGGCATGTCTTCAGGTCTCTCTAGCAGACCTCTTTGAAGCGTAGGCGTGGTCTCCCTGCCGGTCGGGTGCCCTCCACTAGTCCACCGTACAGTAGGTCTTTGGGGATGCGGCCTTTGTTCATCCTCCTGACATGGCCAAGCCAGCGCAGGCGTCTCTCGCAGGTGATGACGGGCATACTGTTTATGTTTGCTCGTTCCAGCACATCTGTTTTTATTTTATAGTATCAATATTCTTTGGAAGTCAATAATTTTACGTACTTGCACTTTGAGATATCATGTTGGAAAATATTTAATCACTGATAGGTTTGGTTGATTGACGCGAAAACATAACTCATGGGTAGCCAATGAATTATGTAAGTAGTGTAGCTAGAATTTGAATTGAGTTCGTTAAAAGTTTTGAATCAGAGGGTGTTACGATTTTTGTGGCCATCCTTAGGCTTCAAGAGAGAGCACTCTCCAGTGGAGATCCCTTGTGTTAAGCAGAGCACGATCCTTAAAGAAGAAACCTTTGGTTGTCCCTCAGTGTTGGGTATGATACTTTGCTTGTTCCTTCGTGTCACTTAGTGTTGGGTATGACCCTTTGCTTGTTCTTTGGTGTCCCTCAGTGTTGCGTATGATCCTTTGCTTGTTCCTTGGTGTCCCTTAGTGTTGGGTATGATCCTTTGGTTGTAGGTCCGTTCGTCAATGTCGAACCACGTGCAAATGAACGGCGATTAAATAGTTAACTAATCACGTATTCAAACTGTTGATTATCTAATTGTTTAATCCACCTCATCACGCCGAGTCTATAAGTTTAAGTGGTGGATTCCAGCACGCCTTATATAACAAAAATATTCCAACAGGGAGTTGAGTGGAAAATTACCGTTAGCGTTATTGACAGGTGGTAACCTTCACTTAACCCCTTCTGAAAGCCGTCAGCGTGTGAACAGAAATCAGTTTTAGTTAAGCAGTAGCCGGCTGACGGTCACCGAGAACGAACGCAAGGGTCCGTCGCTCTCAAGATGCAAACTCTCACCGCGCGGTTCGAGAAGCCTTTAGGGCTAGGGTTTTGTAATAAAAACTAATGACCCAAATAACATCAACAAAAACAACAAAAAAACAACAAACAAACAAAGTCTTGCGTATTAATTAATAAACACGGAAGACATCATTCCAACAGAAGAAGATGGCCACCGAACAAGAAGCAGAAAAGTAGAAAAGTAAGAGTCCCCTCATCGTCTCATACTCTGTCTCTCTCGCCATTTATATACCCGATGTGAACGGGTATAACGGATATATAACAGACCTTCCACCCCTACCTCCCGTCGGCACAAATAGAGCTTTGAACTAGCGACTGCCGACCCAGTTCTTCACAGTATTAAAAAAAGACGAGTTCTAAAATAAAATAAAAAGATTACGGTTAACAGACCTTCCTTCCCCAGAGCTTCTGAACTTGCGTTAAGAATAGACTCACTCGGCCTTACTGAATAAAAATAGACGATTTTAAAAATGTATTTCTAAAATAATTCTATTTTAAGTATATGGTCGTACAAAGGCAAATGATTTTTTTTACTAATATGTAAGGTATCAACAATTCAATTTATTTAAGGTCAAATTTTTCCGGGTCAGAGTGGGCCTGTGAGTAATGGCAATGAAGGGTTACTTCACACTTCCCAGAGCTCCAGAATTGGAACCTCACCACTAGATGAAGTTTAACGTCATAACCATGACACTAAGACCCTCATCCAGCACCTCTTAGCACAGATATGATAAAAAGGGGATTGTGGTTTTACCATAAGGGCAATACTGTAGGGACAATAAAATAGGTGCTAGGCCTTAACATGACCAGCCGATTTACTGGAGGGACCTCTCTGACTACCCGTCTAGCTCAAGTAACAGTCAAAGTGGAGTGTTGCATGCCATGGACTGCTCCGCCACTAGGATTCCGTCCAAAAACATCACGGGTCGCAACCTACAAACAAAAAAGGTGGTCCAATTGGAAGGAGGTCTTACTCAGCAGAGGTGTTGGCGTATTCTAACCCTAACCCTAACCCTGCCGATAGAGCTAAATAAATAAGGACACATGTTTAATAGTTAGCAATTAAAAACTGAATTTAAGTTTTTGTCATATGTACAAAACAGTTTTTATAAAAATAGAATTATGTTTCAAAACACTCAAAAGTTAAGGATTACATTTTTTAATTCTACAAATTATTTTCCTCTTATTCTCTCTCTTACCCACTCACTTCCTGTTCTTAAAAATGATGGTCCTCTGTGGATCACATCCTTACTCCTCCACATAAGGGAGTCAGTAAGTAATGCCATTTTGTTTAGGACAGGTATAATTACCAACACAGGAACATGTATCATACATCAAAATGATGGTCCTCTGTGGATCACATCCTTACTCCTCCACATAAGGGAGTCAGTAAGTAATGCCATTTTGTTTAGGACAGGTATAATTACCAACACAGGAACATGTATCATACATCAAAATGATGGTCCTCTGTGGATCACATCCTTACTCCTCCACATAAGGGAGTCAGTAAGTAATGCCATCTTGTTTAGGACAGGTATAATTACCAACACAGGAACATGTATCATACATCAAAATGAAGATGGTCCTCTGTGGATTACATGCCTACTTCTCCGTTTCTCTCAATAGCAATATTCCACCTTCGTTTCTCTCAACAGCAATATTCTCTCAATAGCAATATTCCACCTTCGAATGAGAGCATGTACCCCGGCCCCGTAAAATTCTATTGACTGTTCTTTGAGCCATTTCTTCACTACAGATTTTATTTCCACGTCACTGGAATAATGTTCGCCTCTCAAACCCTCTTTCATTGGTCCGAAGAGATTATATAATTTGAAGGCGCTAAATCTGGTGAGTATGGAGGATGCGGTAAAATTGCCCACCCGAATGAAGCGATTTGTCCTGAAACTTGTGTGTGGTCGAGCATTGTCATGCAGAAGGAGGACATTGTCGATTGGCAAGTTGGGTCTTACTCATTGGATTCTTGCTCTGAACCTCGTTAGGATCTCAATGTAGGCTTTAGTTTTATATATATAAAAAATTCACATAATAGAAAGAAAAAAACTTTTTGACTCACCCTCGTATACACTATAAATATAATGTATTAAAAATGAATATAAAAGTAGAAAACTTATCTAATTTAATTCTTTTTAATAACCAAAAAATTGTTTTGATTAAATACTTTTTTGTTTTTAGTAAATATTTTTGTACTCTTAGAACAGAGTTTTTCAATTCTGTCTTAGAAACAGGTATGTTTACTTTTGAGAAATATCATTTCTGTTAAAAAACTAAATTGTATCTGCTATTTAACATACATTAGTAACATTGATTAGTAATCAAATATAACCATATAAACTTATTCTTTATCTTATCCAAACATTCAATGCCAAAGTGTTTAATATAGGCTGGGATTGTTGGCATACTGCTGTAATCCAGCTACTTGGAGGGATGGTCGGGGGTCAGTTTGAGAGCGGGGGTTCTGTTTTGCGTTTTATTATGGCGATCGGAATCAATATGGTTGGTTGGAGGGAGCTTCAACTGACCAGGTTGACAAAGGAGGGCCGACTCGGTCCAGGGCGGAAACGCAGCAGACAAAAGTCCTCATGTCCGATGCCATTTTGACGTCCTAATTCAATAACTGGCATCACTATCCTTTACACTGTAAATATCCTTTACACTGTAAATAAAGATATAAAACACCCCAATAAAACGAGAAATGTATATCAGTAGGTCAACAGAGATTTTCTCATGCACCTATTTGACGTGAAAGTAAGCTTTTCTTTTCCCTGAAGATTAACGTAATAAATCTAACAAATGTTGCAAGCCTCACATCTTCCGAATTCCATTCGAATTAATTTCAAATGCAAATTAATTATTATTATTATTATTTTGTTTCGTCTATTTTCAGTTTCCCTTGCAAGTACTTGCTTTAAATTGTTGACTGATTCTAAAAAGAATTTCCTTGCTAGGATGAAAATTGAATATTTTTTTGTTAAAGTCAAAATTGTCATAAACACCGTCCTCGTGAATATTTTCCATGATGTAACCATCAAGCCAAACCTTTAAGTTCAATTTCTCTAAATTTATAAAATGAGGCTTGATAATTTGGATTATTTGGATTATTCGGACTATTCTCCTCATTTTTATTGTTATTTACACAACGTTTTGGCCGATGTACGCTTCAGCTTTCTTCAAATGTTTCTTGTCCAGTTGAACACATAGCGCAACAGATATAAGGGTTGATTTATACAGTTCTAAGTGACAACCACGGTTAGGTAGCATGTTCAATTCTGGCCAATGGTGATAATAACATAAATACTTAACACAGCTTAATATTTATACCCAGTCATGGTTAACGGAATGAGAACAGTCTACCCCTGTGGATTAAATAAAGGGTTCGGTTCGAAGTTCAGTGAAAGCTCCCGATTACGACATGAAGACTTCCGAGTTCGACAAGAAGGTTTCCGAGTTCGAAGAGAAGGTTTCCGATTCCGAAAAAGCAAGAAACATCTGAAGAAGGTCGGAGAGTACATCGGTCGAAGCGTTGTGTAGATAACAATAAAGATGAGGACAATAGTCCGAATAATCCAAATAATACGTCAAGTTCAACCATGGAATAAAAAAGAAAACCGATTACACTGGTTTACAAAGAAATTGACGCAAGCACAAAAATAAATGTTTTAACCTAATTTTTTTTTTTTTTTTTGGGGGGGGGCTGAATTCAGATTTGAAATCCGTTTTTACTCATCACCTAGTTTTTTTTTTAGATATGCATACAGTACATTTTGTACACATACTGTACATAAAGGTGTATATGCATTCAGGGTTAATTTCTAATATTGTGTGACTTATGTCTTCTTTTTTTTAGCTATTATGCAGAGGGAAACATTACATTACTAGTAGGACCTCTGGATATACCACAGTATGATAATTTAATTATCACAACGTTCGATATGTTTACTTAAGAGAGATTGCAAAATACTTCAATATGTAAAAAGTATAACTCTTTCTTACACTTTTTCTTTCTTTCTTTCTTTCTTTCTTTCTTTCTATCTTTCTTTCTTTCCTTCTTTCTTTCTTTCTTTTCATTATGTTCGATTGAAACTGACTAGTGATATCGCTTCCGCTCGCTAATGCATTCCCGCTATCTTTCTCCTGCTTTCTTTCTTTCTTTCTTTCTTTCTTTCTTTCTTTCTTTCTTATTATATTTTTGTGTAGCATGTCATTTTTCATCCTTATATTTTCTTTCTAATAAAAACGAAATGGTCCATTATTTAGCTGATGTGAAGACAGCCATAAGAAATAAGAATTCTGTTGATAAGCAACACCAGATAATCAGGATCTACATTTTTGCATTTCATCTTGGACGATTTGATTTTTTACCAGTGGGTGTGGCAGGATGATAATGGTCGGAAAATTAAGGAACAATCCTATCAATATATGAATAAATATATATAGATAATTATCATTTGAAAGACGGTTCTTAGTTGAGTAACAATATATATATATATATATATATATATATATATATATATATGTGTATTAATACACTTGTATTAAATAAAGAGAGTAGAGAAAAGATACAGAGAAGTGAGTGTGCAGAAGCGATAACGCCGGTCTGTTTCAATCAACGAAAAGATAAAAAGAAAGAAATAATATATATATATATATATATATATATATATAATATATATATATATATATATATATATATATTAGAGTAACTTAAAAATAAAATAAAGATAAAATTCTATTAGTGACGTTTAAATTCATTTCTATTTGTCGCGTCTCGGATTTTAACGTATATTACTATCATTTATTCATTAAAGCTATTTTCTATCATTCAAGTAACCTAAAATAATAATAATGAAACGAATTAGTAATAATAATAATAATAATAATAATAATAATAATAATAATAATAATTGTTAATGATAATAATAATAGTAATGATAATAATAATAGTAATAATAATAATAGTAGTTATAGTGATAAAATAATGTTAATAATGATAAATGATAATAGTGATAATAATAATAATAGTGATAATAATGGAAATGATAATAATAATGGTGATAATAATAATGTTCCATAGTCGGATAATCGGCGACTAAACCGGTACCCCCACCAGGCTTGCCTGGTGAGGAGGGTGGCTAGACACCCAGCAGGACGAAAAACAAAACCTGTGAAAGGGTGGAGGAAGCTTCCCGCTCAACGGCCATCTAGCACATTAACGCGAGAGCACAGAAATACCTGGGCTGGTATCCAGGCGCGTAATAGTCTAAATAACCCCCACTGCCTTGTGGTTATCCTCTGGATAGGAAAAGGCTAAGGGAGAAAACCCTGACAGAAATCACGGCTTGGACTCCGTTAGGCAGTTCAGTGTGTAAAACACTAACTGGCAACTCCTGCAGCCAAACTGACGGCGAATGTATTGGTTCACCATTCCTTCGGATCACGCCAGCAAGGCAGAGAGGGGGGCCCTGTCACTTGGGCAACCCAGGGCCTCCAGACATCTTTCCCAGGCTCTCTTTTTTTTGTGCCCTGGAGGGGAAACTCCTACACTGTGCTGTGAGCACAGCACGGGAGGTCAGCAGTTACCGGTTGTAAGCCCTTTCTCGTTTTGCGTAGAGTTGGGCGCCAGGGACGACCTCCGTCGGTGGGAGAGATGTCTTCACCTCACTGGACAGCTACCGCCCGCCTCAAGCTGGGCAGCCCTCAGCCAATTAGGTGCTGTCCCGCCACAACCTGCCTGCTTCATTGGGTGCATGTAGCTAAGGGATTTATCCTAACAAGCGGGTTGCAAACATATGCACCAAACAAAACGAACAAAACTAAGACTCTTGCATTACGCCTCGGATGCTGGAATGTTAGGACAATGACACCCGGACAAACTGACAACGATAAAATGGATATAAGAGATGCACGCAAAACTGCAATCATTAATAAAGAACTCTTGAAGAGACAAGTTGACATCTCTACTCTTCAAGAAACCCGACTTCTCTTGTCAGGCTCATTGAAATAAAGAGACTACACCTTTTTCTGGCAAGGGAAACCTCCTGGTGAAACCAGAGAGCATGGAGTTGGCTTTGCAGTCAGGAACACTTTACTGGGAGCAATAGTACCACCTACAGGTGGCTCAGAGAGAATTTTGACCCTCCGCCTGAACTATTCGATAGGACCTGTCCACCTGGTTAGTGTATACGCCCCAACACTTAGCGCCCCTCAAGAAACAAAGGACAAATTTTATGATGAGCTTGAGTTGATTATAAAAAACATCCCCAAACAAGATCAACTTTATCTTCTTGGTGACTTTAATGCAAGAGTTGGTGCTGACCATGACTCCTGGCCATCTTGATTGGGTTATCATGACATTGGTAGAAATAATGAGAATGGACAACGTCTCCTTGAGTTCTGCACATACCACAATCTATGCATCACCAACTCATATTTTCAATCCAAACCGCGTCACAAAGTTTCCTGGAGACACCCACGATCAAGCCACTGGCACCAGTTGGACCTGATCATAACACGGCGCTCCAACCTCAAAAGTGTCCTCCAAACCCGTACCTTTCACAGCGCAGACTGTGACTCGGACCACTCCCTCGTCTGCTGTAAAGTGAAACTGCAAATGAAATATTTCCACAGAGTCAAATTAAATGGACCCCCTCGTGTAGATAGTGCCAAAGCAGCTGACCCAACCAAAGCTGCTGCCTTCCTCTGTGCCCTAGAGGAGTCTCTTCACCACCTACCACAGTGTTGCTCTGCCCAGCAATATTGGGATGGCCTACGGACCACCATCCATAACACAACCCTGACAGTTTTTGGCAAAAGAGTGCGTAGGTCAAATGATTGGTTCGAAGCCAATGACTCTGTATTGACACCAATCTTGGAAGAAAAAAATATAGCTTCCATTAATTACAAATCTGTGCCGAATGACAAGACTTTACATGCCCTTAGAACTTCAAGGAAGAAGCTACAACGAACTGCACGTCGCTGTGCTAACAGTTACTGGCTACAGCTTTGCAGCAGCATTCAATCATCTGCTGAGTCTGGTAATATCAAAGGCATGTACGACGGCATAAAAAAGGCGCTTGGACCATCACATCGCAAAATCGTTCCTCTAAAATCAGCCTCAGGAGAAATCATAAAAGATCGATCTAAACAACTTGATCGCTTGATAGAACATTACTCAGAACTCTACGCCAGCGACAACACCGTTTCTGATGCAGCTCTACGTCATGCAGAGCAACAACCAGTAGCAGAAGAGCTAGATAAGGAACCTACAGCTGAAGAACTTTGCATTGCCCTTGACAGACTAAACTGTGGCAAATCACCTGGAAGCGACGGAATCAGAGCTGAAATCCTAAAGTGTGGGAAGCCTGTTCTCCTAGAAAACCCCCACAAGCTCCTCTGCCTATGCTAAAGTGAAGGGGTTATCCCACAAGACATGAGGGATGCCACCATCGTAACACTGTATAAGAACAAGGGAGACAGAAGCGATTGCAATAGTTACCGTGGTATTTCTTTACTCAGCATTACAGGTAAACTCTTTGCTAGAGTTGCACTAAATAGACTTACCCTGAATCACAGGCCGGTTTCAGAGTAGGAAGGTCCACTACTGACATGATCTTTTCTCTGAGGCAACTTCAGGAGAAATGTAGAGAACAGAGAAGACCACTCTACATAGCATTTATTGACATCACAAAAGCTTTCGACCTTGTAAGCAGGAGTGGTCTCTTCCAGTTAATAGAACGAATGGGCTGCCACCCAAAACTTCTCCGCATTCTTCAGTCCTTTCACACTGACATGAAAGGCACCATCCAGTTTGATGGGTCCACCTCAGACCCTTTCAGCATTCGTTGTGGTGTCAAGCTGGGATGCGTGTTGGCACCCACTCTGTTTGGGATCTTCTTTTCCCGTCTTCTGCACCAGGCTTTTGGTAAATCAACAGAAGGAGTCTACCTTCACACAAGGACAGATGGAAATCTGTTGAATCTCAGCCGTCTAAAAGCCAAAACAAAGGTCAAACAATTTGTCATTCGGGACATGCTATTTGTTGATGATGCAGCAGTGGTAGCACACTCCCAGGAGCACCTGCAAACACTCATGGACCAGTTCACCCAAGCCTGCCAGGACTTCAGCCTGACCATTAGTATAAAGAAAACCAAGACGATGGGTCAGGAAACTGGAAATCCTCCCTCCATCACCATCAACAGCTACACCCTGGAAGCCGTAAACACCTTCACCTACCTTGGATCCACCATCGCTGACAACCTGTCACTTGATGCTGAACTCAGTTGCCGGATCGGAAAAGCTGCCTCAAGTTTTGGGAAGCTCACAACAAGAGTGTGGGACAACAGCAAGCTCACTATCCGTACAAAGGTACAAGTGTATAGGGCATGTGTTATCAGCACCCTCATGTATGGAAGTGAAACATGGACCTTATACTCCCACCAAGAGCGGCGGCTAAATAACTTCTACCTTCGCTGCCTTAGACGTGTACTGGGCATCACCTGGAGGGACAGGATCACTAACACAACAGTCCTAGAGAGAGCTAAACTCCCCAGCATGTACTCTCTACTGAGACAACATCGTCTCCGATGGTTGGGTCATGTACGTCGGATGGATGATGGACGAATCCCGAAAGATCCTGTATGGAGAGCTAACATCTGGTAAAAGACAGGTTGGTCGCCCCCAGCTGCGATTCAAGGATGTCTGCAAAAATGATCTCAGGTGCTTTGGCATTGTCCCTTCCAGCTGGAAAAATTTGGCTCAAGACCGCTCTCGGTGGCGGCAGAATCTCCATAGAGGACCTGATACAACATCATGAAGCTAAGAGGTCCATAAGAAAGCAACGGCAATAAAGCATCGGAACATCATCATCTACAGGGACAACCTACAAATGCAAAATCTGTGGTCGAGAATGTTTCTCAAACATAGGACTTCATAGTCACAGGAGGCGTTGCAACTTCAGGGGCACACAAACACTTTTATCATAGTCTTTCGAGACTGAATTGCCAATGAATATATATATATATATATATATAATGATCGTTTCCCCGGAAACCTGATCTCTCTGTGACCATAAAATACGCAAACAAAACTATGTATTTAATAGTTTAAAAGAACAGTCCCGCTACAGCTGTCAAAGGCCAAGGGGATAAGATATCAGGCTGGTAAACATACAGTCTGAGTTCGACCCTAGCCAAGGATAGTTGTGTCTAGCCACACTGAATATGCGTGAGTCGCCGAAACACGTATCAATGGATGACTTATTAATATATGCTCCCATAAATTTGGTACGAGCTCTCTAATTGGTAATTTAAATTAACTTTCACTACTAAGCATATAAGCAATGATCGATTCCCCGGAAACTTGATCTCTCTGTGACCGTAAAATACATATACAAACCTATGTATTTAATAGTTTTAAAACACCAGTTCCGCTACAGCTGTCAGTAGCCGAGGGGATAAGACAAACAGACAGTCTGAGTTCGACTCTAGCAAAGGATAGTTGTTGTGTCTAGCCACACTGAAGAGGCGTGAAAGACCGAAAGACGTATCTGTGGATTATATATATATATATATATATATATATATAATATATATATATATAATCTTCATACAATGACTGCTATTTACACAGTAGCATTGCAACCAACAAAACCTTCATCAGACTGTCGGTTTGATGTCACAATATAAGACTGCCATATCCACGCTGATGCGGTTAGAGCTTTCTTCTGAATCTTTTAAAAAGTATTTCCTCTTGTCTGGTCGAGAAAGTCCAAGTTTAGACAAAAATGCCGAGGTTTAGTTGGTAATAAATCCCCGGCATCCGACTTCAATGGGAAATATATTAGTTATCCATCCGTTTCTGACGCATTGTTCACGTAGGTCTTCATATTTTTCCAACTTACGCTGATGGGCCCAATCAAGATTTTCTTCAAATGGAACTGTCAATTCAACGATAAAAACTTTCTTTTGATTAACAGACCAAATGACAATATCAGGACGCCATTTATATATATATATATATATATATATATATATATATATATATATATATATAAAGGAGTCGGATTAGCTAGCGTTCGGCTAGAAGCCATAAGATTCCTAGTTCAATACCGGCCCTCGCCAATTCAGCGTATGAGTAGCATAGGGATCTGTACGGTAAAGTAAGGAGGTGATGGTAGCTGTGGTGCTCCACCTCAGACACAAAAACAATCTTCCTGGTTGGTCTAGCGCTAGTGAAAAGAGGATAGACTCCCTCGCTGACTGGCTGATACCGACTTTAGATCACCCCGACGACTTTGCTTATATATATATATATATATATATATATAAAGAGAGAGAGAGAGAGAGAGAGAGAGAGAGAGAGAGAGAGAGAGAGTTAAATCAAGATTATTGTACTTTTTACATATTGAACTATTTGGCAATAGCTCTTAAGTAAACATATCATACGTTGTAATAATCAAATTACCCTAATGTGGTATATCCACAGGTCCTGCAAGTTGTAATGAATATAAAAAAAGTTATCTAATTTAACTCTTTTACCCAGAGGTTATTGTACGATGATAACGGTCGGAAAATTAAGGAACAACCGTATTAATATATAAATATATAGATATAAATAAAGATTTTTGTTTTGTTTTTATAGTGGGTTAGAAGCATTAAACATAAAATGTAATAAGGTATTTTTGAAGGCAAAATAATGCAAATTTATGTTGAAAAACATATTTATTTAAATTTTCTTTTTTTTTCTTTTTTGTTCTCTTAATATTTTCGGAGTAAAATCCATCTTCAGAGAGTTTATCATAGAGTTGAAAAGTTTCCATCTGTGTTTGTTAAAATCAACTGTGATCTAATTCCGTTGAATTTGATGGAGATTTAAAGTTCGGCAGAGATCGTAAAGTTCCGTTAAGACCCGTGAGGTGTTGCATTGTGGGAAGTTTGAAATCATTTAAGATATATTTTTTTCTTTTAATTGTTTTTTTAATACTATAAAAACAATAAGATGGTTCTTAGAGTAACAATCATAATGAATATAAAAGTAGAAAACTTATCTAATTTAACTCTTTTAATTTGTTTTGATTAAATACTTTTTTGTTTTTAGTAAATATTTTTTGTACTCTTACAACAGAGTTTTTCAATTCTGTCTTAGAAACAGGTATGTTTACTTTTGAGAAATATCATTTCTGTTAAAAAACTAAATTGTATCTGCTATTTAACATACATTAGTAACATTGATTAGTAATCAAATATAACCATATAAACTTATTCTTTATCTTATCCAAACATTCAATGCCAAAGTGTTTAATATAGGCTGGGATTGTTGGCATACTGCTGTAATCCAGCTACTTGGAGGGATGGTCGGGGGTCAGTTTGAGAGCGGGGGTTCTGTTTTGCGTTTTATTATGGCGATCGGAATCAATATGGTTGGTTGGAGGGAGCTTCAACTGACCAGGTTGACAATGTTTTACTTTAATATATTTTGAGTTTTATTATTTTAATGTTTTGCACACCGGTTGAAAACCTTTGATTTAGAAACTGTTATTTCTACTTAAGTAATTTCTTTGTGAAAATTTATACATTTTATTCCATTATATAGTGATGGTGTACCTCGATCAATTTATTGCCCAGCTTACTGTGAAAAAAAAATAAAAAAGGTTAAAAAAAACTCTGGTGTAGAGTAATGGCACTGAAGGGATACTCCATACTCCCCAGATTTTCAAAATCGAAGCTTCACAATCAAATACAGTTTTCCCAAGTGACCTGCAAAAGAAGAAATTGTAGCAATGCAAGGTATGTCAGAAAAGTTGCAGATTCTTCACATTCTTCGATGTGAGGGGCATCGTCCATTGCGAGTTCTTGTCTCGGGGCCAGACAATCAAACAGCATGTCTACGATGAGATACTATGGCGTTTGCTTCATTCAGTACGCGAGAAGAGGGATAAGATGTGGCAGGACAACTCGTGCTTGCTTCACCATGACAACGCATCTGCCCACACTGCCCTGAGTATCCGAGAGTCCGTGACCCAGAAAAAACATCACTTTTAGAACAAACTCCCTACTCGCTCAACCTGGCTCCAGGTAATTTTTCCACTTCCCCAATCTCAAAGGGGTCATCAATGGAACCCGTTCTGAGGGTGTGCACGAAATCAAGCAGGCCGTGACGACAGAGCTACGGAGAATCCCGGAAGAATATTTCCAGGAGTGCGTGCAAGCGTGGCAGAGAAGGATGTGAAAGTGCATTAGACTCCAGGGGTATTACTTTGAAGGGGATAACTTGTAGATTGTATTTTGGAGTTGAAATACATTTTTTACATGTCCTCGAACACATTGTAACTCTTGTTCCCTTCGTAAGTATCTAATTATGTGTTATATATCTATTAATAATGGAGATTCGCTTCCGGTTTTTGTCTGTAACAAAAACTACGTCACTGTTTACGTCACACTACGTAAAATCGTTATAACATAGAATGTGTATTTACCCTCAAAATTTCAGCAAGCAATGTTAGACAGTCCTCATTGATTTTTTAAAACAAGTTTTAATAAATACATACCTGGTATTATCTATCTATATATAGTTTGTTTTATTTTAATATATATTTAAAGTTATCAGAACTAAGTTTCCATTTCAATTTTTTTGTTTTTACTCCTTTAATAAATTTATTTTATTTTTTACTCCTTTAATAAATTTGAAGATTTTACTTTACTTATGATACAAACTCTCTGATATTAAATTTTCAACTCCCATCCCCTCAGGCAATATTTATTTTACGTCGCCAAGATGGCGTTTTTTTATTTTGCTAGTATTAATAATAATGGAGATTGTCTATATTTCTGTCTGCAACAAAAACAACGTCATAGCTCTACGTCACAATATTCTTATGCTATATACACCCACAATTTGAGTAAGCAATTTAAAAAATCGTTTTTTTTTTACTCTCACCTCCCCCTTTTTTTTACAGTTACAAGAAGTTAACTAAAAAGTTTACGAATAAATAAATACCTACGATTTTGTGTAGAATTGATGTGGAAAATATAAAAAATAATTGTTTGATTATTACATCAATGCCACATTTTATTTGAGTTTTCATTTCAAATTGTTTTATTTTTTTTTTTTACCCCTTTAATAAATATGAGGATTTTTCTTACTTATGATACAAACCCTCTGACATTGAATTTGTAACTCCCACCCTCTCAGGCAATTTCTTTCAAAAAATAATTTGTACGACGCCCGGGGGTGTTTTCTGTTGCTTGTATTAATAATTGACTTGTCAGTTATTTCACTATTGAATATTCTGTGTTGGGTTACCCTCCGTTAGGTAACCCAATGCATGTCGAAAAAAAACTTTCGACCATGAAGATGTGAGAAAAAAAAAAGAGACAATGGCATAGAGTCCGTGGTTAAATATTAAACAATGCCGGTTTCGCGACCCTCGGGTCCTATCAAGGGGTCTATTAACAATCCTTTCAAGGGTAACAATAGTGTCTTTCAGTATATTAATCTCAAATGTTCGGGTAACGCTGTGATTTGTAGACAATATCATAGGATAACTTATAGTTTGGATTTTGGATTTGAAATAATTATTTTTGTGACCCAGTCCTGGAAATTTTCTGACATACCTCGTACAAAAGATAAATCATCATGTGAGTGAAAGAAAAAAGAAATGTGCTGAAACTCGATAATTGAACGATATCAATCAAGCCGAGTATTTCTTTATTCACTTGAAAAATAGGTAAGAAATATCAATATGAATAATTATATATAAGTATCAATCAAAAACAATGCACATAACATGGGGGGTGGGGTGGGGGCGAACAAGCTGAGGATTTTTGAGAGAGATTTTATGTTCTTACATCACGTGACAGTGAAACAGGTTAATGTTGATCGTCTATTTGACAGATCCAGTGATATCATAAAACACAAGCTCCATATTTATAATATATATATATATATATATATTATATATATATATATATTATATATATGCATGTGTGTATTTGAATATATATATATATATATATATATATATATATATATGCATATTCTTTTGTGTGTATAGGTGTGGTATGAGTGTGCGTAAGTATTTTATTTTGTGTGTGGCTGTATGTATTCATATGAATGAATGTTGACATAATATGTAAATATGTATGTGGATGTGAATGCCTGTATAGGTACAATATCATATACACTCATACATACATACATACATAGATCGCATATTAATATACAAGTGAATAATATATAGATATGTACTATACACACATATATGTATATATATATATATATATATATATATATATATATATATATTTAATGTGTATATAGTGTATATAGTGAAACATATATCAGCATAAATACATACAAGCTGATTTTTCTAGGACGTTTTCTGTGTATGTGTCAGCAATGCAAAGTTGGATCTATCAGTAAATGCATGTATATATATATATATATATATATATATATATATATAATATATATAAATATAAAATATAAATGCAAGAACCTCTGTACATGATTATGTATCTCTCTATATCTCTCTTTCTCTCTCTCTTTCTCTCTTTCTCTCTCTCTCTCTCTCACACACACACCCACGTACACACTCTGTCTGTCTGTCTGTCTGTCTGTCTCTTTCTATTTATATATATATATATATATATATATATATATATATATATATATATATATTTGCATATACGACAGTGTATATAAGAAAAATTATAAATATGGGAGCTTGGAAGACAGAAAAAAATACTTTCATGCTATACTCATGCGATATGGGTATTTGTATATATATATATGTATATATACAAATGTAAATGCATACATATATGTATATGTATATAATGTCATATATTATATATACATATATGTACTCAATACGTTTTAAAGATGCATATGGATGCATATACACTCATGCAGTCATATATGCATGAGTATATATAATAAGAATTTGTATATATAATATATATATATTTACGTATCGGAACCCCTTTTACGTACATACATATATACGTTGAAAAATATGTAAACATATATCCGATTGTATTTCATTGGCTTGTATAAGGAAAACATATATATATATATATATATATATATATATATATATATATATATATATATATAAGCACTTGAATTCATACATTCCCATATATGTTATAGCATCTCAATATATATTTATATATATACATATACATGTTTGCGTTTATACCCCCGTACTTAAGCATATTGGCGTATAAAGCATGCATATATTTATATGTATATTCATATATATTTATATAAAATATATATACACACAAATAAAACCACATATAGGTTCATTCTCGTATACTCTTAAAAGTATATGTTCAAACACTTACATTCATATATATATATATATATATATATATATATATATATATATATATATATATATGACTGCTTACATTTTCATATACTTTTATATCATCATTTATAACCGTGGAAGATTATATGTTTTCTTTGGATTTTTGAATAAATTTGTGATTAGTAATTTGTAATTAGTTATTTCTTTACATTGTTTTAATGGAGGAAGGAAGTCAAGTTTAAGAAGAGTTCATGTAGAGGGAGGTTACTAGTAGTGTTTTCTGTTGTTGTTTTTTTTTATGTACAAATGAATTATTAAATTCAACCTAATTTCTGCAGGAGATTTAAGTATTGCTGACTTCGACAATAACCAACCGAATTGAAATCCAATAAAACAATGACAATTGCGACATTTTGAAAAAGAACCCCAAAAAACAAAAAAACAAAAAACAAAAACGAACAAACAAACAAACAAAGAATTGCCCTAATATGTTTCAATCTTATAAATCAGTTGTCATTAGCAGTTTGTTCAGTCATTGTTAGTACATTTACTGGGAAAATTAATCAACATCTTATTATAATGGAGATTCAGTGTCTGTCTGTAACCGAAACTACGTCACTGCCTAAGTCTCAATAACCTCAGAAATTGTGTAAGTTTATCAATGAGTATATTTACTAGTCAAAATCCTTAACGATGTGTCTATGAAAATCTGAGTTATATTTGCCTCAAAACAACCCATGTTAATAGTGCGTTAAAAATCCTACAATTTATCTCATATATCACAAAGTAATAAAGGTCTACTTAATATGTTTGGTGTGATTAATTTGCATACTGGCTTTAACAAAATTGGGTTTAATAAATAATCATTTGATGTTATTGATCTCAATTAAAATCAATCCTATGAATGATTTTATATAGAAACCAATTAAAATATAATTAAAATAAATGTAATATATTCATATGCGTCTAATCTAATTTCATTAATCTTTCTATTTTAATATATTTCATCATATGAAAACTTAAATACTTACGCCCGGAGGGCGCACATTCTCACTAGTTAAAATAATTGTATTTCCTAATCTGCTTTGTGTGGTAGAAGCTTTTTAATACACTAAATACAAATACAAAACACTTTTGTTAAATAATATTTATTAGTTGTTAAATAGTATTTGGCACTTGACATTTTTACAGCCGTCATTTCTAGCTTTTTCCCAATTACTTTATTATTATTTCTTTTTGATAGTCAACAGGTTTTGCTCAATAAGAAGTAAATTTGAAATACAAAAAAGATAATTCATTATTTTGTTGCTGTTGCTGTTGCTGTTATTACGAATATCAGTAACACATGTTTTATTACTGCAATTTTACCAGATGAGTTTTGTCTTACTATAATCATTATCAAATAATTTCATATCAAACTTATTGCGTACTATTTGTTATAGTTTGTTTGTTGTTATAATCAATTCCTCTCTGGTTTTCATTAATATTGGTATTTTATTCTATGGCTATAATTGGTTTCTAATAATTTTCATACGGATATTTATTATAATAAACAAAATGAGGATATCAGTTCAAATAAATTACAGTATAAAATCATAATTCATTATCTCAGAAATTTAGACAAATTAATAATTATTGTTATATGGGCATCGTACTTTCAGTTATTGTGTTAAATCATATACAACTCCAGTGAAGAGTCATCAGCTAACGTTGGTGTGAAGAACTAATAATAATAATAATAATAATAATAATAATAATAATAATAATAATAATAATAATAATCGTGTTCTTAGGGTAAAAGAAACATTCATTATGTTAACGCTAAATACTAAATCACTAGTAAATCAGTGCCGATTATTTGAAATAGCTAAGACTATTTTAGATTTTATGGATATTAATTCCCTTCCCCATGCGAATTAGTTGAATCAAAACAGTTGTTTTCAATATAGAAAACAAAGGGAACTTTGAATCTTCACTTTGTATTCTTCTGCTTGATGACAATAATTACGATAATAACATAGATTTACTAGATAAAATATTGACACATCGTATCTAAATTTTGGGAAGATAAGATAACGATCCAGTTGTTACTAATGGTTGTATTACGAGCAGAGATCCTCAATAAATCAACCCACTGCTAAACTTAATTTAAATCTATTCACTAAGATTTAAAACAGAAAAGATTCGTTTGAAGTTCATTTTCAAAATGATTAAGATTTTGAAAATAAAAAAAACTCCATAGATATCAAACGAATCTCGAACACTTCCAGCAGTATATTCAGATGATCTTACAAAACTCTGGCCTGACTGCATTCGGCGCTTAGGTCAACGAAAAAAAACAAAAAAAAAACATACGCTACACGTTGACTAAGTAAATCCTTTGTACGGATTGAAATACCGTCCATTTTACGAGCACTATGGATAGAATTACATGAAGGATTAAATCTTTGGAAATATTGAAAATGAAATCTTAACACATTTGAAGGATTGTACATTTTCTAATTGATGGATGTAATTTTATCTGCTCATACTAACTGTTATATCCGCGTGAGAGAAATAATTTTGATTTTTCCTCAAGTTCAATGTTCGAACCGAAGAAAGATTTAGAAATCTGATGCTGTCCAATCTTCCGTCTTATCTATCTGACTCTGTGTAGGGATAAACTCGTGTCGAGTTAGTCCTATCTCAGATGCATTTTAAAATTTGGAAAATATTAGATTTGGGCAAGGGTTTATTTATAAATAACCTTTTCAACATAAAAGTAAACTGTAGAGCCCATTTTGTCTTCAGAATAAATTTGACAAAGCTTCCTAAAATACCGAGGCGAAATATTATTTGAATTTAGTTGTTTTATCTACATTTTCCTCTATTTTCAACCACATTTTTGAATTGCAAATCTGGGAGTTGTACATTGAACTAACTCCGTAGATAATAAATGCAATAAGTTCCTATTTACTGTTTCATTAGTTTTTCAAATGCAGAAAAATCGTGTGCAGAATCGGTTTTCAGAATGGCAAAATAAGACATTGTGTACCTCGATATTGTACATATATCTCATGTTACATAATAATTGGAATCCTAATACATTTTTAAGGTAGTGTAGAAATCATTATGGCGATCAGTATAGCTGATGGCCTTGAGGGTGAGTGACGGCGCTTGACCTCACTCTGACCTTGCTTTCTGGGGATAGACCGTGAGAACCGGAAACCCCATAGAAAGCCCCCTTCCGGTTTAAGGAGTAAGCAACTCAGTTAGTCAGTTAGAAGTTAGAAGCCAAGCTAGCAAGATGTGAGTCTCACTGCGCAAATTGTCTGGTCTGGGGATCTACGAATAAAGTAACATCATCGTAAATCGAAGTCTTGTGTTTATTACTAAAAACTAACAATGACACAGGGCTTCTGATAACAAGAAATCCCTAGCAACAGAAACCAGACCCGGAATCCTCAATAGAAGACCAGACGAGACCTTAGAAGATATACCAGGCCAGAAGAATAGACGACAGAGTAAGAATTAAAGAAAGGTATATAACGTTATATGCTGATTTGGCTTAGTGAAAAGACCAGTATATAACATATACCTATTTAGTGCCGGTAAAGAAGGCGCTATGCAACACTCAGATGCATATAATTCACAAGGAAATAACATAAGTTTCATAACTTTTTCAGAAAATAAAACCTTTCACAGTTAAGAAATACAGTGTGATAACCTATTAACCATTACCATTACACTACTTAAAAACAAAAAGAAAGAAAAACTGTGAAATTTAACCGCAGATACAAATTAAAGTAAATATTTAATTTGAAAGAAAGCCGACATAAGGGCAGTCAGGACAGAGTTCCCAGTTAATTACTTACAAGCCTCATTTGCTGATTACTGTGCCGAAAAGATTTTCATAGAAATTAGCAAGAAGCCTGTGCTTCCTTAATGGTTCATGTCTTTTGTCTCGATGTCCAATAAAAAGTTTGGGTCATTTAGATTTAGCATTATGATTCCTGTTAAGCTGATAATGTAAAGGTCGGTATTGAAAGTTATTACGTCGAACAGATTTGAGATTTTAGCATCTCTTTACTAAATATGATAATAAGGAGGACTACTAGATTGATAGACTACTAGATTCTAGTTAAGATATTCAGTGCTGCTTGTAGTTAAAGATGAGGGTATTATAACGATACATAAAATTAGAACAACTTTCTCTGGGAATTAACAGCAACAACAACAAAAAGATGAAGAAGAAGAGTAACTGGAACGAATGTGATTATTTCCTAAGCTTACCTTAGATGTGTCAATAAAAAACTAAGATTTGAAAATATGGAGCATCCCGTGAGTATTGAACTCACTATCTAGTAGTAATGAATATACGAAACTATCTGGCTAACCAGTACATCCTGATAAAACACAGGACTGTAAAGAATATTAATCCAAAACAGAGCTATTCAAACCAGAACTGAAAAAGGTTACAATGAGCGATACTGGAATTTAAATTGGCTTACTACAACATCATTTAAATAATAATAATAATAATAATAATAATAATAATAATAATAATAATAATAATAATAATAATAATAATAATAATAAGAAGAAGAAGAAGAAGAAGAAGAAGAAGATAAAAAGAAACGTTTTTTTTTGCCGAAGATTTGTAATAATAATAATAATAATAATAATAATAATAATAATAATCTTACTCTAATGGAGATTGTGTGTTTTTCTGTCTGTAACCGAAACTATATTAATACTCAAATCACATTTCCCTTAGTTATTGACATCACATTCTCAATGATTTTATTTTTATTTTAACCTCAATTATTAATAAAATTGTTTAACATTATTAATACTGTTAACCATATCTACATACTAACAACATGCAATTATATTTATATATACAACAAAATAGCGGTTTACAGTGTGAATGGGAAGGCTAATTTGCATATTGATATTAAAAACTCGAATTCAATAAATATGTGCTCAGTGTTATTGATTTCTAACTATTTGGTTTTATTTTAATGAATATAAGCAAACATCTCTTCAATAAATCTTAAATGAAATCCATTAACAAGAAAAAATAACTGTCATTTTATTCTTTACTTCCTCTTTTAACTAAATACTTAAATTAAAAAAAAACAATGAAAGACGAGAGTGATGGAAGAGTAAGTTTCAGTTATTCTGCTTTTCGATTATACCCCCTCTGTTTCAAATCTTTTTATCTGCATTGTTATTTAGTTTCATTTAGTTTCATTAGCCTTTCTAATTTAATACGATATTTTATTACATTTAAATTTAAATACTTGCACCCGGAGGGTGCATATATTTGCTAGTAATAATAATAATAATAATAATAATAATAGTAACAAATTATTACAATGAAAATAGAATAAGTCCCAAAATAAAAGTGTTGAAATTGTTATTTAATTTCATATCGCTTTTTTCTTGATGTTAAAGAAAAAGTTATATCTTTAAAGAAATTGAATCGCAGTAGCCAATTTATTCCAGTTTTAGGAACATTAGAATCCTTCCAAGTGAAGTTAATGATGAAGTATGTGACCAGCAAATGTCACTTATTCTAATAATAATAATGCTGATGAGAACAACAGGCATTTGAATAGAAATATAAATGATTTAAATCACGATACAACTATAGAGTGAAAGAAAAATGAGAATATTCTTTGTTCTGTGAAAACACATGTCGTTTGACCTTCAAATGTACGCTTTAAGAAAATTAACACTTTTATAGTGCCATTTTCATACGGTAAATGAAATAATAATAATAATAATAATAATAATAATAATAATAATAATACTATACCAATTGTAGTTGGTGCACTTGGAACGGTCCCAAAAAGATTGGGAAAAAGACAGGAAGAACTAGAAATCAGAGGAAGAATTGAAACCATCCAGACAACTACATTGTTGCAATTGGCCAGACTACTCAGAAGAGTCCTGGAGACCTGAGGAGACTTGTTGTCACTCAGACTCCAGTAAAAGACCATCAGCTTATGCTGGTGTGAAAAACTTACATAGACAAACCCTAGAATATGATAACACAAAAAAGTTTTGATTCTTTGGAGACTTTAAATTTAAATGGATCATCCTATCCAAGCAGAACTCAGTAATATCTACTCATCATAAAGAAAGAGAGAAAGGCCTGTCAGACATTGAATGTTGTGGTTTCATCAGAAAACAAAATAACATTGAAAAAGTTTGGCAACCTGGGTATATCTAGAAAACAGAAATAATTGTGGAACATGAAGGTGATAAATATAATCATCATTATCGGCAAACTTGGAATAATCAGCATGAGTCTTCCAAAACGATTAAAAGAATTGCAAACCCTAGGAAGTATCAAAACCATCCAGAAGACAGTTTGTACTAACATCAGCTAGAATAGTGAGGAGAGTGCGAGATTTTTCAGGAGACTTACAGTCATTTAATCTCCAGTGAAAGCTACAAAATGCAACGGGTGTGAAAACTCAACTATTACGATAATAAATTTATAACTATAGATATTGTATATCGAGTATTTGATATTTCCGTGGTAGTTAAATAAATTCTAACGACTTTGTTGTTTGAAACTATAAAATAAATACAGAAGACAGAAAAGAAGAATATGTCGGGTAAACAGGCCCGATTCATTTAAAAAAAAAAAAAGAAAAAAAAAACTAATTTAATTTCACTTTTCCCCTCCGCCCTTTCAACTTTCCTTCCTTCCATCCTATAACCTTTCTTTTTGTAATCTCATACGATCTTCCTTCTTTGCACTTTTCTTCTTCTTTTTTTCAGTCTTTTCGTCATTCGTTACTTTCAATGTATCCCGCACCTGTCGCTTTTCATGTTGTTTTTTTAAAATTTTTATTCACTGTCATCAGCGTCTCTCAACTCTCTGGTTACATGCACACACATACACGCGCACGCGCACACTCACGCACAAACACAAATATATATATATATACATATATGTATATATATATGTGTGTGTGTGTGTGTGGAGAAATGTATACAAACACGGGATATTAAACTGGCTGGAAGTTTATTATTGATCGTAGTGTCGATGTTCGAACATTTCGGTTTAGAAAGAAACCTTCTTCAATATGAAACATGCAAAAGAAAAAAAGTTGTTTGTTGTTAAAAAGATAAATTTCTAAACTCAACTCATTCAAAACATCCATCATCTTTTTAACTAGAAAAACCTTTTTTCCTTTACATGTTTCATATTGTTCTGAAGAAAGTTTCTTTGTAAACCAAAAGGTTAGAACATCGGCACTACGACCAATAATAAACTTCCAGCCAGTTTAACATCCCGTATTTGTATACATTTCTCCACATACTGTCGGATTGATTTCCTCATTTTACTCCCATATATATATATATATATATATATATATATATATATATATATTCCGTTTTTATTCTTCAACTTCGTCCTCGTCTTTTTCACAGTAATTTTACTACCCGTAAATGTAATGATCATGTGCAGGTTCGGTATATTTTCCCTTTCCTTTTCTGTCATTTTAATAATTATGATATTAATAATCTTTTTTCTTTACAAACATTAAGCAAAAATCAACTTTACTCTTTCTCATTTTTACAATGTCTTTTTTTCTTTTAAGAAAAATAGTTTTAACCGATCAAGAAAATAAATTATCAATAAATATTTTGTTTTGAAAAATAAAGAAAAAATACAAAAAAAAAAAAAAAAAAAAATGAAAATAGAAAAATTAAAAAAAGAAATAACCCAACCGTTTTTTTTTTTTTACACATCCACCACATGATCGCAATTTTATGAGAAAATAAATATTTCTCCTTTTCGCATGTCTTTTACGAAGAACAAAAATTCTCTTTGAAATGTCTTTCACATGGTTCCACCAGTAACACATTTTCTGATCATATATATATATATATATATATATATATATATATATATATATATATATATATATATATATATATGATAGTGTATATATGCAATTTATATACATATTATAATATATCATATATAATTACATATCTATATATAATTCATATTATGCATAATTGCATATCAATATACACATATAATGCATAATAATTATATGTATGTTATATAGCATATATTAATATATAATATAAATATCAATATATCAAAATATATATATATATATATATATATATATATATATATATATATATATTCTAATAAATTATATATACATATATATGTATATACGTATAATTTGTGGGACTTTTTTCAAAGTTCGAAATCCAATTTTTTTTTCATCTTGTAATTATTTTTACTTGATAAAACCGTTTTGATTATTTGCTGGTTAATTAAAAAATTGTATTCAATCTTGTAATAAGGTATTCAGAATCGCCTCTGCTTTGGTCTTGCATCTTTCATTGTTTTTTTTCTTTTTTTTTTTTTTTGAAGCGTTCTTTCTTTCTTTCTTTTTCTTTGACGTGTGTATGTATGTATGTTTTTTTTGGGTTTTTGTTTCGTCGGTTTTTGTTTGTTTTTATCTTTTTTTGATCAACTCTTTTTTATTTTTAAAATGTCATAATTCACACGAAAGGGACAAAGCCGAATAATGCGAAAAAAAGAAAAAAAGAAATAAAAACAAAAAAAAAAAAGTAGAATATCCATCGGCCATTCCTTTAGTAGCAGTTGCGCATGCGCTGTCTGTGCAGACGCTCATTTTGAGCAGAATATTTTTTTCTCTTTTGTTATTTGTCCTTTTTTTAATCAGAGTGGCAATACTTTGTATATATCCCACTATTGTGTGTGTGTTTGTGTTAAATAAAAATCTTTTTATTTTTTTTTTTTTTTAAATTCTGATTAAAAAAAATCAAACTGTTTCTTTTCTTTTGTTTCCGCACTTGGTTTATATTCTCCTTGATGCTTTGAAAAGAAGATATTGTTGTCCTCCAACAGGCATTGCCGTTTTGTGATACAATCCACCGGAAAGTTATCACTATATGTTTCTTTGCAAAGAGTGCGAATGAAAGGTACATTTCTCACATCACAGCCTTCTCTTTAAACAAATTTTGAACGGTTTGGGGCGAATGGTCAGTCCGGACCGTCCGGTGGTATCTGGTAAGGGTTCTCCCTCCGGACTGGAGAACACAAAGTTTTTTACTAAATAGGCACAGAACATAAAAATTTCCATTTTAGCGAGTGTCGATCCGACACAGACTCGATGCCCTAAGCCAAAGGGAAGATAACTCCTGCTTTTGCTGTGAGGATCAAGAAATCTTCCTAAAAAAAAAGAAAAAAAGAAAAAAAGAAAGATAAAATAAATGGTGAAAAAAAACCCCAACAACTATGCTTCTACTTGGATGAGTCAAAAATTTTACGATATGTTGTTAACGTGAGGCACCATTCGCCTGATACTCTTCACGTGCTACTCGCCGAATTTGCCTTTATGGTTTAAAACACGTCCTCGGAATCCACGGTTTTAGGTCTATTTAACCTTGCAACCCGAGCGAAATTTCTTCAACCATCTGGTTACTCTTCCGTGATCAACTCGTTTCGCACAACAAATGATTCTGCTTGCTTTCGCTTTGTTATGGCTCAGTTCAAACTCGCAAAGCACACATTCCCAAATTTGACTAGTTTGAACATTTATTTGTGTTATAATATATTAATAATTTGAAGGCAATTACAATGCGTATAAAAGATAAAAACAAAAAGATGTTATTTTTGTCTTATCGATTTCGAAGTAGAAACTTCATCTTCAGAGGTGCATATCAGAAATGTACGTGCTTACATTTTTCTTTGTGTGGTTATAATTTCCCTTCTTATTCCTTTTTCATCTTCTTTTTGACCTTTTTTCTTCTCCTTTCCTTTTTCCTCATGTTATGAATGAAATGGGCGAAAAACGGTAATTTCTTATTTTTTATTTATTTTTTTAGATCAAACACTGAGTGAAGCTATACACAACGTACCAGCGCACTAAGTACCGCTATACGACCAACCACAGTCAGTAATTCCTCCGGTTTGAGCTGCTTCGGTCACGTGGTATACGTACTGCAAACTGGTATGTACCAAAATATTGCAAAACCTTTGACTCACAATAATATTTGCACAAAATTATAAATGATAACAGAATATTATACATTCAGACATAGAAATCATCGACACCAATTATAGAATAATTTGAAGTTTGTTTAAATATTGCGTAAAAAGGACGAAAATAATATTGAATTTTAATTTATATACATTTTAAACATTATGTACGAGGGTGAATCAAAAAGTAATGTCATTTTTATTTCATGTGAATTTTTTTTTTATAAAACTAAGACCTGCATTGAGACTCTAACGAGACTTAGAACAAGAATCCGACGAGTAAGACCCAATTTGCCAATCGACAATGTTCTCCTTCTGCATGGCAATGCGCGACCACACATAAGCATCAGGACAAGGGATAACATCACCTCATTCTTTACTGCATCCTCCATACTCACCAGATTCAGCGCCTTCAGACTATCATCTCTTTGGACCCATGAAAGAAGGTTTGAGAGGCAAACATTATTCCAGTGACGAGGAAATTAAATCTGTATTGAAGAACTGATTCAAAGAACAGTCAATAGAATTTTACACGACAGGGACACATGCTCTCATTAGAAGGTGGAACATTGCTATTGAGAGAGGCGGTGACTACAGAGGACCGGCTTCATTTTGATGTATGATACATGTTTCTGTTTTGGTAATTATACTTTTTGACTAACCCTCGTATATATATATATATATATATATATATATAATATATATATATATATATATATATATATATGAGAATGTATGTGGGAATGTGTGTGTGTGTGCGCACGTATGTGTATGTGCACTAATTTTAGTCAAGTTTGTTTCAAGATTAGTTTCAAGTTTGAGTTAGAAATTAACTTAGAAGTCATACTTACTTGGATTAAATGTGTAAGAATCGTCCCACGCTTTTGGATCATGATGTATACCCCAAATATTCAATATTACCATACTGTCTTCAGGTATATGATAGCCTCGCACACTGAAAGAAGAAATATATAATTAATTAAAATTCAGTAATCGTACGACAGAATATTATGTTTATTCACTTTGATTTTTCAATTAAATACATTGAGAATATACAGTATAATGTGATATTTCTCACATCTCTCATCCTAATATTTCATAGCACTAGTTCGGAGCCGTTATAGTATGTGTCCTACATTTTTGATTCTGTTATAGCATGTGGCCTACCTTTTTGATTCTGTTATAGTATGTGGCCTACATTTTTGATTCTGTTATAGTATGTGGCCTACCTTTTTGATTCTGTTATAGCATGTGGCCTACCTTTTGATTCTGTTATAGCATGTGGCCTACCTTTTTGATTATGTTATAGTATGTGGCCTACCTTTTTGATTCTGTTATAGTATGTGGCCTACCTTTTTGATTCTGTTATAGTATGTGTCCTACATTTTTGATTCTGTTATAGTATGTGGCCTACCTTTTTGATTCTGTTATAGGATGTGGCCTACATTTTTTATTCTGTTATAGCATGTGGCCTACATTTTTGATTCTGTTATAGTATGTGGCCTACATTTTTGATTCTGTTATAGTATGTGGCCTACCTTTATGATTCTGTTATAGTATGTGGCCTACCTTTTTGATTCTGTTATAGTATGTGGCCTACCTTTTTGATTCTGTTATAGTATGTAGCCTTGAATGTGTCCTACCTCAGTAAGAGTATATTTATAGATATAAGTAGTAGGCAATTTATTGAAGCTAATTATTTTTCACATATATTCAATTTCAAGAAATTCAATTCAGTCATAAACTGTATATAGTAATTAAGAATAATTAAAAAATTATTTATTCATAATCTACATGAATCAGAGATCTATTTAATTCTAAAATATCCAAAAATTCTGAAATAGGATTAGGGTTAGCAGTTATTATTATAACCTTATGATATGGTAGGCCACATACTATAAGAGAGACATGATTTTGTAGGCCACATTCAAAAGGTAGGCCACATACTATAAGGGAGACATGATTTCGTAGACCACATTCAAAAGGTAGGCCACATACTATAACAGTTCCACTAGTTCTCTACATAGTTATTCAAAAGAAGGGTATTGAGCATCATACACCCTATTTCAATTCATCATTAAGTTGATAGCACCAATGCGAATATAAAGAAAACGTTAAGTACTTCAAAAGCAAACATGTTACGCGCTTTTGGGTTATTGTGGCCACTGCATCATCTTATTATAATGGAGATTGTGTGTTTGTCTGTCTGTAACCGAAACTAAATCACTATACAAGTCATAATTCCCTTAGTTATTGACGTCACATTTACCATGAATTTATTTTTATTTAAAACTCAATTATTGATAAAATTGTTATACCTTATAAATACTGTTGGATCTACATACTAATAACATGCAAGTATATTTATATATTCAACAAAATAGCGGTTTACAGTGTGAACGAGAAGGCTAATTTGCATATTGATATTAAGAATTTGATTTTGATAAATATATGCTTACTATTATTGATTTCTAATTGTTTGGTTTTCTCTTAACGAATCTGAGCAAAAATCTCGGGGATAAATCTTAAAAGAAATCTATAAACAAGATGAAAGAACTGTAATTTTATTAAATACTTCATAATCTAACTAAATAGATAAATTAGGAAAAATGAAAGACGGGAGTGAGGGAAAATGATGGAAGAGTTAGATTTAAAGCTGTTCTATTTTTCGATTATACCCCCTCAGTTTATCATTTTCTAAATAGTTTCTAATTTGATATGATATTTTATTACATCAAAACCTAAATACTTGCACCAGAAGGGTGCATATATTTGCTAGTTACAATAAAATTTCAATTCGTACATATCAGCATTCATAATAATATCCATTTAGCCTATGACAAAAAGCAAAAATTCCGCGCAGTCATTCTGCTGTGAGATAAAATAAATCAGAATAAGGAGACTCACTCTTTATGTAAACCCGCCCAACAGGGTGGGGGTCCAGTGGCTTCGGCCCTGGATCTTTACGAGTTAATAGCGTCGATCCCAGGGGGCTATCCCCCAGGCAACACCTGCCCCCTTGATTTAAAGGGGCAGGGCTGGGTTTATTGCCCAGTGCCTGAGGCGCCCCCCCTTGAGGGGCAATGCCGACGGGATCGACGCAATTTTTCACCCGCCACCCATGAGTCTCGGCTTATGGGTGGTCCCACATAAATAGGGCCTTGTGCCTGACCCATACAAGTGGGGTACGTGGAAAATGTAAACCATGTAAACCAGAAGGGAGGATCAAAGTGTAGTGTCTGTTCCAGAATCTATGCTTTGACTCATACCTTTTATATGGGCCCACATTAAAACGAGGGCTTGTGCCCAGTCCATACAAGTGGAGTATGAGACAAATATTCCCTTTATGTAAACCCTTATGTCACAGACAGCTGCCATTAAACAAAAATGTCACCATTTTATTTTATCTTTACTAGCAAGAATATGCGCTCTTCGCCGGGCGTAAGTATTTAAGTTTTAATATAATAAAATATATTAAATTAGAAAGACTAACGAAATTAAATAAGAACAATTTTTTATGTTAATCTATTCAAAATTCATCTTTTCAAGTAGAAATATGTTTGCTTTATATGAACCAAAATTATAAATCACTGTGAAATGAAAATGTGATTTTGTTATAATGGGAGGGAAAACTAGGTATTAAGTAAAGAGGAACAGAAAGCAGATTTGACTTTGATGAGGCGAGGGCCGGTAACATAAACCCGGGGAACCTAGTCGGCTGCTCTAGCGACTGAGCTAAACTGGCCCGAATTTTAGGAGAAATCGTCAATAAAAACGAAAACAACGAATGAATCTAGAAAAAGGAAGGAAGGAATAAAAAGTAAAAGAAGAAAAAAATCCAAAATAAAAACAAACAAATGCTGAAGCAAAAATTCAGATTTCCACCACAACACACACACACACACACATACACACACGCGCACTCACGCACATACACACACAGAGACACACGCGCACACACACATGCATACACACATGAGAGAGAGAGAGAGAGAGAGAGAGAGAGAGAGAGAGAGAGACGCGCGCACATATACACACACGCACACACACAGACACACATGCCCGCACATACACATACAGAGACACACGCACTCACACATGCATACACAACAGAGAGAGGGAGAGAGAGAGGAGAGAGAGAGGAGAGGGAGAAGAGAGGGGGAGAGAGAAGAGACACACACACACACACACAGGCACACGCACATACACTCACACAGAAACACACGCCCGCTCATACACACACAGAGACACACGCACACACATGCATACACACAACAGAGAGAGAGAGAGACGAGAGAGAGAGAGAGAGAGAGAGAGAGAGAGAGAGAGAGAGAGAGAGAGAGAGAGAGAGGGAGAGAGAGACACACACACACACATACACACACACAGGCTCACGCACATACACACACAGAAACACACGCATACACACAAACAGAGAGAGAGAGAGAGACAGAGAGAGAGAGAAGAGAGAGAGGGGGGGAGAGAGAGAGAGACACACACACACACACACACAGGTGCATGCACACATGCACACACACAAATAACCAACCAACCAACCAACCAACCAAACAAGCAAAAGAAAGAAAATTTAAAGAATAAACGAATTGACGTGTGTCTGTTTTCGCCTGTAAAAAAAAATGTTTCGTTTTGGATCCATTTGGAAGACAACCAACGAGTAAATGGCGCAAGCTGTGTTGCTAACGTGCCAAGACATATGAAAACGAGGTTGGTGTTGTGGAACATGTCATCAGCTTGCCAAATACTTTTTAGCAGCTGACTCCACCGACGCCATCTTTGTATTGTTTTTTTTT
>CM042145.1:65721699-65764199 GCA_023376005.1 Doryteuthis pealeii | reverse complement strand
CGGAATACATTCGGAATAGTCTCGCATTGTTCTTGGTGACAATAAAATAATGCATTACTTGATAGCAATTCAGATGGTCAGACCAAACTCTAGGAATATCTCCAGTGCTTCAGTACAAAGTGGTTATTCAGTTAAAAACACGAAGAAGCCAGTATTGTACATCTGACTATGTATCTTTAAAAGCTTTAAAGCCCCGATAAACACAACAAAAGCTTTTCGGTTGCATGTTTCATTCAGGAATCGATACAACGCTAGCAATTGTGAGAATTAATTATTTTTGTACTTGTCTTGCCAGCGCAAAGAACATGTTTTATGTTAACACACGCACACACACATACACACACTCTCTCTCTCTCTCTCTCTCACACACACACACGCGCGCGCGCACAAACACGCACAAACCCAAGATTTTACTCTCACGTCAATGTGGACAAAGGTATACGCAGAATCAAAGGTATCCAAATATCCAGAAAGATTTGTTTGTGTGTTTTGTTTTACAGCATATCAACCTCGGTGGGTCATTTAATGCCGAAAAATTTTGAAATAATTTCATTCTTAATGGATACTCAATTTTTTTTTATAAACTCCTTTTACTATTTATAAACACATTTTACTATTTAACCCATAGATGGGATCCTAACAAGTACTACCACTCCGGGTCAGGGTGGACCTGGGAGCAATGGTGGTGAATATGTGCTCCACATTCCTCAGCCCCCCATAACTGGAACCTTTCCATCAGATAGTGTTTAACGTCATTCCCAGAACATGACGACCCTCAGTCACCACCTTCTAGCACATATATGATAAAGAGGGTTGGGGCTTGCCATAAGGGCACTTGCGTTAGAGCAATCATATAGGTGATAGGGCTTGACATGACAAACCGATTGATCGGAGAGGGGGTACTCCGACCGCCCGTCTAGACTAAGTATGGGTCTAAGTGGAGTGTTGCATGTCATGGACTTCTCAGCCACCAGGATTCCATCTTTAAGCATCACGGGTCGCCACCCACGGCCAACAGGTGGCTCCATTGCAGAGGTGCAGTCGGTGTATTCTAAAGAGTCTTCTACATAGATATAAACAACAGAATCGATATAGACCCAAGCAATGAATAAATAAACACGTTAATAGACACCATACATAGCGTCTAACTTTTTCTCCTTCCTTTTCATCAGTTTCTCCAATCGATCTAGCTGAACCCAAATTGAAAGAGTGAACAAATAAGATAAGTATTTGGAGATAAATAAATAGACCAAGGCATAATCAAATAGATCCATTGATAAATAAATACATAGTTGGATATACAGGACGTTAAATTAAATATATGAAGTATAAATAGATCGATTACTGTATAAACAGGCGGATAATGGATGTATAAACAGATTGAAAGCTGAACAACCAGTTAGACATACGTATATGGAGAAATGCAGACAAACACGGGATGTTACACTGGATTGAAGTTTATTATCGGTTGTAATGTCGACCTTCGAACGTTTCGGTTTATATAGCAACCTTCTTCAGGACAATATGAAACAAGTAAAAGAAAAAAGATATATGTGCATATATATAAAAATGAAAAATCATAAAGGCAAGTGAAGTTATGATAACGAATATCACTAAACTAGTATTCATAATTAAACTAGAATTCTTATTGGTATGAGGTGCGTGTTGTTATGATTAGATTCGTAGGAAATTGACTCGTTGACGAGAGTTCAAATCCTAGACGAAGCTGTTTGCATTTCACATAGCAATACTACCCTTGGGAAATGTATGCATTAACAAACTATCTCTCCTGTAATGGGTAAATAGTAGGGCAGACTGCACTCTTTAACCTTGGTTAGGCAACCGGTCTCGGAGAAGGAAAACTCTGAATTAAAACCTGTTAAAATCCGCTTAAAATTGACCTTGTGTCAAATCCTACTCGTGAGGAGGGGTTGGTAGATATATATAAAGAAAAGGGAAGTTCTGTTAACGAATATCGCCAAACCAGTATTGATAATTAAACTAGAATTCTTATTGTTATGACTGCCTATGTTTCAAGAAAGGAAATAAAAATGAGTGAAGGAAAAACAAAGAAAAAAATACGAAATAAAAGAAAATCAATATGGATTAAAAAGAGGAAAATAATTTAAATGTAAAACGGGATGTGTGTGTTCCGTTTGCCCCCAGCATTTTCCTTTCAAAATGGCGGAGTTTTTAAATATTCAAAGCCAAATATAATCACAAATTATCTTAACTGTCACAATTAAAAGAGATCGAACAAGTTTAGATTTCGTTATAAAACAATTTTTATTTCAAAAGATCTAAACTAAAATGAGATGCATAAAATAAAAATATTTTATAGTTATTTACTAAGCTTAGCTTAGATGTGGCCCAAAGTCAGAAGCATGGGGCACCTAATAAGAAGCGAACTCACTAACAATGTTCTGTGATTCTAGCTTGATAACCATTACACCACATAAGGTGCCCATAAGATGATTTTTATAAGTAAAGTAAAAGTAAGTCGTCGGGGTGGCCTAAAGTCGGTATCATTCAGACAGTGGGGGAGTCTATCCTCTTTTCACTAGCGCTAAACCAAGGAGATTATTTTGGCGTCTGAGATGGAGAGCCACACCTACCATCAGCTCCTCACTTTACCGCACAGAACCCGGTATTACTTACACGCAGAGTTGACGAGGGTCGGTATCGAAACAGGAACCTTTTGTTCCCTCGTCGGACACTCTACCAGCTGAGCTAAACATCTCGCAGCATATTTATTTCTATTTACAAATCTTAGGTTAACTTGGTATAAGGCCATCAATATGGAGTACTCAGAGAGGATGTAACTGTCGTCATTTTTTGTTAGACCCCTTTAGATCTGGTTTGCATATTCCTCTCCACCCATAACAATTTTTCACCAGGGGCTCAAAAAGAGGAGTTTTTAAATTTTAAAAGAAAATACCCTAAGATGTAAAAAATACCAAATTTACCTTGGTAACAATTTTATCTACAAGACTACTTACCAACTAACAATTTCGGTTTTCAGTTTGCGCGTTTATTTTTGAAAAAAAATCTGTGTCGAGTGTTTAAATCTAAAGTCAGTTATTTGAGAATTGTAATAACATCTGTTTTAGGAAGTATTCATCATTAGTTAAGAGTGTAAACTAATCTAAATATTTGATGGAATCCAATAAAATTCACGATGCAGGTTTTAAAAAATCAGCCAAGAAAGGGGTCAATACCTTTTAGAGTTTCAAGTGTGTTTTATCGCTTTTAGTTGTGTTGTTCGTTCTTATTAGTACCATAACTAGGACCCGTGGGATTTCAATAACACGTCGTTGCAATTTATTTATTTTAACAATACATAAAAAGAAAATCTAATTATTTACAATTTTAAATTGTGACTTAGAAATTTATGAATTGGTTTACGCTTGATAAAATAAAAAAAAAACTATTCATAATTTGTAACAACTTCACGTAACACTATATTCCTTGTAAAGATATTCTTGTTATTTATTCAACTCAGTTACATATAATTTGCAATGACCTGAAAATAATCACACAAAGTAGTAAGTGGCTAAATGCAAGTTGTAGAGAATCTATTCCAGCTTTATCGAAAGTAGAATTGGGTTGGGGTGAATATTAACAATAAGTTTGTTACTGATTTTGAGGAGCGAGGGAAAATGAAAGTATTACTTATATTGTAGATATATATGTAAGCAACTACGTAAGTAAAAGTAAGTAAAGTCGTCGGGGCGGCCTAAAGTCAGTATCAGCCAGTCAGCGAGAGAGTCTATCCCCTTTTCAATAGCGCTAGACTAAGGAGATTGTTTTAGCATCTGAGGTGGAGCGTCACAACTACCATCAGCTCCTTACTTTACCGCACAGATCCCTGTGCTACTCATACGCTGAGTTGGCAGGGACCGGTATCGAACTAGGAACCTTGTGGTTTTTAGCCGAACGCTCTACCGACTGAGCTAACCCGGCCCCACTACGTACTAAACATTAAAGTGAGTTCGATTTTTCTAGACTGCTATCGAAAATATATTGTTATGTGTTATTTTGATGAGGCCTCTTGTGTACTTGAATATTTTCTCTTGTAGAAGCCAGAGAAAAAAAATAATGCTTCAAATAAAGCGTCACATCCTTATAAAATATATTCTATCAGCTCTATCTTATTTGGCTTCTTTGTTTTCCATCGCATTAAAGAATTGTCTTTGTTTTTTTCTTTTATTTACTTTAATTAATAATATTCACCGTGTATCTTATTACCATCCTTTTTACATGGGGACAAAGTTAGAATCCTGAATACACGTCAAGTTATTTCATTATTAACCATATCTGTTGATAGATTCGGTACATCCAATGTTTCAAGAATTTAGTTGGATCAGTGAGAAAGTCTAGCCGAAATATGTTATACAATAGGTATAAACAATAAAAAGAGTTTGTTTCAAAGCAATTAAGAATATATGTATAACACTACCCAGTATGGTCTAATGGTTAAACGAAAATGGCAAGCCATTCTTAGTGAGTTCAATTATCATTGGGTGCCTTTCCAAGCCGTAGTTGTATCAGTGCTACTGTATAGCTGTTCCAGATGGAGCTTAACGAGAATAAGCTAGATGGGAGTTGTACACGAATGCGGTGGGCGATCTTAAACAGATCGTGGAAACAACACTAAAAAGGAAACAACTGTACGGCCACTTGCCTCCTATCACACAGACCACCCGAGTAAGACGAACAGGACAAGCTGGACACTGCTGGAGAAGCAAAGATGAACTCATAAGTAACGTTCCTCCATGGAAACCAGCACATGGGCATACCAGTGTGGGCCGTCCAGCTAAGACCTATATTGACCTGCTCTACGCAGATACTGGATGCTGTGCCGAGGACCTCACGAAAACAATGAGTGATAAGGACGGTTGGCGAGAGATTTTCATAGATATCCGTGCTAATAGCGTGACATGATGATGATGATGATGATGATGATGATAAACTGAATTCAACTCTGATGAAATAAAAACAACAATGAAGAAAAACGCCTGTCTCATGATTAAAGAGGGTTGAATATTGAAATCCAAAATTTCATTTGCAAATTTTAACTAGAGTAAATTCTACACCTTACTACATATCTAAAACTTTGCTGCTATAGAGTCTTCTGGCTTTGATTTAGTTTTGTACTCTACTAAAGTAAGATTAATAAATATCAATTATTGATGTGAAATCGAAGGATGAATTAAACATTTTCAGACTACACATAATGCAATTGGCGTGAATACTCAACGAGTAAAATCAGATACCAAATAATGTTCATTATTATTATTATATTATTATTATTATTATTATTATTATTATTATTATTATTATTATTATCAGTTGTTGTTATTGTTGTTGTTGTTGAAAGGAAGTTTCTGATAAAAAAACTTGCAGAAATATCTAGGAAATACACATCTTAAAACACGAAAGTTTGGCTACAAATAACAGAAGGGAATCTCGCACGCACGCACGCACGCACACACACACACACACACACATAAATATATATATATATATATATATATATATATATATATATATATATGTGTGTATAAGATTTATATGTATAGTTATTGTGCTTGTATAATAGAATATCCAAAGAACCTGTACGTGCCCGTATATATGGTATTTTCCTAATGCAAATCAAAAATTGGAAAGTTTCTGTTTTGAACAGATGGTAAATTGGAAAGTTCTGTATATGAATTTTTAAGTGCATATATTTCTCTATGATTATACAAATACATGCACTCACATACAAGCGTGCATACATGCTCTCTCTCTCTCACTCTCTCCCTCTCTCTCTCTTACTGTTTCTCCCATATACTCCGTCTCTTTCCCCCATATATATATATACAGAGAGAGAGAGAGAGAGAGAGAGAGAGAGAGAGAGAGAGAGAGAGAGAGAGAGAGAGAGGGAGAGAGAGAGGGGGGAGGAGTAAAAGCGAAAACACTGGATGTAAGTACCCATGCATATATAATGGATGCATGTACCTCCATATGCATATATTTGTTTTGTTTGATAGAGATAAACTGATGGATACATAGATACAAAGGAACGCTCACACACAAGCACAAACACACTTACACACACACACACACACACACACACACACACACACACACACACACACATATATATATATATATATATATATATATATATATATATATATATATATATATATAAAGGCCAGTGTGTGAGTAAGTAGTGAACATATTGAACTAATATAATTACTGAATTACTGTCGCATAATGAGTTAATGAATGAATGACTGCAGTTGTTTTATGAAGCAACGTGAAAGAAAAACAGACTTAGTCGAATTAGCCCCGGTAAGAGGAGGCCAAGTACAAAAGACGTTGGATGTAATAGTAGGAAAAAATAACAGATGGCCAAAATATGAACAACTCCTCACGGATCCCATTAACGCTTTTGATTATGAGTCAGTTTATAGATGAAGGCCGTGGCGATGGAATGTTTTGTGTTTTTCGGTTTTCTGCGGGTAATTTTCTTCTTCAGTCAAATTAGATATCAGTAACACTAACCCATGCTTCAGCTCTAGTCAACATGTTTCCTGCGCAATAGGCTACAATCTCTGCTTCGTTACCCCAAGCGTCGATCCTGTTAAATAGTTGTATGGCCAAAGAGAACCACATTGTTTAAGTAACGCTGTAATAACTTGGGTCTTTAAAAAAAAATGCGTGCGTTTCATTAGTTATTTTTATTGTAGATACCAAAATTCCTACATTTACATTGGCGTAAATATATTAACAGAATAACCAACTCGTTTATATCTATCTATCTATCTATCTATCTATCTATATATATATATATATATATATATATATATTTTCCACCTATCCATATAAAAACCTACATCTAATAATTCCTGTATTATCAACTACAAAAGCGAATGTCCCGCATAATACGAACGAGCCATTATAAAAAAACATAATAAATCGGGCAAAGCTTACTTCTTCTTCTAAAACAATATTCTTTTCCGAACTAAAAAAATATTAAACAAACTCTCATCAATAATGAATTCCCCAACTACTTTGTTGACGAACAAATCCGACAAACCATTCATAACATTAACCACAACGAAAAAAATACCATACTCAATATCTCAACCACCAACATATATTACCGTAATTAGATGCACCGAAATTATAAGCTGGACGAAACTGCGTTAAAAAAATTAATAGGAAATAATGTTTCTTCCACTGACATCAACAGAAAAGTAAAGCTAATTATCTATTACCAAAAGTTTAAAACTGCCAATCTCGTCCCATGCAACAACTCATCCAAAAAAACTACTCTTCTTAATGAGACCAATCTTGTGTGTAAATTTAAATGCCCAGTAGGAGACTGCCTCTCCAAGGTTGAAAGCACGTATATTGGTCACACGACGACCACATTATCACGGCGGTTAACACTACACCTAACTGATGCAAGCTCCATAATGCAACACTTAAAATCACATTCATACCCCCCTACCTACCGGAAAATTTTAACTGAAAATACATTTATACTGCACAAAGAAAAAAAAAACTTCAAATACTCGAAGCCTTATATATCAAACAAAACAAACCCACCTTAAACAAGATAAACTTTGAAACCAGTCAACATGTCCTCAAATGCCTATAATTTCCCGCCAACTCTCTTTTCACCACTCCCCTTACATTCTTACAAACTTGGGAGCCCCCCTCCTACAAATTTCTACTGCCACTGTTCGTTTAAACGGAAATTGTGAGCCCCTCCTACTACTAATCTCTACTGCTACTGCTTGTTTTAAAAGCGAGACAAGAGAAACATTCTACCAGTTCCACACCTGATGATGGCACAAAGACGTGAAAAAAAGCGCTCGTGAAAAAAACCTTTGGTGGATTGCTACACGAATTTCACCCGGATATTAAAAAGATGGCCAGACAGCTAGAAAGTATCGAACAAAAATTCGTACGACAAGAATTGTCAGTAGAGTTTAACAATATATATATATATATATATATATATATATATATATATATATATATGAATAATATGTGTGCTATATTACTAAGCAGATAGTCCTTAAGATCATAGATACAACGTTTATATTTGAGTTAAGGTTGTGTGGACATGGAGTCAACAACTAGTTACAGACAGTTGCTTGCCTATGAGATCTGCAGACCAAAAACCTGGTATGATGATTGCATAGGCGACAAACTGTCAGTAACCAGCTGTTGACTCCATATCCATGCTAACTTAACTCAAATATATATATATATATATATTAATAATGGAGATTGTTTGTATTTCTGTATGTAACAAAGACTACGTCATAGGTCTACGTCACAGCTTACGTCACAATATTCTTATGCTATATACACCCAAAATTTGAGTAAGATATTTTAAAAATTGTTTTTTACTCTGATTCTTTTTTTTTACAGTAACAAGAAGTTAACTAAAAAGTTTACAAATAAATAAATATCTACGATTTTGTGTAAAACTGACGTGGAAAATATTCAAAATAATTGTTTGATTATTACATGCACGCAACATTTTATTTGAGAGGGACGGGGCTCAGTTTTCATTTCAAATTGTTTTATTTTTTTTTTTACTTCTTTAATAAATATGAGGATTTGTCTTACTTATGATACAAACCCTCTGACATTGAATTTTTAACTCCCACCCTCTCAGGCAATGTCTTTCAAAAATTAATTTTTACGACGCCCGGAGGGTGTTTTCTGATGCTAGTATTTATAATGGAGTTGCATGTGTGTATATTCTATGTGTACATGTGCATAAGCTCTTTGAATAGACACCTCGATAAAGAAATATTATCATGCAAGTGTTTAAGTCAACAAAATTTGATCATATTTTTCCACGAACGCAAACTTCCAAATAAGCGTAATGAGCCACTTGATAGTAGCACTTATGTTCCAATGGGTTCCCGATTGTCTGGCTCTTCTTCAGTTCCCTTGGCAGAAATATCGCTAGATCTTTCATGATTTTCTACGTTTCCCACAGTCTTTCCATCCGGGTTCTTATATTATATATTGTATATGCAACTGGTATAAATATCGTGTCTTTACTTTTTCCAAACTTCCTGTTGAGGTGAGAACACTGGTGAATCTTACTCTCGTCGTTGTTTGAAACTAGAGAAGTTTCCCATCCGTACAAGCCTCTCTTTGAAATTGAAATGGATTCGGCGCTTATGTATCTCGACTTGAAATCTGTTGGAAGCATCATCTGGAATCGTAGACGCAGAACAAGGTCTTCTTGTGAAGGAATGAAGAGTGGAACGGAAGCAATTACTGGAAACGTGTTTTTTACAAATATGATGGACACACGTATATAACAACAATAACATCAAGACATAACAACTCTGTACAGCCAAGCGGATAATAAAAGATTTAATAAGGACATTAAGATGGCGCGATGAAGAAGGAACAAAATAACATTAAAGGTAAATGACAAGAAAAAAAAAGTTTTTTTTTTCAGGAGACAAGAAAGAAGATGGATGAAAAATAAAACGATGACAGAAAAAGTGGCGAAAAAAGTAAAACAAAAATGGAAAGAAAAAATAAAGAATATCTAGAAAAAATTATCAGGAATAAAAGAGACTAAAAAGGATGTTGTTTGTTTGTTTTGTTTTACGGCATATCAACCAGGATAGGTCATTTAATGCCGGCAAAGTTTTGAAAGATTCGTAGCGATAGATTGTAAGAAATTATTTTAAAACTCATTTTTTTTGTAAACAAATTTTTTATTCAACCCATAGATAGGACCCTAATACGTACTACCATTCCGGATCACAGTAGACCTGGGAGCAATGGTGATGAAGGGGTGCTCTACATTCCCCAGACTAGGCCAAAAGGGAAATTGTAAAAAAAAAAGCCAAAGAATGATACTGGTTTCGAATTTGCAATGATTTTTGTGATCGGAATTTTTAAATATTTTTCTAATGATTTTGACTATAAATCAAGTACTCATTGATAAACTTACGCAATTCATGAGTGTATTGTGATGTAAGCAGTGTCGTGGTTTCGGTTACAGACAGACAGACAGACAGACAATCTTCATTATAATAAGACAGACAGACACCGAATTTCCATTATAATTAGATCTTGAAATAACACATGCTCAGACATTTTTAGAGTTTTCTGAAAATATTCACATTCATCGGACCACATAAGATTCCGATTTCATGGAAAAAATATGTTCTTATTAAAAACGATGGGGTGCATAAAAATAGGCAACAAATACATTATTTTAATAATCCCATTAAAGGAGCCAATAATTAATCTTCATATCGAGTTACATCCTATTCATAAAATTCATATGATAATTAAAAATGAACAAATGCATTCTGGGAAGTAGTCTATATTTAGATCTTACTAATATTATTCCTTAAGGAATCATAGTAATTGTGGTGAACATGAACATAGTTATTTACTAAGCTTAGCTTAGATGTGGCACAAGGCCAGAAGTGTGGGGCACCCAGTTTGAATCGAACTCGCTGATGGTCTGCTAATCTAGCTTGCAAACCATTGCACCACGAGAGGCGCCCTTGAACATGATCATAGACTTCACAATATCATTACCAAGTTTCAAATTGGATGGTAAATTCCTTTAAACTCAATGTTAGCGCATGTTGACGCTTATTATGTTTATAAATATCCTAAACAATGAGGAATATTTGCTGTGTTACTGTAACATACATAGGAAAATTGACGTTTTAATACACTCACACACACACACACACACACACACACACACACACACACACACACATATATATATATATATACATATATATATATATATATCAATGAGTACTTAAGTTATAGTCAAAATAATTAATACACACACACACACACACACACACACACAGACATATATATATATATATATATATATATATATATATATAGAGAGAGAGAGAGATAGAGAGAGATAGAGAGAGAGAGAGAAAGATAGATAGATAGATATAGATATAGATATAGATATATAGTTAAATAAATAAATATTTTAGTTTATGTTCATTTAGTTTGGGAAAAATTCTGCTACCGTTGATTTCTTGCTATGTATGGTTAATTTCTTAAGCGGAGCAATCATCAGGCTGTGAAAAATGTTATGAAAATGATACAATATATATATATATATATATATATATATATATATATATATATATATATATATATATATATATACTGTTAAAGAAATGACACTTCATGAGATCTCCCTCCCGTTAAACTGACTTGTAGCATACTTGCCAGTGTAAAGTGTAGAGGGGGAAGCATGTTGATATATATATATATAATTACTTACACTGCATCTTGCATGACTCTGTGTGGAAATCCGAGTGGAAGCACCGATGCCATTCGCAATGTTTCTTTGATTGTAGCGTCCAAATTTGGACAACAATTTCGGTCGAACGGTGACAATGGACCGGTTTTTTCTATTCTTTGAGATACTTCCTCTGAAATAATTTCTTGCCACTGCGAAAAGAATAAAGGAAGAAATAATCAAAGGATGAGGAAACAAGTCGAAGAATTAAAATTTTCAACTGATTAATATGAAAAACACAGTAAAAATAGATTTTTTTTATAAAAACAATGTTCCAGCGACTAAAACAGCTTCCTTGTTGATGGGGTCCCCACCCTCAAAAAGTGTTTTAATACTTTTGAGAGGGGTCCCTTGGAAAGGATTTTTCATTTATGCCCCTCATTTCATTCCTTCTTGTTTCATCCATTCATTCATTTTGCCATTGATTTTTAACCATATCTTATCTTATTATAATGGAGATTGTGGGTTTGTCTGTCTGTAACCGAAACTATATTACTATGCAAGTCACAGTTCCTTTAGTTATTTACATCATATTCTCCATGAATTTATTTTTATTTAAACCTCAATTATTAATAAAATTGTTTTACATTAATTACATTGTTGACCATATCTACATGCTAATAGCATGCAATTGTATTTATATATACAACAAAATAGAGGTTTACAGTATGAATGAGAAGGATAATTTGCATATTGATCTTAAAAAATTGATTTTAATAAATATATGCTTAGTATTATTGTTTTCTAATTGTTTGGTTTTATCTTATTGAATATGAGCAAAAATCTCTTCAATAAATCTTAAAAGAAATCCCTTAACAAGAAGAAATAAATGTAATATTATTCTTTACTTCCTATTTTAACTAAACAGTTTAATTAGGAAAATTTACCAATGAAAGACGGGAGTAACGTAAAATGATGGAAGAGTTAGTTTCAAAGGTGTTCTATTTTTCAATCATACCCCCTCTGTTCAAAATCTTTTTATCTACATTCTTATTCAGTTTCATTAGCCTTTCTAATTTAATATCATATTTTATTATAAAATTTAACTAAAATACTTGCACCCGGAGGGTGCATATATATGCTAGTATATATAATTTAATATACCAAACTTGTTGGTAAAATCGTCGCGGTGAGAAAAAACCCAGCAAATAGTTTGATTGTAAAAATATACTACCAAACATTACCCGGGGAGAAAAACATTTTTGGAAAAAAAAGAAAAGACAAAGATAATCGTACCAACCAAAAATAATCTATTGGTACAATATTTGGCAAAAAGAAAAAAACAATTTATATGTATATATATATATAAGATATATATATATTCATACAAAACCGACAGGAAACTAAAGCTAATAAGTAAAAAGTGCTCAATACCTAAGTAGAGGAAATAATAAAGATAAATCTAATGAGTCAGATAAACCTACTAAAAGTTTCGCTTAATGCTCTTCAGGGCTAAGATTCGGATCTTATATATATATATATATATATATATATATATATATATATATATATCACGGATAAGGGTGTTTCCCATTGCGCTAATACTCTTGGTATGCATCCAACTACTCTCCTTTAAGCTATGGGTAAATAGTAGGACAGACTGGGCTCTTTAACCATGGCTAGGTAAGCAGTCTAGGAGAATGAAACTCTAAATTCAAACATGCTAAACTCCATTTAAGAAATTGACTTTATCTCGCATCCTGCTCGTTTGGAGGGATTCGTATATATATATGTGTACGTGCGTGCGTGCGTGTTTGTTTATGCGTGTGTTAAAGGTAATGTCCGACAGTAGACTTCAGCTACATTCCTGTAACAAGTTTGAATTCAGATTTTACCTTCGGTAAAGGGGAAACTTTCCCGAGGGTATTAACACTATGTAAAATGCAAAGAGTCTCGACCAGAATTTGTCGTATTAATTTACTACGACTATAACCATTTCACCTCGAAGAGATCTTCGAGGACTCACAGTAATCGTAGCTATACTTTGCAAATTAGAATTAGAATTACTAGCACAATTGGTTTGCAAATCATTGAGCCATTCAGCACAAAGAAAATAATTAAGAAAATAAGTTTAAAATAAAGATCAACATTTTGATGCACTATTTCTTTCAGAAAGTTCATCTGAGGACTTTAAATATTTCCGTTGTTGCCAATTTACGCCTTAGGGCACCAACAGATGGCTTTGCTTGGAACGGACTGATATATCAATTTTTATCCTGAAATTAATGGGTTTATTCGTGGATTTAAAAAAAAGAATTCCTCTTCTATTTTTCTGAGCTTCGTCCATAATTATAGCCTCAAGATGAGATTGCTAATGTTGTTGATGACATTAATTGAAAAAACACAGCAGTATATCCATTGAGGACAAAAAGGCGAAAGCGTTAAAACAATCTGCCCTTTAGGGCATCTGTTTTTCAACTGTGTGATTTTTGTGGAATTGCTAAGACAACCGCTGTTGAGATAAAAAAAAACAAAAAGACAAAATTTGAATTCCTAAACTAACATTGAATGTTACAGAAACAAATCAATATTTTTTTAATAGAAAGTTCTTATTTGTAGAAAAGGCTTAATATCAAATTACGAACATTTCGACCACTTTTCTTTATTGGTTATTCATATATATATATATATATATATATATATATATATATATATATATATACTATACTATACTATACTATACAATACTAAACTAATCCAATTAGTAAATCCTTGCGGCAAGGAAACACCCCGGCAAATAATTTGCTAGTAAAAATATACTACAAATGATTGCCAGGGGAAAATTTAAAAAAAGGAAAAGACCAACCGAAAATAATCGATTAATACTATATCATTTCTCGAAAATAAAACATATATACAACTAGGCGTGTCTAAAGTCTAAATGTAAAGAGTGCTCAATATCTAAGTAGAGCGAAATAGTAGAACTGACTCATTAGGATTAATATATATATATATATATATATATATATATATATATATATATATATATAAACGCACGCGCGCGTGCACACACACACACACACACACACACATATATATATATATATATATATATATATATATATATGTGTGTGTGTGTGTGTGTGTGTAACTGTTCAGTTCTTTTATGATGTTCATTACCTTTCCTAACCTGGGAAAAGTTTTCTCAAACATTATTATTCTTTGAAAATCATTCTTAGTACACTCCTAGAACATTTTTTATATGATATCTTTTTAGCTAGTATATTAGGTCTGAGACCTGTCAGCTGTTCCTTACAAATATTCATTTTAAATCCACAGAATATTTAATATCATTCCACAGATTATCCAACTTTGCCTTGAAGGAGTTTAGAGATGGGGCATTCACTACTTATGAAGGTAGTTTATTCCATGTATTCACCACTCTGTAGCTAAAATAATTTTGTCTTGCGTTTGCTTTACAAGATTTTTTAAGGAGTTTTAATTTATGTCCCCTTGTATAGGTATTTTGAGCAATGTTTAGTAGGTCAGAGTTCGTTGAATAAAAACCATGCGTGTATTTGTAGACTTCGATCATATCCCCTCTCATACGTTGGAAAACCAGACTTGGTAGGTCAATGTTCCTACGAAAATTTTCTGAACCAATCCCGCCCCCCCCACTCTCCTTCAAGCACCAAAAAAAAGTTAACTGACTCTAGATTTGAATGGGTTATTTTATTTATTTTTTTTTTTTTCAGTTTTAAATCTTTTTTTAAATCTCATTGGTCACACATGTTTTGTGCGTTACTATCGCTGTCCCCGCTGACTTCAATTTTGGTGTTCATAACTTAAAATTTCCTGCTCAGCAGAGGGAAAAAAAAAATTAAAAAATGAAAAAAAAAATGAATGAGTAGAAAAAGGCTGATGGAAATTGTATATAATCATCAGAAGGCCCCTGACATTTCTCTGAATGTTTGAGATGAGGCTTGAAGATTAGTATTATCTGTGTTATTCGGACTATTGTCCTCATCTTCATTGTTATTTGTACAACGTTTTGTATTTATTTCTTGTCGGACTCGGGAACCTTCTCGGACTCGGGAACCTTCTCGGATGCGGGAACCTTCTTTTCGAACTCGGGAACTTTCTTGTCGTAATCGGGAGCCATCACGGAACTTTGAGCCTAACCCTTTATTTAGTCCACGGGGTTATCCTGTTCTCATTCCACTAACCGTTAATTATTTTTCTAACTGCCTCTACTCAGGATTGAACTCGGGATCCAGAGATAACTGTCACTTAGAACTGTCTTAACCTAACTACGTTATCCACAAGGCCATGTGTCCAATTGGACTAATACCTGAAGAAGGCCGGAGGGCATATCGGCCGAAACGTTGTACAAATAACAATGAAGATGGGGACAATAGTCCGAATAACACAGATAATACTAGTCCCCTGACATGTTTAGAGGAATTCGACGATGAATACCGAAGTTTCCGTAACATTAGTTCTACCTATGTTGAAGTCATTGGCATCAGAGTGAAACGCAATAAAAAATACTCTGGATGGAAGTTTATTATTGGCCGTAATGTCGACGTTCGAACGTTTCGGTTTGTATAGAAAACTTCAGGACAAAATATCTATCTATGTAGAGAAATGTAGTCAAACACGGGGTGTTACTCTGGATGGAAGTTTATTATTGGCCGTAATGTCGACGTTCGAACGCTTCGGTTTGTATAGAAAACTTCTTCAGGACAAAATATCTATCTATGTAGAGAAATGTAGTCAAACACGGGGTGTTACTCTGGATGGAAGTTTATTATTGGCTGTAATGTCGACGTTCGAACGTTTCGGTTTATATAGAAAACTTCTTCAGGACAAAATATCTATCTATCTATCTATCTATCTATCTATGTAGAGAAATGTAGTCAAACACGGGGTGTTACTCTGGATGGAAGTTTATTATTGGCCGTAATGTCGACGTTCGAACGCTTCGGTTTGTATAGAAAACTTCTTCAGGACAAAATATCTATCTATGTAGAGAAATGTAGTCAAACACAGGGTGTTACTCTGGATGGAAGTTTATTATTGGCTGTAATGTCGACGTTCGAACGTTTCGGTTTATATAGAAAACTTCTTCAGGACAAAATATCTATCTATCTATCTATCTATCTATCTATCTATGTAGAGAAATGTAGTCAAACACGGGGTGTTACTCTGGATGGAAGTTTATTATTGGCTGTAATGTCGATGTTCGAACGTTTTGGTTTATATAGAAAACTTCTTCAGGACAACATATCTATCTATCTATCTATCTATGTAGAGAAATGTAGTCAAACACGGGGTGTTACTCAGGATGAAAGTTTATTATTTGCCGTAATGTCGATGTTCGAATGTTTCGGTTTATATAGAAACTTCTTCAGGACAAAATATCTATCTATCAATCTATCTATCTATCTATTTCTCTATCTATCTATGTAGAGAAATGTAGTCAAACACGGGGTGTTACTCTGGATGGAAGTTTACTATTGGCCGTAATGTCGATGTTCGAACGTTTCGGTTTATATAGAAAACTTCTCCAGGACAAAATATCTATCTATCTATCTATCTATCTATCTATCTATCTATCTATCATTTCATGCACTTGAATTCCGCTTATCTATGTATACAGACGCATGGCTATATATATATTGCAGAAAAAAAATAACTATATATCATTTTGTTCTTTTTTAACTCCCGTTTGTCAATGAACAATATATATATTTGAGTTCTCTGGTGATCGTAAAAACATATCCCGTAAGTATGTATCAATTAATTGTTCACCCCAGACTGACAGCCGCTGATGGTCGCAATGGTAAGGAACTTGGCAGACGAAAATTATGTGTGTGTGTGTGTGTGTGTGTGTAAATGAATGTATACCTCTTAACGTTTTACGTAATTCGATTGTTTATATATCTTTCTGCCTATCTACCTATCAAATTCCATCTATCTTTCTATCTTTCCAGGAATTATTCTGTTTATCTATCGATCTATCTACCTATTCTCTTTCTCTATCTATCACATCATTCTGTCTCTCCTTCTTTCTTTCTTTCTTTCTTTCTTTCTGTCTTTCTTTCTTTCTTTTGGTTCTATGCTTATTACAGTAATCACACGAACAGCTGTGTGCATGCGGACAAATCTTCTGAAACCTATCTATCTATCTATCTATCTATCTATCTATTATTCATTTTATCTACCTATATGTCTACATATAAAATTCTCTCTGTCTCTCTGTCTCTCTGTCTCTCTCTGTCTCTCTCTGTCTCTGTCTCTGTCTCTCTCTCTCTCTCTCTCTCTCTCTCTCTCTCTATATATATATATATATATATATATATATATATATATTATTCCTTTTATCTATCCACCAATCATATTCTATCTATTTATCACATCGTTCTGTCCTTCCTTCTATCTATCTGTCCGTCTTTCTTTCTTTCTTTCTTTCTTTCTTTCTTTCTTTTCTTTCTAGGCTTATTACTGTAATCACACGAACAGCTGTGGGCATGCTGACAAATCTTCTGAAATTTATGAATTTCTCAGTCACTGACCTTTTAAAAAGTAAGAAAATCTTTTCAGACTCAGGAACTTCAATAGAAACTGATATTGGCAGGGTGATTTCACTTCACCCCAAAATAATGATTTTTTCACCCACACACACACACACATACACACACACACACACACACACACACACGTACACCACACACACACACACACACACACACACACACATATATATATATTATTGGATCTATCAATCTCTTATGTATTATCATTGGTTATATCAATAAAGTTTTCAACCTACAAATGGGAAATTCAAGTCCTCATCTTTTAAGCTACTTATATCATTGGAGAATTGGCGGAGGCAACTTGTGTAATGGTTAGAGCCATCGGAAATGGATTCGTCGACTCGAGTTCAAATCGTGGACGAGGCTGTTTGCATTTCACATAGCGCTAATAGCCTTGGGGAAAGGTACGTATTAAACTACTCTCCCTACAGCTATGGGTAAATAGCAGGGCAGACTGGTCTCTTTAATCTTGGATAAATAACCAGTCTAGGAAGAGGAAAACTCTGAATTCAAAACTCCGCTTAAAAACTGACCTTGTGTCACATCCTGCACGTGCAGAGGGGTTGGTATGTATATATATATATATATAATATATATATATATATATATATTAGTAAAGTAAAGCTAATGAGTCAGAGAATATATACCTTATTATCTATTGGCTCTACTTATTGTATTGAGCACCTTAGTATATTTAACTTAGGCAAATCTTGTATTTTCTTTCTTTCTGACGTTTTAATAGTATCAACTGATTATTTTCAGGGGGTGAATATGATTTGGTCTTTCTTTTTGTTAGGAATTTCTTTTTTCCAGGTGAAAGTTTGTATTGTGAAATTACAGACTATAAAGCCGGGAGTTTTTTTAAAATACTGTCGGGGTTTAGAAATATATATATATATATATATATATATATATATATATATATATATATATATATATATATATATGAATGGAAGGAAAAACTCAACACCATTATTCCATAATAAATTTATTTCGACCAAAAGGCCACAATTTTGGTCGAAATAAATTTATTATGGAATAACGGTGTTGAGTTTTTCCTTCCTTTCAAAGATAAATATTGATCTGTATATAATCTAAAAAGATTATTATACATTGAGCTCTCTGTAATGATTTAAAGATTCACTGGATTTATACATACTGGATCATACAATAATAATACAGTGTGTCTTAGATATCACATATAGAATCATCCCTTACTACCAAGTTTTGGATAACTCACATTTCTCTCTCTCTCTCTCTCTCTCTCTCTCTCTATATATATATATATATATATATATATATATATATATATATAATTTGACGAATGGTTCTTATTCGAGCTATAAGAATTCTCAGTTTGCCATTTATATGTTTGTTGGCATTAACTCATAAGAAAGTAGAAGTAAAGTAGACGGAGTGGCCTAAAGTCGGTATCAGCCAGACAGTCAGAGAGCCTATCCCCTTTTCACTAGCGCTAGACCAAGGAGATTGTTTTTTAGCGTCTGAGGTGATGCGACACACCTACCATCAGCTCACTTTACCCACAGATCACTGTGCTACTCATTCGCTGAGTTGGCGAGGACTGGTATCGAACCGGGAACCTTGTGGTTTCCAGGCGAACGCTCTATCGACTAAGCTAAACCTACCCATATTCATTGAATAATCAGTGTAAAGACCTCTGGTACTTACCTCTGGATAGTGGATTAAGTAAATAATGAACCAAAGAATAGTCATGGTGGTCGATTCGATGCCCCCTCCAAAAAGCTCGTATACAATATGCCCTATTGTGACGTCACTGAGAAGCTTCAATACTTCTGTGTTGCCCTCATCTTTGGCCTTTTTCTGCTCCAGCAGTAAGAAGTCCAGTAGATCCCGAACATTATCTTCAGATAAGGTTTCCTGGTAATACAAAAGAAGTAAATGAAATAATGAAATCACGCCGCTGTTTAAAAATACAATATCATTGTGTTTTATACACTCATTTAAATTTGTCATATGTTGACACTTTTGCAGCAAAATTTCCTTTTTATTATAAAATACAGACAAAAAATGAAAGAAAGAAAGAGAGTTGACGAATGATAGAAAGATTGAAAAAAAAAAAAAAAAAAAAAAAAAAGAAAGAAGGAAGAAAAGAGTGAGAGATAGTTACATCAAGATTATCATATTCTTTACATATTGAACTATTTTACAAAAGCTCTTAATATATCAAACGTTGTAATAATAATTACCATAGTGTGGTATATCCACAGGTACAGTTAGTAATAAATGATTACAGTAAATAACTTTTCAAATAGCATACATTTATTTCTGCGCGAAGAAAAAAACTGCGAAAATACATAAATTAGTATTATTTGGATTGTTAGGACTATTGTCCTCATCTTTATTGTTATCTGTACAATGTTTCGACCAATGGGCCCCCGGTCTTCTTCATGTGTTTCTTGTCGAATTCGGGAACCTCTTCGGACGCGGGAACATACTCTTCGAACTCGGTAGAAGGTTCTCGAATTCGACACGAAACACCTGAAGAAGGCCGGAGGTTACATCGGCGGAAACGTTGTGTAGATAACAATAAAGATGAGGACAATAGTCCGAATAATCTAAATAATACAAATTATCAAGTATCAACTCATAAATACAGAGAGATATTTTATCATTTTTCTGTTAAACTAAAATTAATGTCAGAAATGTTGAAAGATACATTTTAAAAGCTCAAAGAAAGAAATGATATTCAAAGGGTACTAAAAACTTTTAACCTAAAATCTATATGATAAAAATTCACATAAATCTGACAAATTAATAAATGTCTGTGTACCACCACATACACACACACACACACACACACACACACCATATATATATATATATATATATATATATATATATATATATATATATATATATATATTTTCTCTTTTTTTACGATTTATGTAATTAGAAGTTACTTTAATTCATTCTTAGTTGTGGCGTCTCAAATATTAGCGTTTATTTCTACCGATTCCGTTCGTTTTTTCTTTAGAAAAGATATAGATTAAATATAGATAGAAAAGCTAAAAATAATAATAATAATAAAAATAATAATAATAATAATAATAATAATAATAATAATAATAATGAACTTGGAACGGTCCCAAAAGGATTGGAAAAGGGTTTGGAAAGTCTGGAAATCAGAGGAAGGATTGAAACCATTCAGAACACTGCACTGCTGTAATCTGCCAGAATACTCAGAAGAGTCCTGGAGACCTGAGGAGACTTGCTGTCACTCAAACTCCAGTGAAAGACCATCAGCTAACGCTGATGTGAAAACTTAAAAGGAGTGAATAACGATAATAATCGAGATAGGGGTAGTAATACCTACAATATATATATATATATATATATATGAACAAATGTACACAAATGTTGGCGACGGTTGGTGAAAGAAATCCAAACAGCATATAAGCACAAAACACGTGGCGAATTGACAGTCGTAAACATAAGCAAATGTTTCCAATGATTGAGGAATCAAATCAATAAACAGCGTTCCTAATTCCTTACGGGACTGTAATAATGCCCTTTGTTTACTTCCGTTTTGTTATTAATTAATTAATTTAATTAATTCATCGCAGTTCCGTACAATGCGAAACTCGAATAGGTTATCTGACTGTACCATTTTATTATATATATGTATATATCTCTCTCTCTATATATATATGTGTGTGTGCGTGTGTGCGTGTGTGTGTGCGTTTATATATATATATATATATATATATATATATATATATATGTTTGAACCTCTCGTGCCAAACGGTTAATTAGTCCTTCTTTCTTTCATAAATAAAGTTGCTCTTGAGGAAGACCATTTTATTAAAAGGTCGAAACAGATATATATCAGCATACTACTATTATCATTATTTTTTTCTATTTTCAATCACACACACACACACACACACACACATATATATATATATATATATATATATATATATATATATATATATGAGGATGAGTAAAAAAGTAATGAATTTGAATCACTTTTTTCTTTCAGTGTGCGAGGCTATCATATACCTGAAGACAGTATGGTAATATTGAATATTTGGGGTATACATCATGATCCAAAAGCGTGGGACGATTCTTACACATTTAATCCAAGTAAGTATGACTTCTAAGTCAATTTCTAACTCAAACTTGAAACTAATCTTGAAACAAACTTGACTAAAATTAGTGCACATAAACATACGTGCGCACACACACACATTCACACATACATTCTCATATATATATATACGAGGGTGAGTCAAAAAATAATGCCATTTTGTTTAGGACAGGTATAATTACCAACACAGAAACATGTATCATACATCAAAATGAAGCTGGTCCTCTGTGGATCACATCCCTACTTCTCCATATAGTCACCGCCTCTCTCAATAGCAATGTTCCACCTTTTAATGAGTGCATGTATCACTGGCCGTAAAATTTTATTGATTGTTCTTTGAGCCACTTCTTCACTAGAGATTTCTCATCCTCGTCACTGGAATAATGTTTGCCTCTCAAACCTTCTTTCATGGGTCCAAAGAGATGATAGTCTGAAACGCTTCTTCGACCCCATGAAAGAGGGTTTGAGAGGCAAACATTATTCCAGTGACGAGGATGTGAATTCCACAGAGAACCAGCTTCATTTTGATGTATTATACATGTTCCTATGTTGATAATTATAGCTGTCCTAAAAAATGCCATTAATTTTTGACAACCCTCTTATATATATATATATATATATATATATATATATATATATATATATATATATGTGTGTGTGTGTGTGTATGAATAGTGGCTTACCAGTGGGTACGGGTACGATCGTTGGGAGCTCACAGTATCCAGGGGTTAAGACCGTGAAAAAACAAATACAAAGTGCTCTCAATACAATGTAGAGCAAAATGTATTTAAGAAATGGATATAAAGTAACCTACTGGAGTTTCATCATCTGAATCGTCTGAATTAACCGAGTTTTCGATTTATATCAGTTGATACCACGTATGTCTGTTGAAACGGGTCTTATCGTTATAGATGAACGCTGTTTATAAACAGCGTTCATCTATAACGATAAGTAAGGGAACTCAGTAAAGGAACTCTCCCATATTCTTTATGCAAGTGCTTTCAACCATTTTGTCGGTCATCTCAGGGGGATTGTTGGCTGTAGTGTGTTAGGTTTTTTCCCCTTCTTTCAAATTAGGAGAGTCTCTTATATTTTAGATGGTTGCTAAGATTAGTGTGTTAGTTATTAAAGATGTTTAGTATATTAGTATCTATATTAAATGCTATTTTATTAATGTTAGGTTTGTTGTTTTTATACAAATCGCCTCAAGAATCTTTAGGCGTTTCTTATTGGTATTTTATAGGGGATTTTGTTTTTTTTAGTGAGGATTTTTCGTATGTCAAACGATGTGAATTTGTATGTTTTGTAATTAGATGTTGTTTTATGGCACTAGTATCAGAGAGATGGCATGTAAGACGTTGTGGTAGTGTGACCAATATATATATATATATATATATATATATATATATATATATATATATATATATATAATCTATTCCCGTTATTTTAAGTGGGAAAAGATTATAATCTGCTTTAAATTCTTGCTTAAGTCTGATAGGATACAAATTAGGTTTTGACGTTCTGGGAGGACTTGGTCTCATTATTTACTCTCCAGAGATATCCACCAGCAATTGTGTGTTCACTTGTAAATTCGCGATATAATAATAATAATAATAATAATAATAATAATAATAATAATAATAATAATAATGCAAACTAGCTCAAAGAGTCCACAAGACTAGGCATATTCCGAATAATCCAAATAATGCAAACCTCATCTCAAAAATTTAGAGAAATAATAATAATAATAATAATAATAATAATAATAATAACTTACTCTGTGTTCTTGAATGACGCCGGCCATCCACTCATCTTTTCTTTCTAAACTTCTTTTGAACCTCCGCCAGCTTGGTATTGGAAAGGCCTAAAATGATATAAGAAAATATTATAAACAAATTTGTTGCAAATTATTTATTCTTTGAAAAATAAATCCCCGTTAATTTGCAATATTTCCTTCCTATATATTTATCAGACAGAAAAATATTTGGGCAACTGAAAAAGAGAGGATGTTACACTTAACAAAACGTTTCGGGTTCATTTTTGGCATTACTGAAAAGTAATTGTGATACATGAGTAATTAGATATCTTTCTGAGACAAAAGTCACAAAACTTCCGGTTCTTTTCTGAAAAAAAAAGAAGATTTCTCTACAATCGAAATAACTGTAAATGTTACATAATTCATGGATAGCTTATGAATTGTGTAATTAGTATAGATAGAATTTGAATTGAGTTCGTTAAAAATTCAAATAATGAGGAAATGGAAAATTACTATGATCGACAGCATGTAACCTCGCGCCTCACGTGCACGCCGACTTCTGATTGTCTGAAGGAAGACGTGAGACAGAAATTAGTTTTAGTTTAATTAGTTTCGGCGAGTCACTCACTGAGAGAAGACATTTTCTCAAGATGCCGCTTCTCATTGCGCGGTTTTGGGTTGGGGTTGTTTTCAATAAAAGAAATAGAAAAACAATAAGTCTTTCTTGATTTATCAACAAGAGATGACCAACCCGAACAGACCAAATAGAAAGAAGAAATCAACCCACAGAAGTAGGCTAAAGGAAAATAGCTACTGAATAAATCAGAACCCCTGATCATCCCTCATCGTCTCGTAATCTGTCTCTCTGTCTTGATATCTGTGTGTCTGTCTGTCTGTCTCTCTCTCTCTGTCCCTGTCTCGCCATTATACACCCGAGTAAAGGAGTATATAACATAACAAATTTCATTCTGATGTTTCCAAGCATAAATCCAAATTTAACTTTATATTTATACAAGAAGCAGCTACCCACTCTTATGTATTGGTTTGTTTACTTTGGAGATTTACAAAGTCTGGACATTTTAAGTTGAATTTCAATGCTATTTCAATCTATATTCTAGATATCTTCAAATATAAATAAAATCTTCATAATTTTTGCACAAAAAGCAAGAACTGTTAACACTCGAATAGGAAAGGCATGGTTGGCCACCAACAAATTATCAGTCATATGGAAATCCGATCTCCCCGACAAGCTAAAGAGACGTTTCTTCCAGGCTGTGGTTGTGTCGGTACTGCTATATGGCTATACCACCTGGACCCTAACAAAGCGCCTTGAAAATAAGCTAGATGGGAGCTGCACCAGAATGCTGCGAGCGGTCCTGAATAAGTCGTGGAAGCAGCACCCCACAAAAAAGCAACTATATGGCCACCTGCCCCCCCATCTCACAAACCATACGAGTAAGACGGGCTAGGCATGCGGGGCACTGCTAGAGAAGCAAGGACGAGCTCGTAAGCGACGTACTACTGTGGAAGCCAACACATGTGCATGCTAATGTGGGCCGCCCAGCCAGGACCTACATTGACCAACTATGTATGGATGCTGGCTGCAGAGGAGCTACCAGAGTCGATGAATGATAGGGAAGGTTGGCGAGAGATAGTTATGGATATCCGTGCAAACTGCGCGACATGATGATGATGATATTTACTTCATCAATTGTTTTAATTTTGTAATTTCATCTGGACATACATACATACACACCAACTACTCTTTATATATGTATAAATAGGTTAGACATGCATCCCTACCGAATCAGGCTGAATCTATATATCTATTCCTGAATGTCCAGCACAAATTAACCCCAGCCTCACAGACAAAGCCGGCAACCCCCATACCCTAACGCCTTTAATCATCCTACCCCACCGACTGAACTTGCAATCTACCGTATCGTTGGTTACAGCTCCCCATACTCCTCTCTTTTCCCTGGTTCTGCTTCACACCTTCTGGCACATACTCTCTCTCCACTCCTTTTCTTTCGCCATGATGTCCAATTTTTCACTGTATATATACAGTAGTTCTGTTTCAAAATGAAAATTCTGACGAAGCCTCGTAAATTCACAAAGGCGAAATAATAATTGATTGAAATTATTTGTGTTTTATCCACTGTTTTCCTCAACTTTTAATCACGCTTTGACGGTTTTTATCCAATTTTATTTCCTCCTATCTATCTATCTATCTATCTATCTATCTATCTATCAGATTTTTATTTCTGCAAAAATGTTTAAAATTTCTACAAAATATGACAAATCTATTATTATTTTGTATTTTTCAGTTCTCGATATTTTTTTCTCCAAAATATTCGCTTTCTTTCAGTTTTAGTCTTTGGTCTGAAGGGACAGTGATGTGTACACTGTAACGATAAAAATCTACTTTTTACTTTCAGAGCTTCTACTTTGTATTTATATGATTGGTCTATAGGCTCAGATCCCAATCATTTGCACAATTCTATGTAGACGGTCGTTCCTACATTGTTATACCTTTCTTACTCTTCTTTTTTTTGAGTGACCGGCTTTTTAGGGGGGGGATAGAGATTCGCGTTTTGTTTTAGGACCTATAAAACAAAAGACGGAGTACAGAAAAAAAGAAAGAAAGAAAAGGAGGACCGTTAAAATATGCCAAAACAAAGTGATTTATCACCGTCCGTGAACGCCAGACAACACTGTCACAAGGTTGGGACGGGGAATAAAACAACAAAGAGAGAAAAAAAACACGAAATACCCCAAACAGCTAACGAAAGAGCGCAGCTTAATTATCTTTATAGCATACCGAACGAGAAACATTTCTTCCAAGGGGGGATAACTGCGTGCGAAACAATTCCAAACGCAAAGAACCAGAAATAATAATAATAATAATAATAATAATAATAATAATAATAATAATAATAATAACTAGCACAAAATAAAAAACACCCTCCGGGCGATGTAAAAATAGATTTTTGAAACATATTGAAAAAATTCAATGTCAGCGAGTTTGTACCCTAAGTAAGTAAAATCATCAAATTCATTAAAGGATTAAACAATAAAACAATTTGAAATGTAAACTTCAAATATATATCAAAATAAAACAAACTATATATAGATATATAATACCAGGTGATGTAAAAATAGATTTTTGAAACATATTGCCTGAGGGGTGGGAGTTAAAAATTCAATGTCAGCGAGTTTGTACCATAAGTAAGTAAAATCATCAAATTCATTAAAGAATTAAAAAATAAAACAATTTGAAATGTAAACTTTAAATATGTATTAAAATAAAACAAACTATATATAGATATATAATATCAGTCATGTATTTATTTAAAAAAAAAAACAATGAGGACAGTCTAATGTTGCATGTTCAAATTTTGAGTGTATTTATTCTATGTAATGACGCGATTTTGGGTAATGTGACATAAGCAGTGACGTAATTTTTGTTACAGACAAAAACCGGAAGCTAATCTCCATTATTAATAGATAATAATAATAATAATAATAATAATAATAATCTTATTATAATGGAGATTGTGCGTTTTTCTGTCTGTAACCGAAACTATATTACTACTCAAGTCACAATTCCCTTAATTATTTACGTCAAATTCTCCATGATTTCATTCTTTTAAACCTTCAGTTATTAATAAAAATTGTTTTACATTATTAATACTGTTGACCATATCTACGTACTAATAACATGCAATTGTATTTATATATACAACAAAATATCGGTTTACAGTTTGAACGAGAAGGCTAATTTGCATATTGATATTTAAAATTTTATTTTAATAAATATGTGCTTGGTATTATTGATTTCTAATTGTTTGGTTTTATCTTAAGAAATATAAACAAAAATCTCGTGGATAAATCTTAAAAGAAATTTATTTACAAGAAGAAATAACTGTAATATTATCCTTTACTTCCTATTTTAACTAAATAGTTAAATTAGGAAAATTTACCAATGAAAGAGGGGAGTAATGGAAAATGATGGAATAGTTAGTTTCAAAGTTGTTCTATTTTTCGATTATACCCCTCTGTTGCAGATCTTTTTATCTGCATTCTTAGTCAGTTTCATTAGCCTTTCTAATTTAATATGATATTTTATTATATCAAAACTTAAATACTTGCACCCGGAGGGTGCATATATTTGCTAGTAATAATAATAATAATAATACCAGTTGAACACATGGCGCAACGGATATAACTGTTGAGTTAATGCAGTTCTAAGTGACGATCACCTCTAGGATCACCTCTAGGTTGCGGAATGAGAACAGTCTACCCCGGGTGGATTGAATAAAGGGTTCGATTCGAAGTTCTGCGAAGTCCCGCCATTACGACATGAAGGCTCCCGAGTTCGACAAGAATGTTCTCGAGTCCGAAGAGAAGGTCCCCGAGTCCGAAAAGTTTTCTGAGTTCGACAAGAAACACTTGAAGAAGACCAGAGTACACATCGGCCGAAACTTTGTGTTGAAAACAATAAAGATAAGGTTAATAATCCGAATAACCCAAATAAACAAATTATCAAATCAAAAATAAGAAAAAAATTAAAACTTGTCGGACCCTAACATGTACTACCACTCCGGGTCAGAACGAACCAGGGAGTAATGGCGATGAATGGGTGATCCTCACTCCCCAGAACTCCAGAATTGGAACTTCACCATTAGATGCAGTTTAACGTCATAACCAGCACTCTAAGACATTCAGTCACCGCCTTCTAGCATATAAGATTAAAATGGTTGGGGATTGCCATAAGAACAATAGGGTCGAACGATCGTATAGATACTAGGGCTTGAAGTAATCAACCGAAAAATCGGAGGGCTCCTCTCCCAACTCCCGTCTAGCCTAAATAAGGGCTAAAGTGGAGTGCCGCGTGTTATATAAAAAATTCAGAGAAATCTTATTATAATGGAGATTGTGTGTTTGTCTGTCTGTAACCGAAACTATATTACTACTCAATTCACAGTTCCCTTTGTTATTTACATCACATTCTCCATGATTTTATTTTTATTTAAACCTCAATGAATAATAAAATTGTTGTACATTATTAAGACTGTTGACCATATCTACATACTAATAATACGCAATTGTATTTATATATACAACAAAATAGTGGTTTACAGTGTGAATGGGAAGGCTAATTTGCATATTGATCTTAAAAAATTGATTTTAATAAATATATGCTAAGTATTATTGATTTCTAATTGTTTGGTTTTATCTTATTGAATATGAGCAAAAATCTCTGGGATAAATCTTAAAAGAAATTCATTAAGAAGAAGAAATAACTGTAATATTATTCTTTAATTTCTATTTTAAGTAAAGAGTTAAATTAGGAAAATTTACCAATGAAAGACGGGAGTAATGGAAAATGATGGAAGAGTTAGTTTCAAAGCTGTTCTATTTTTCAATAATACCCCCTCTGTTCCAAATCTTTTTATCTGCATTCTTATTCAGTTTCATTAGCCTTTCTAATTTAACATGATATTTTATTATATTATATCTTATATACTTGCACTCGGAGGGTGCATACATTTACTAGTGATAATAATACATTTTTGAAGAGACATATTTGAAATCGTCAATAATATAAGCACATGAATAGAAGAAAAACAGATATGTCTGAGTAGGAAGGAACTGTTCATATAATTTGATCATGTAAACCAATGGCCAAAACTCAGACTAAAGCTATCCAGAAGAACAAATCGAAAATTCTCTTAGATTTTGAAATTAGGTGTACTGGTTTGAGTCGCACGAAATAGGCTCGTCGACCCGAGTTGAATTCCCAGGAGAAGCAACTGTTCACATAGCGCTAATACCCTTGGGAAAAGTATGAATGCAACTATTCTCCCTACAGCTATGGATAAATAGTAGGGCAGACTGAGCTTTAACCTTGATTGGGCAACCTGTCTAGGAGAAGGAAACCTCTGGATTTAAACCTGGCCACTTCTAGAATAGACTCAGACCTACTTAGTGATTTATTTCAATTGAAACGAAATTACTGCAGGTCACCTTTTCCAGGCGAGAACAAAAAATCCAGAGATTATAGAAACATAATTTCTCCAATGATGAATCGTATTGCTCGAGAAAATTAGAAAAAAAAATTACTAAGAAAGAGACATATGGACTTTTCTAGAGGAATGGAATAATAGAGAAATATGGTTCTGCGTGGACCATTATTCAAAGGATTGAAACAAGCGTCAAGAGATTCGCGGAGATGTTAGTTTATATATTTACCAACCCCTCCACACGAGCAGGATGCAACACAAGGTCAATTTCTTAAGCGGAGTTCAACAGATTTGAATTCAGAGTTTTCCTTCTCCTAAACCGGTTGCCTAACCAAGATTAAAGAGCCCAGTCTGTCCTACTATTTACCCATAGCTGGAGGGAGAGTAGGATTCATAGCTTTCTCAAGGGTATTAACGCTAAGTGAAATGCAATTTCCACGTCCAGGATTTGAACTCGGGCCGACGAGTTCATTTCGCATGACTTTAACCATTACACCACGTGCTTCCTAACGGAGATGTTAGTATAATTGGAAACCTGGGGTAGAATTAAGCACATCCAGTTTATGTTAGAATAGTCAAAAGAGTGCTGAAGCACTGAAGAGGCATGCTGTCACTTTATCTCGTGTAAAAGTCACCAGATACTTGTTGTGTAAAAACCCAACGAGTACAAAATAATAATATATGGTAAATAAATTGTTGGCAAAGGAGTAAAAAGAAGGCACCGAGTCACGCACCATCAGGGTATGACCACCTTTGTATTCAACAGCGATTATCTTAACATAGCTGTACCGCTTCAGTAATGCATTTTACACGTCTCCCCCTTCAAATAGACTATGTTTCACATAGTTAACATTGTTCTGTAATCAGCCCTACCGAGCACGTCACTCGGCTATCGGATTTCAGTAGAAGTGCTGGTTCACACGAAAGGGAAAACCCCCTCGATTTACGAATCGTAGAATTCTTCTTAGGGGCCTTCTCTTTTCGTTCGACATTTTTTTTTCTTCTTCTTTTTGCTACTACTATAACAGTACCACCATTTCTGACGTGCAGGCTTTTTCAACACAAGACCAGTTGCTTGCCGCGATCGACACGAAATTGGACACGGGTAATTCCCCACCTCTATCTCCTCTCCTCTAGCTTCTTCTTCTTCTTCTTCTCTTCTTCTTCTTCTTCTTCTTCTTCTTCTTCTTCTCTTCTTCTTCTTCTTCTTCTTCCACCCACTCTTTTGCTACTCTGCCATTTCTTCTTCATCGTCTCTTTACTCCGAATTATTTGTTTAGATCTTTTTGCTTTCTTTTACTCCCCCCCTCCCACCTTCGAAATATAATTCAAGGGGTCCCTTTGCTTCCACGCAGCATACCAAAGAACGTACGTAAACGTTGTCCAATCACTTTTCAGCCCAACCGACACACCTATGCCGGGCTAGCACGGCGGGCACAACTAGCACATACTGTTTGTACTTGTCAGCAGTGCTCGCCCTGGCAGATGAGAAAGGAAAAACAAGAAGAAAGTATAATAATAATAATAATAATAATAATAATAATAATAATAATGATAATAATAATACTTAAAAAACCTTTCATACCAGAGAAAAAAGCTTCAGAGCATTGTTACAAACATGAATATCCATAGATAAGTGTAACATGTCGGGAGCTAGATACTTATCTAGTTTAAATAGGTGGAAGAGCATTGGCCCGGGGGAAGAGCGATTTTAAGGTAAGTAGGTTGGTCGACCGTTAACGAATAATGAATATCGGCTGGGGAGTCGTTACAAGATATTCACAGCATTGCAGAACTGCAATTTCTTTTATGAGTACACAAATGTACAGCAATGGACACCATATGCGAAAGACATACACAACGTTTCAGCTTTACCTATCACACGTTTCCGAGTGCATCTTTGAAGCCTGATGATGATAGGTGAATTAGAACTAGAGAGAGAGAGAGAGGAAAGAGAGAGAGAGAGAGAGAGAGAGAGAGAGAGAGAGAGAGAGAGAGGGGGGGAGAGGGATAGGGGCAGACATACAGATATACAGACAAATAGGCGCAATGTGAAATAGATAGAAAGAAGGAGACAATGAGACGATGAAGAAGAAATGGTAGGAAAAATAAGAAAAGAGTGGAAGAAGAAGAAGAAGAAGAAGAAGAAGAAGAAGAAGAAGAAGAAGAAGAAGAAGAAGAAGAAGAAGAGGACGAGGAGGAGAAGGGGAGAAGGAGAAAGAGAAATAGAAAGAGAAATAGATAGATTGAAAGAGACAGAGGCAGAGACATGCTCAATGCGAAATAGATGAAAAGAAGGAGACAAAGTGACGATGAAGAAGAACTAATTCAGAGAAAAGAGACGTTCAAGAAAAAAAAATGGCAGAGTAGCAAAGAAGAAGAAGAAGAAGAAAAAGAAGAAGAAGAAGAGAAGGAGGAGGAGGAGAGAGATAGAGACAGAGACATAGACAATGTGAAATAGATAGAAAGAATGAGACAAAGAGGGCAAAAGCAAGCATCAACTTGCGATTCCATATCCAAAGCTCACAACTCGACGTCCGTTTTCAAAACTTAATTAATTTTGGGAAACGGGTGTCGAGTTTAGTGAGAGTCATTAATACTAATTCTACATTAACGTAAAATTCAAATAAAAATCCGATTCATAAGAAGGGAAATAATTTCATTATTTTCATCGATTTGTCATCTATCAACATTACAATGGCACGAATGAAAATATCCCTCAAGTCACAATTATAGGAAATTATTTGCATATTGTCTTCAGGGAAGAATAGAGAGAAAGATAGAGAAAATGAAAATCAATTATTAGAATAATAATAATTTCATTAAAAAATATTATTATATTACATTATATTATATCAAATATTATGTTATATTATATTATATTATATTAGGGCCGGGTTAGCTCAGTCGGTAGAGTAACAATTGGTAGGGGGAAGTTATAGGAATTGTTACTACCTCCCACAACCAATTCCTACACTACTGCTCGTTTTCTTTAAAAGCGAGACACCACGAAACATAGCATCAGTTTCCTACCTGAAGATAGCAAATCGACTTGCCAAAAGCGCTCGTAATGAAACCTTTGGTGGACTGCAACACCAGTTCCACCCTGGCACCAAAAAGATGGCCAGAAAATTAGAAAGGATCGAACAAAAACTCGTCCGACAAGAATCGTCAGTACAGTTTAACACAACATGTTTAAAAGAAAAAATGCTGCCAAAAAACACTTCGGGTTAGCTCAGTCGGTAGAGCGTTCGGCTAGAAACCACAAGGTTCCTAGTTCGATACCGGTCCTCGCCAACTCAGCGTATGAGTAGCACAGGGATCTGTGTGGTAAAGTAGGGAGCTGATGGTAGGTTTGGTGCTCCACCTCAGATGCTAAAACAATCTCCTTGGTCTAGCGCAAGTGAAAAGGGGATAGACTCCCTCGCTGACTGGCTGATACCGACTTTAGGCCGCTCCGTCGACTTTACTTTTTTACTTATATATATATATATATATATATATATATATATATATATATGCGTTAATGTATGAGTAGTGGCATACCGGTGGGTACGAGTACGATCGTTGGAAGCGCACAGTATCCAGGGGTTAAGACCGAGAAAAAACAAATACAAAGTGCTCAATACAATGTAGAGCAAAATTTATATATATATATATATATATATATATATATATATATATATATATATATATGCACACACGTATATGCACACACACACAAATAAATACTTCACCGTGGAATATTGGTTAAAATGCCAGTATCAGTGGCTGTTTCAGTTTATTAGGTTCTCTACTCTAGTGACGTTGTATTGTATTAGGCAAGCAACTATCTACATATAGATAAACATATACGCATATGTCAGTTGAATTAATAATAGGTATACACAATACACGTACATGTATAAAATAAGTCAGCTCATAAAAGAATTGATGTTTATTTATTGTTTATACTAAATCAAGCTCTTGGTAGGTTAGTAGATGTTTACAAGTTGAATTTAGTCTGGTTCAAGGCCATGGTAGTAAGAAAAGAAATGAGAATCGCACTCATTAGAAATGGCCGACAGAACGAGTTTGCTAATGACTGCTGTTTGGTAAGTACCCTAGGTAAGTGTGTATATAGGTGATGAGCAAACATTCGGGCAAGTTGAGTTATAGATAGATAATGTTGAAGATGAAGCAAGGTGCCCTGCAGATGAATTAGATCTTAAGATTCAGGCCTGAGACTACTCTGTTGCAGTTTTCGCAAGTGCTTCTTCTCTCTGATACGTTGACCTTTGGTCTCGTTCTCCTCGAGGGAATTAGGTAGAATAAAAGAAAATTGCTGAGAGATTGGTTTTAGCATAACGAGGTACAAAAATGTTACAGTGTGGAATGTAGTGCACGCATGTTTTACTTTGCACAAAAGAGACGACTCGACCTTTTTTTTTATTGAGGAAAAATTCTTTAATGATTGCTCTTTTAGTTTTCCTTCGTAAGAGCGACCTCCGCGTATTATAATAGATAGATTGGAAAATGGGTTATCTATCTATCTATCTATCTATCTATCTATCTATCTTATAGTTCTCTCATATATCTATGGCTACCATAATTACATATACTAGTAAATCTATCTATCTATCTATCTATCTATCTATCTATCTATCTATATTATAGTTCTCTTATATATCTATGGCTACCATAATTACATATACTAGTCTATACTAGTAAATCTATCTATCTATCTATCTATCTATCTATCTATCTTATAGTTCTCTTATATATCTATGGCTACCATAATTACATATACTAGTAAATCTATCTATCTATCTATCTATCTATCTATATTATAGTTCTCTTATATATCTATGGCTACCATAATTACATATACTAGTAAATCTATCTATCTATCTATCTATCTATCTATCTATCTTATAGTTCTCTCATATATCTATGGCTGCCATAATTACATATACCAGTAAAGAAAAAAACAACAACCTCCGAGCAGTGTAAGAATTATTTTTTGAAAGATATTGACTAAGGAGGTGGGAGTTTATACCCTAAGTAAGTAAAATCATCAAATTCATTAAAGGAGTAAAAAATAAAAAAATAAAAATAAAAATAAAACAATTTGAAAAGAAAACTTAGTTCTGATAACTTTAAATACTTATTAAAATAAAATAAACTATAAATATATAATACCGGGAATGTATCTATTAAAACGTGTTTAAAAAAAACCCCAATAAGGACCGTCTAAGGTTGCATGCTCAAATTTTGAGTGTATATAATTCAAGGTTATTCTTTATTCTATGAATTGACAATTTTGGGTAATGTGATGTAAGCAGTGACGTGGTTTCGGTTGCAGATAAATAGAGACCGAATCTCCATTATTAATAGAGAATTCTCTATGTATGAATATATAGAACTCTGAATTCATTGACTGGGTTAATTATAAACTGCTACAACAGAGAAATGTATTTTGCTTCTCTGTTCTCAAATCATCAACGTCATACCTTTCCAGACTGATCGAGTTAACAGGATGTACAAGGTGTATGGGAATCCCCGTGGCGTTGTGGCTAACGTGCTGGCTTGTGACATCGATGTACACGAGTTCAAACTCCAGTCACGCTATTACATTCCCGTTCGGATTAATAGCCTAAATGCTAATATAATAAAATGCACTAAAAATCCTCGTTTTCGTAAAATTTAGCCTTTAGAAAAAGAGGATTTTTTGTGCATTTTAGTAGACGATCTTTCATGCTATTTCCTCAAACAATGGTACAAGTAAAAGATCTAATTTTTGGTATCAGTATTCAGTATACTAGCACACAAATTTGGCATAGATGGACAATTTAATATTAAAAAAAAAACTAAAAAATCTACCTACCCTAATATACATATATACGGGATGTATATATGTGTATTAGGGCAGCATTCTTTCATTTATACATGTAGAATTAAACAAAAGACACATCTCCTGTTTAACAATTTTATTTTTGATCTTTTCGAGTTTTCAGGCCAACTTTTTAATGTTTGGTTGGAATTCGTGGATAAGTCCACCAAAGTTTAGGTCCCGAGTACTTTCGGCACTTCGAAGTGCCTCTACTCTAATTACCGAAACATTCTAACGGAAAATACACACATTCTGCACAAAGAAAAAAATAAACAAAAACTCCAAATACTAGAAGCTTTATACATAAAACAATACAAACCATCCTTAAACAAAATTAATTTCCAATGCAGTACACACATTTTAAAATGCCTACAACACCTTTCTCATCAATTCTTCTCCTTACAGCCTCCACATTAATTTAATTTAAAAAAAAACTGGAATACATCACCCCTGATGATGGCACTTCGAAGTGCCGAAAGTACTCGAGACCCGAACTTTGGTGGATTTATCCACGAATTCCAACCAAACATTAAAAAGTTGTCCAGAAAACCCGAAAAGATCAAAAATAAAATTGTTAAACAGGAGATGTATATATGTATATTAGGGTAGGTCGATTTTGTTTAAATTGGTGCAATCTTTGAGAAACCTTTAAGAAAGAAGCTTCAGGTAAACACACACACACACACACACACACACACACACACTCACACACACAAGTGTTATGAGTGTTATCCGCATTTCAAACGTGCCAAAATGTCAACTGAAGGCCAAACACGATCTGGCCGACATTCAACAAAGCTTAAATGACGAAAACCTTGTAAACTATGCTCATCCAGCAATCACTGAAGTTTGCCGTAGATAAGATTGCTAAAGTTACACATTTCTCTTCCAGTTCATAATAGCTACTAGTACAAAATCAAAAAAAAAAAAAAACGCACTCCGAGCGATGTAAAATATATTTTTGAAACATATTGCCTGAGGGGTGGGAGTAAAAAAATCAATGCATATATAAAAGGGAGCATCTGGTAGTTATTGCTGAAGGGTGTGCACTGTGATATTGGGCTGTTCATATCTTTATAGAAATGATATTTGATAGAAATTTCATAAAATCAATTAAAATGTACCAAATATAATTTTCACATTTTCTTCTTGTAAAGTATCTTTTTCATAGATAAATCTCTCCATTCAACAAACTAGTACAAAATAAACAACACCCACCGGGCGATGTAAAAATAGATTTTTGAAACATATTGCCTGAGGGGTGGGAGTTAAAAATTCAATGTCAGCGATTTTGTACCTTAAGTAAGTAAAATCATTAAATTCATTAAAGGATTAAAACATAAAACAATTTGAAATGTAAACTTTAAATATGTATTAAAATAAAACAAACTATATATAGATATATAATACCAGTCATATATTTATTAAAACTTGTTTTAAAAACAATGAGGACGGTCTAATGTTGCTATGTTCAAATTTTGAGTGTATTTATTCTATGTTATGACGATTTTGGGTAATGTGACGTAAGCAGTGACGTAAGTTTTGTTACAGACAAAAACCGGAAGCGGATCTCCATTATTAATAGAATGATTTTGCTTTATTTTCTGTAGCAGTCAGTTTCAGTTGTAACTTAATTTTCTAGCATTCCTATTAAATACTTCATATAACTAGCACAGAAAACGCACTTCCGGGCGGTGTAAAAATTAACTCGATTTTTTTTTTATTTGGGTAAGATTGTTTAATGCGTGCTCTTTTAGTTTTCCTTCATAAGGGTGACCTCCGCGTATTATCATAGATGGATTGTAAAATGGATTATCTATCTATCTATCTATCTATCTATCTATTTTATCGTTCTTGCCTATATCTATGGCTGCCATAATTACACACACTTTTAATTGTTAATCTAAATAAGTAATCAATGATTGCAACAGCAACTTGAGCTGCAGCATTTTCATGCACTGGATAGTCCTGATGATAATTAAGCAGTCCATGACATGCAACACTCCATATTGGCCCCTACTTAGGCTAGACAGTCGGCCGGACAGGCTCCCCTCTGATTAATTGGCTGGGCACATCTTTCATACGATAATAACTATTTTGCATCTTCAGACGGGCATACGTATATACCGTCTAAGTAAGAAAGTATTCGTATATACATCTTGAATGAGTTAATTAATGATCGCCCAATGTCCGGTATTCTAACCTCTTTTACATGTTAGCATTTTAGATAGTGATTTTCTGTTCAATCCAATCCAAATTAACAGATTGTTGTAGCACAATTCTTTCATATGATTCGTTACCTGTGTTAGCTAAACTTAATAAATACCATTCTATTTATCGAAACACAATATCGTTTTTCTGGCACAGGCGGTTCAGTAATTTCACCGAGTAAATGATTTATTTTTCAAACAATGGTCAAATACATAATATATATATATATATATATATATATATATATATATATATATATACTAACCCCCCCGCACGAGCAGGATGTGACACAAGGTCAATTTCTTAAGCGGAGTTTAACAGGTTTGAATTCAGAGTTATCCTTCTTCTAGACCGGTTGCCTAACTAAGGTTAAAGAGCCCAGTCTACCCTACTATTTATCCATAGCTGGAGGAAGAGTAGGATTCATGCCTTTCCCAAGGGTACTAGCGCTAAGTGAAATGCAATTACCACATCAAGGATTTGAACTCGGGGCTACGAGTCCATTTCCCATGACTTTAACCATTACACCACGTGCTTCCTCAAATTGATAATATATGTCTGAATATTCGAGATCAGGCTTGAGGATTTGTATTATTTCGATTCTTCGGACTGATATCCTCATCTTTATTGTTGAACACATAACGCAACGTATTGAGTTAATACAGCTGTAAGTAAAAAAAATAATCTATACGTCGCAGGTTCAATCCTGACTACGAGCGATAATAATATAGAACACTTAACATAGTTTAACACTTACACCCGGCCATGGTTAAAAGAACGAGAACATTCAACCCCTGTGGATTGAATAAATGGTTTGGTTGGACGTTCCGTGAAGGCTACTGATTACGACACGAAGACTGCCGAGTTCGAAGTGAAGGTTCAATAGTTCACGCGTGCGCAAGGGTGTGTATACGAAGATTGTCTGAAAAGTTCATAGGCTGACCAAATAAGGTTTATTTTTCAACGTATTTCTTCTTGCCATCAACACACATCTCCCATCAGTGTTGCAGTGCTTGGATCCTATTGGTAAAAAATGTGATCAAAGGCAAAATGACGTTATCATATGAACTTTTCAGCCTATGAATTTTCAGCCCATCATGGTATATATATATATATATATATATACACACACACACACACACATATATATATATATATATATATATATATTATATATATATTAAAGAAATGGATACAATAGAAACCTACTCGAGTTTCACCATAAGGATCTTCAGGGTTAAATCCACTGAATTAATCGAGGTACCGATTAATTGCAGTGGATTTAACCCTGAAGATCCTAATGGTGAAACTCAAGTAGGTTTCTATTGTATCCATTTCTTTAATAAATTTGCTCTACTTTGTATTGAGCACTTTGTATTTGTTATATCGTCGACTTAACCCCTGGATTTGTGCACCTCCAACGATCGTGCCCATATTCACCGGTAAGCCACCTTTTATCTTTATATATATATATATATATATATATATATATATATATATAGGTTGTGTGAAAGTCCCTAGACCATTAAAAATATTTTGATCTATTTACTTCTATCCTTATAATATTCCATAATTAGTTCAAAATAATTTGCAAAGGTCAAATTACGTATAATTGAAATGAAAATATATCTAGCGTGGTAAGCATACGTGTGAGTTGTTTCTAATATCCGTGTGCGTATGTGTGTGTATTTATGTGTTTACTATATACTTCTGTACGCATACTTAGAAAAGAAAGGTATGACATACGTAGACATAAGGGAAGTTTCAGAGAAAACGAGCAGGAACTAATAGAAAAGAGCATTCAAAAGAATGGGGTGGAGAGAGAGAAAAAAAAGCAACGATAAGTTGAGATGATAACATAGAAGATGTCAGGGGCAAAAGACAAAGAACAAAAAAGGTATCAGAAATGTAAGGTATGACAGCCGGGCAGAAGGCAGCAGAGGAAAAAGTTACTGCGAAAAACTTGGCTATTATCCAAGTCTTAACCTTCCTGTGGCCGTTGCTTTTTCCTTCCCCACGATCGGATGAAAGCTAGATAGGCCAGGTAGCAAATCGTAGTAATCGGAGTTGTACTGCCATTTGTAGAACAATCGTTTATAGTAGCAAGCAGAACTTGTTATGGTATTTGTAGCACAATTCTAACGTCCCATTGTCGAAGATTTTTCCCTAATAAATAAGCATGGCATGTTGTAATTGTTATGTTGATATTTTCTTTTGCATTAAAAAGAAATAGCAGTTTTGGTAATCGTAACCTAATTAGTTATAACACAAGTAATATGTATTACAAGTAGAATTTATTCTGTGGTGATTTTTAAAACCCTGGTAATTGTAATTGTTATAGTAGAAGCTTAGATGACAATAATGATAGTTGATATCAGAGGAATGTCTTAGTACGTTCCATAGTAACTGTAGTCATGGTTGTGGTAACTTTTATAGGAATTGTGCTAGTAATATTATTAAGTGCATTTGTGAGTGGATCAGTAGTATTTTGTATTAAGATGGCATAATTTTTGACAAAGAAGCAGCACATAGGCATCTGCTAACGTTTATCGTTAACTATGACATGAATCAGTCACTATATATATATATATATATATATATATATGGGGAATGTAAAATGCCCTTTGATCACCATTGCTCCCCGGTCCATTCTGATCAAGAGTGGTAGTACCTGTTAGGGTCCCATCTATGGGTTAAATAGAAAGACATGAGTTTAAACAGATGCATTTAAAAGATAATTCTTCGGCACAAAATGACCCAATTGGGTTGACGTGCCGTTAAACCCAACCAACAACAACAACTACGTCAAACCAAAAGTTTTGCAATATTTTGGAAAGGTAAGGCCCAATTCGACATTCCGAATATTTTGCCGACATTGTGATGTTGACGAACCACACTGGACTTCGGGATACTGATACTTTCTAAGCGTTATTCGCCGAATTTGCCTGTATGATTTGAAGCCAGGATCCGGAATCCACACTTAGATGCCTACCTGAACCTTGCCTGAGGGTTGAGTCTCTTGTAACACAAGCCGAATTTATTGGATCATTTGGTTATAGTACAGTGATAAAGTGTACATTCAATTTTTGCACAAAAATGTTTTGAGTTGCTTTTTCAGTGTTATGGCCAAGTTCGAACTCATAGAGCATAAGTTTCGAACGATTTCAACGCAGTTACGCATTATATTCAACGCAAACTCACCGTGTCAAAATATCAACTTAATATATATATATATATATATATATATATATATATATATATATATGTGTGTGTGTGTGTGCGTGTATGTGTGAGTGTGTGTGTGTGTGTTTATGTGTATGTGTGTGTGTGTGTGTTTTGTGGTGTTCACGTGTGCTTCTTTGTTGGTATATCTGATGAGTGTATTTTATGTGTATGAATTATATCTCTCTATCTCTCTCTCTCTCTCTCTCTCTCTCTCTCTCTATATATATATATATATATATATATATATATATATGGGAAATGAGTAAAATAAAATAAAAACTTTTTCATTAGCGATAGACCTGGGAGATCGTTTTTTGCGTCTGAGGTGAAGCGCTAAATCTACCATCAGCTCTCCTCTTTATTGCACAGATCTATACCGTGCTACAATCATACTTCTCATGTGTTGGGTTGGCAAGGGAAGGTATCGAACTCGGAAAATAAGCTGTACTTTACAATATAATATGTAGATGTGAGCAATGACAACACCCGCTTAATCCAAACAATGCCCTTATCTCCATAATCGCACGAGCGCGCGCGCACACACACACACACACATATATATATATAAAAGGTAGTTTGGTATGTACGTGTCGGCTTATAACTCACAAACGAGAGGTCATTCAGATATGTAATCTCGCATACTACTTGATATGCTTATAACTAAGAAACACGCAAAATGTGAGTTTTGATTTATAATAATTAAACGATATGATACAATAATTAACAAAAAATTAAAAAATACAGTATACACACCCTCCACCTCACCCTACTCACGTCGACACGAGTTTAGTTTTAAACTTCCCAGACAGAAGAATGTTCATTTCAAAAAACTAAAACTAAAGTTAAGCTGACACACACACCCATCCCCCTTCGGCACAATTCATCTTTGAAGTAGCGTCAACACAATTCATAACTGTAACAAAAAAGACAGTTCTAAAACTGAAATAAAAAATTCCCACCCCACTCATCGGTACAGGCTTAATATTTGGAGTGAGTACATCCCTGCACCTACCTCAAATAATTTTTATTTCCTTGGGCTTTGAACTTCTACGAATATGGTCGTAGAAAGGCAAATGATACTCATATGTCATATTTGTTTTATTCATTATTACTGGGTATTCAAATTATTTCTAATTCATTTTTAAACATACTTTTAAAAAAGTGTTAAAATTTGTATAGTCCGGTCATGGACCGGGTACTTTTGCTAGTGTATATACATATATATATATATATATATATATATATATATGCGTTTATGTGTGCGTGCGTGTGTTAATATCTATATGTGTAATATCTATATGTGTACATGCGTATGAGTTCGTATATACGTGAGTGTGTTACTCCGTGTCTTCACGTGTTAGTGTATGTATATAAGTAAAAGTAAAGTCTTCGGGGTGG
>CM042145.1:65704199-65714199 GCA_023376005.1 Doryteuthis pealeii | reverse complement strand
ATTATATGCTGCAGCAAATCCGTGGAGAGACGAGAAATTCTATTGAAAAGGTTTGCTCCGATGTCATTTTGCTAAAAGGTTAATGAGTCCATGAGTTAAAAAAGAGAGACATGATTTTGAGAAGAACATTATCTCTACATCTATCAAATAATAATAATGGCTTGTCACGTGATGCAAAAGAACATTGGTTTCTCACGCAATGGTTATCTACCTGTCAATCTCAATCGATATCTCCGCTCTCCCCCTCTCTCTCTTCTCTATCTATCTATCTATCTATCTATCTATCTATATATATATATATATATATATATATGATGAGTCTATTTTCATGTGTGTATATCATATTTATATGTGAACTCCACATTTACATTTACAACGTGGACTTCACAACAACAAAAAAAAAACAACAACAACAACACACACATATATGGGGGCGTTTGTTGTAATGGTTAGAGTCGTAGGAAATGGACTCGTCGACCTGAGTTCAAATCCTGAACGAGGCTGTTTGCATTCCACATAGTGCTAATGTCCTTTGGAAAGGTATGCATCCAACTACTCGCACTCCAACTATGGGTAAATAGTAGGGCAGACTTGGGTCTTAACCTTGACTACGTAACCAGTCTAGGAGAAGGAAAACTCTGGATTCAAACCTGTTAAACTCCGCTTAATGTGTCCCTTGTGTCACATCTCAAATACTTTTATCATATATATATTATATATATATATATATATGTGTGTGTGTGTGTGTGTGTGTGTGTGTGTGTGTGTGTGTGTGTGTGTGTGTAAACAATGGAATCAAATGCGACAGTATATGGTATAGATATAGAAAAACAATAGTATGTATTGTGCTAATTTATACTCGGTTTCGTGGCTACATTATCTTATAGCAACTTCTTTTATAAAGCTTTATTTTCAAACTGTGTTGAGTTTTTCTCATCGATTTCTCAGACTTTTAGGTTTAAAGATAAAATTTATTTTATCTTTTAAACCAAAATACGTTTTTCATACAAATTTTGAAAAGACATTCCAAGCCAGAAGGTAAGAGTTAGTTGAACTACACGTGTCAAACGTTAAATCTCCTTTTTTTCATTCAACAAAAAATGTTTTCTGAAGAAGACTAGTGTTTATAATTGTATTCATTTCAATTTTAAAATGATTTCAATTGAATTACATTTAATAAAACCCATAGAGTTGAAATAGGCGCTTGTTAGCACAATACATACTATTGATATATTATATATATATATATATATATATATATATATATATATATAGGGGTTTTTCATCACCTATTCCATTGCATTGTCAATTACCTTCTAATTTCTATTTTACACACACACAGACACACACACACACACACACACACACATATATATATATATAAGGGTTTTTCATCACCTATTCTATTGCATTGTCAATTGCCTTCTTCTATTTAAATATTTTAATATATATATATATATATATATATATATATATATATATATATATATATTATATATATAGATAGATAGATAGATAGATATGAAAAACTGAATTAAAACCTGTTAAATTCCGCTTAATAAATTGACCTTGTATCACATCCTGCTCGTGTGGATAGGTATACACATACATACACACACACACACACACACATATATATATATATATGTGTGTGTCTGTATGCGTATGTGTGTGTGTGTGTATGTGTATGTACATGTGTGTGTGTGTGGTGCAATAGGGTAGAAGGTCTTCTGTTAAACATGTCTGCTTTAAATTAGATCTCCGTATCTTTTAAAATAGTTTTAATCACTTTGTAGACATATATTAACGTCTATACTTCGTCTATGTAGATGCATTTTTTCTTGCTTTGTATCTCTAGATGTATTCAATATCTAAATGGGCGTATGTCTATACGTCATGGTAGAAGCCTTTTTATTGATAAGGCCTTTTGCATTAAGTTCAATCCGAAATAAATACCAGTTGATTGTGTCAGCGTGACCTTTTATTCTCTATTAGAAAACTATCGATTTTTGTCCTCCACTTGCTTGGCCTTGGTAGTAACTGTAATGATATCATGCTGCGTTTATATATATATATATATATATATATATATATATATATATATTCACACATAGAGACATACATACATACATACATACACACTCAAGCAGATAGACACATGCACACTCAAATGCGCACGTACAGACGCACACACACACACACACACGCACACTTATATATATATATATATATATATATATATATATATATATATATATATATATATATATATATATATATATATATATAAAGGAAAGGGAAATGATTAAAGAATAAAAGAAGAAAGTGACTGGAAGATAAAATATTTATGAATGAAATAAAATGAAAACCGAATAAACAGAATCCGGGAAGAAGAAGAAGAAGAAGAAGAAGAAGAAGAAGAAGAAGAAGAAGAAGAAGAAGAAGAAGAAGAAGAAGAAGAAGAAGAAATAGCTGATTGACAAAAAATTGAAAGAAAACAAAATGGGAAAATAAATAAAAGAAAAAAATGCTGATTAAATATAAAATGTTAGAAATGATAACACAGATGAGAAAGAAAGATAGAAAGAAAGATAGAAAGAGAGGTAATTCCATGTCAAATCATCCAGAAAAAAAAGTTAAAATTGTCACCCCCCCCCCTTCAATCATTCTGAAATCTTGTATAGCTATGGACTATGTTAAAGTTAGACAATCCCCAAGATTTGAGAAAAAAAATTGTCATAGATGCAGGGCCACATTAGAATATTGTTCTTGCAAGGAAAAAATCCCAAATCATCAATAACATATAATAGGTTAACTTTAATACTTTTTTGATAGCATTTTCGGATTTGTTGGACCGGAATGCTTTTATAAACCAATTTTTAGGACTAGGGAAGCTCTAGAACTCATTTTCCATACAAAAATAAGTTTCAAAAAGTTCCAATTTTTCGCGAAACCAGTCAAATTTGGAGAGCTAAAAATCGACATAACTCCGCGAAATTTTGGTATTGGAAGCTCAAACTTTGGGGAATGTCTAAGTCTCACATAGTCCGTGGCTGTACAAAATTTCAGAAAGATTGAAAGGGGTAGGTGACATGGCCTGGAGGATTTGACATTGAATTACCCAGAGAGAAATCTAAATCAAAATTTGAATTTAGTCTTCAAGAACGTAAGTCCAGGGGACGATTTAGAAATTAATTTTTGGCCAAGGTCAATAATAACAGAGAATGCTTAACACGGTTTAACACTTGTACCCGGTCATGGTTAGCCCAATGAGAACACTCTAGCCCGTGGATTAAATAAAGGGTTCGGTTTGAAGTTCTGTGAAGGCTTCCGAGTTCGACAAGAAGGTTCTCGAGTTCGAAGATAAAATTCCTGAGTTCGACAAGAAACTTCTGAAGAAGACCGGATGGCACATTGACCTGGACTTTGTGTTAATAACAATAAAAATGGGGACAATAGTCCGAATTATTCAAATAATACAAATGAGAGAGAGAGAGAGAGAGAGAGAGAGAGAGAGAGAGAGAGAGAGAGAGAGAGAGAGAGAGAGACTTGGATAGTAAAGTCTCTTATTTCCACGATAATTTCCACGGTAGTGATCCACACGAATCAAGCCGTTGAAAGATGGACTACAAGACAAAGTTTTTCTGACAATGACGTCGTCATGAATGCTGGGGAAAGTGAATGTAGACTTGTATGGCATGGAGATTTTTGTTGATCAGAGACGAAAATACACTGACAAGAACGTTGACACTTTGTGGAAAAATCGAGTAGCTGAAAATATGTTCTGTCCAGCGATGTTCCTTTTTATTTATTGTACAACTGTGGAAATAAATCAGAGTTATTGGTCTCAACACAACCTCGTATATATAAATTCTGAAACTACTTTTCCACTTTTTAGCTGTTGATTCGTAGCCCATTAAAAACTGGTCTGCCTATTACACAGGCCTGCCTTAAAAACAAATTCAAAATTTTTACCAAGAGATATATGATCGCCATTTTATGCTGCATTCTAAAATACCATTCATTGTGTTTGGTCAGGTCTGGTTTTTAAGATGTGCTTGAATACTTCGCTGAATTCAAAAATACCATTCATTGTGTTTGGTCAGGTCTGGTTTTTAAGATGTGCTTGAATACTTCACAAAAAATTGTATATAATAATAACACTTATTCAAAGGTATGTGGACTCTACTTGTCACAAATAAATAGAATTATAATACTGTTCTATACATTTCAAGTAAGAGCTTGTATCTTAAGAATATCTTAAGAATAATCTGATTAGAAAAAATGAGTAAGATTTTTGGATTTAGCGTAAAAACCGCCTTAAAATCAGCTATTATATATTCAACCATGAAAACATCGCAAGTCAGTGTTATTTACTCGTAGAAAGCGAATTTATTTCGTTTTTGTGATTTCCTTGACTAGCTAAGTCCAACTTCTTTTCTTTCGTTCCTGGTAATGCAGAGCTAAACACATATCTGATAGAGTTAAATCTTTTATCTGCTTGGTCTCTCTCTCTCTCTCTCTCTCTCTCTCTCTCCCTTCCCCCTTTCTTTCTCTCTTCCCCCTCTCTCTCTTGTACACATATAACTGCATTTATTCTCATATTACTATATGCAGCCATTTATTGAGCATATAATATACCATATTTATCAAAAATTGTTATCTTCTGAAATTAGGGCTGGTTTAGCTTAGTTGGTAGTACATCTGGCTCGAGAACCACAAGGTTCCGGGTTCAATACCGACCCCTGCCAACTCAGCGTATGAGTAAAAGTAAAGTAAAGTTGTCGGGGCGGCCTAATGTCGGTATGAGCCATACAGCGAGGGAGTCTATCCCCTTTTCACAAACGCTAGACCAAGGAAATTGTTTTTGCGTCTGAGGCGGAGCGCCACACTTACTATCAGCTCCTTACTTTACCGCACAGATCCCTGTGCTACTCATACGCTGAGTTGGCGAGGACCGGTATCGAACCAGGAACCCTGGGGCTTCTAGGCGAACGCTCTACAGCGTATGAGTAGCACAGGTGTATGTGCGGTAAAGTGGGGAGCTGATAGTAGGTGTGGCGTTCCACCTCACTTGCAAAATCAATCTCCTTGGTCTAGCGCTAGTGAAAAGGGGATAGACTCTCCCGCTGTCTGGCTGATACCGACAATAGGCCACTCTTTACTTACTTTATATACTGAAATTTCATGGTAAAGTTATTGTTTTCGAAATGTTGAAACGTGGTTATTATTTTGAAACGTTAATGTATTTGGTCTTCCATTAAGGTGTCTTTAATTTGATGCTTTAGATTTATACGATAAAAAAACACCAACGCAGCCTTGAAGATGACCAATGATGGTTGAAAGCGCTAGAGAAGAAATATTCGAACAAGTTCTATATAAGCTGCAACCAAACAGGAGTAGTTTTATACGAAGACACGAGAAACATTAATAAAAACCTCTTAAAATAAACCTTATCTATGGTCTCTAAGTAAAAATAATAATTAAAAAAAACACGTTTAAAACAGAAATTTATAAGTTACTAGGCGGACCTGTGGATATACCACAGTATGATAATTTAATTATTACAACGTTTGATATGTTTACTTTAGAGCTATTGCTAAATAGTTCAATATGTAAAAAGTATAACAATCTTAAGGGACCGGGTTAGCTCAGTCGGTAGAGCGTTCGGCTAGAAACCACAAGGTTCCTAGTTCGATACCGGTCCCCGCCAACTCAGCGTATGAGTAGCACAGGGATCTGTGCGGTAAAGTAAGGAGCTGATGATAGGTGTGGCGCTCCACCTCAGATGCTAAAAACAATCTCCTTGGTCTAGCGCTATTGAAAAGGGGATAGACTCCCTCGCTGACTGGCTGATACCGACTTTAGGCCGCCCCGTCGACTTTACTTTTACTTACTATAACAATCTTTATTGAATTTTCTCTCTCTCTCTCTCTCTCTCTCTCTCTCGTTTTTTCTCTTTCTTTCTTTTAATCATCGATTGAAACAGATTAGCGTTATTGATTAGCGTCCTAGCTTACCTGATCAGTGCGATAGGGGCATAATTCGGCCTGCTATTAAGAGATCGGTATTTGAACAAAAGAAAAGGCCAACTTTTTGAATACTGATTTGAAAGATTCTTGTACTAAAATCGTTACTAACACCTAAATGACTCTTCAAATTTACCCTTGATCCATCTACGCTAAGTAACTATCGATTATGCCATGTTTGGCCCTTAAGTTATAATCGATTAAAAATAATTTCCTCTTATTTTATTTTCCATAAAAATCTAAATAGGTGTCTTTATCGAGATGCGTGGTATAATGGTTTGAGTCTTAGGAAATGGACTCGTCGATCCGAGTTCAAATCTTGGACGAAACCGTTTTCATTTCACATAGCGCTAATACCTTTAAGATAGGTATGCATCCAACTACTCTCCCTCCAGCTATGGGTAAATAGTAAGAGAGACTGGGCACTTCAACCTTGGCTTGGTAACCATTCTACGAGAAGGAAAAAATTCGAATTCAATTTTGTTAAACTTCGCTTAATAAATTGACCTTGTGTTGCATCCTGCTCGTGCGGAGTTGGTAAATATATAAATGCAGTGATGCTGATAGCTTTTCAATTTAGTGTGTCCTGGAACGTACATATTTGCTTTGAATGAGTCCACGGGGAAATTCATGGGAACTAACTATAGTTTCTTAATAAATTTTTAGGTTTTTATAAATGATCTGGGGAAACAACTAAAGCCGTCTAACCACAACCTTGTAAACTATTCTGTGTAATTCATTTCTAAGAAGTATTTACAGTTAGCTTGAAATGGTGAGGGAAGAAAAAATAAAAAGACGCATGGATATGATTTTACTGCGTCCTTTAAGATTTTTGTGCGTCAGGGACACAGGACGAGTACTTACCAGCGTCTCTGTAAATGGTTGTCTTTTCATGATTTTCTCGGGTGTAACTGCCCAAAATAACTTCAACTCCATTTGATTAGCCCAATTAGTCAATACTGTTATCACTGTTCTGTTTTCATTCCCAAATATTGTCGCTAATTTTTTTTCTCAATCCTTGTTAATCCGCGTAACACGATTAATAGTTAAGTGGGATTGTATTAAAATTAGCTCAAAGAAATTATGTGCCGTTAGCGGTTTAGCTCAGTCGGTAGAGTGTTGGGCTAGAAATCACAAGGTTCCTAGTTCGATACCGGCCCTCGCCAACTCAGCGTATGAGTAGCACAGGGATCTGTGCAGTAGAGTAAGTAGCTGATGGTAGGTGTGGCGCTCCGCCTCAGACGCTAAAAATAATCTCCTTGGTCTAGTGAAAAGGGGATAGACTCCCTCGACATTAGGGTATCTATCCATCTATGTATCTCCTAAACTGATTGTCATGACTTTCTCTTTCTCTCCCGCCCTGTCGGCTGGGGCGTTAGAATGAACCGACTGCACCTCTGCAGAGGAGTAAGACTCCCCCAATGGGGCAACCTGTTGGCCGTGGGTGGCGACCCGTGATGCTTAAGGATAGAACCCAGGTGGATGAGCAGTTCATGACTTGCAATACTCCACTTTGGCCCTATCTTGGGCTAGACGGGCGGTCGGAGAGGCCCCCTCCGATCAATCGGCTGGTCACGTCAAGCGCTAGCACCTATATGATTGTCCCCAACCCTATTGCCCTTATGGCAAGCCTCAACCCCTTTTTATCATATGGGTGCTAGAAGGGGTGACTGAGGGTCATGTCCTGGGAATGACGTTAAACTCTATCTGATGGTGAGGTTCCAGTTTTGGAGGTTTGGGGAATGTGGAGCACCCCTTCATCACCCTGGTCCACTCTGACCCGGAGTGGTAGTACCTGGGTTATCCATGGGTTAAATAGAAAAACATGAGTTGATAAACAAAATTGTATTATGCATTAAGAATGAATATATTTCACAACTTTGTCGGCATTAAATGACCCACCGAGGTTGATATATATATATATATATATATATATATATATATATATATATATATATACCGGTATTGATACTGTTATATGAGTTACTTATTTTCTCTTAATCTTTCTTCTTCTTCTTCTTCTTCTTTTCACGCTGCGATTCTTTATTTCTTTCACTCCTAAGTTAATTGCTAACCAAAAATATCGCAGTGTTTATTGGCTAACAAGAAATTGTCCGCTCATCACGTTCAGTAATGGGTGGGGTTTGGAAATAAATCATTAACTCTTTTAATTGCGATTCTTGTTTCATTCACTCACGTAGATTTGGGAGGAGGGTGAGACCACCGAATCGACTGCTACTGGCCTGGGTCGGAAATACGTGTCATGGCGTTTTGCCGGATCACCATAGTAACAATTATGTTCAATCGTTAATGTTAAGGATTTAATCTATCAACCTGATATTGGTTATATATCTTTCCATCTCCTCCTCTCTGTCTCTGTCTCTCAGTCTCTCTCTCTCTTTCTATCTTTCTATCAAAGCCTACTTAAAACTATCTAGGTCTATTCCTATCAACTTTCAGATGGTCATGGAATAAGTCTTTTGACATCTATTTACCCCTCTCCCTATCTGCATATATATATATATATATATATATATATATATATATATATATATATATATATATAAACCGGTACCCCCACCAAGCTTGTTTGGTGAGGAGAGTGGCTAGACACCCAGCAGGACGAAAATCAAAACCCGTGAAAGGGCGGGGGAAGCTTCTCGCTCAACGGCCATCTAGCACATTAACGCGAGAAGATAGAAATACATGGGTTTGTATTCAGGCGAGTAATAGTCTAAATAACCCCTGCTGCCTTATGGTTATCCTCTGGATAGGAAGAGGCCCAGGGAAAAAACCCTGACAGAAATCACGGCTTGGAAACCGTTAGGCAGTTCTGTGTGTAAAACACTATCTGGCAACTCCTACAGCCAAACTGACGCCGAATGTATTGGTTCACCATTCCTTCGGATCACGCCAGTGGGGCAGAGAGGGGGGGGCGCTGTCATTTGGGTAACCCAATGCCACCATATATCTTGCCCAGGCTATTTTTTATGAAGTTGTTGATGATCCCATCGATCAACACAGGACTATATATATATATATATATATATATATATATATATATATATATATATATATATTGGAAGATTATGTGCTTAATTGAAGTCATACCTAATTTGAAAACTAATTAGTTACAATTAAATGAATTAAATGAATTCTGGGACAACCAGCTAGTGTAATGGTTAGAGTCCCCGCCCGTCAGCCTGGCAGGTAGGGTTCGAATCACGAACAAAGCATCGCCCTGTCTATAACTCTGCTGAAGAGGTCTAATAGGCTGAAATGTACATACAGAGATTGACTTTTTCTGGATTTGTTTACGCCTTACATTTAAATCGATATGCACGCCTAATTCATTTAATTGTAACTGATTACTTTTCAAATTAGGTATGACTTCAATTAAGCACATAATCTTCCAAAAAATTGTTTGTCCACTTATATATATATATGAGATGAACAGGATATACTGGACACTACTGGGAAGCAAGGACGAACTCATAAATGACGTTCTCCTTTGGAAGCCAACAGAGTGCGGGCCGACCAGCAAATACTTACATTAACCAGCTCTGCATGGATACTGGATGCTGTCCAGAGGTCCAGCCGGGGCAATGAATGATAGGGATGTTTGGCGAGAGATTGTCATCTGTGAAGCAAGCACGACATGATGATGATGATGATGATGATGATATATACACACATATATATATATATATATAATCCAAAAGTCCAGAGAAGAAATCTTCCTTGCGACACAAGAGTTTTATTTTAAAATCCTGTCGCAGTTTGAAAGCTCTTAATGTTAGAGTCACAGAGCAAATATATAAGTAAAGAAATAACAAAAGACTTAGAGATTTAGCATTATAGTCTATTTCAGGGAGCTTAGACAAAGTGTCTAACTCTCCCGCATTCGCATCTGATGAGTCTGGAGAGGTAGACGCTTTGTCTAAGCTCCCTGAAATAGACTATAAAGCTAA
>CM042145.1:65686699-65699199 GCA_023376005.1 Doryteuthis pealeii | reverse complement strand
CAGGCGATCGGGGAAGCCCCTACGACCATTCAGACCAAACCCTTTTTATCATGTGCTAAAATGCGGTTTAATGTGCCTGTGTATGACGTTAAACTCTATCTGATGGTGAAGTTCCAGTTCTGCAGGTCTGGGAAATGTGGAATATCCCTTCATCACTATTGCTCTCTGGTCCACTCTGACCCAAAGTGGTAGTACCTTTTAGGGTCCCATTCATGGGTTAGATAAAACAAAAAGAGTTCTAAAAATTTGTTTAAGAATAATTGAGTTAAAAAAGTGAGTTCCCATAAAGAATGAATAAAACAAAACGTATTGGGCATAAAATGACCCACGATGAGTTCACATGCTGTAAAATCCAACCAACCAACCAACCAATCAACCAACCGATCAAATGGACAGTACACCATCAGGCATATTTAAACAGCACTTGACAGTCAAATATTAAAAGATTGAAATGGGCGGATTGAAATAAGGGAACGAAAAAAGGTGAATGTGAATTGTCACACTATCGGCCATGGACGAGTTTGTTGGTCCAAATCAGTGTTTAAAATAAAATTGCGTTTCCAAAGCAACAGACCCTTCTAGCTACTTAACCCAACCCCAACCGTCTGACGATCAAAGTGCTTGACCGACTGAAAACGCCAGAGATCGCCAGCTGTTAGAAAATAGCTTAGTTTAAAAAAAAAAAACAAAGATTATATCAATACATTTCTATTCAGTCGTAAAAGATCAGCGATCCGATACAAGATTGTCAAGCATTTGGGACATGGGCTATTGCGGATGGCAGTTTTAGATAGAGAGTTAACTTGACAAAGGTAGCGATTTTCCCAATGGAGTTAACTAATTTACATATTTTGCCTTAAACATCGGTTATCAACTATGTTCTTATTATTCCTTTTAAATCCTTTTTTAATTAATAATTATTTTCTTTTTATAGTTATTATCAGCTGTCATAGTGTATTTATTAATCTTGATCTTCTTGCAAACCAAATATATTTGCTTAAAATAAATATTTACCTCCTGCAAAATTGAACTATTTCATAAACTGAATCTTCTTTTTTTTGTTTGTTATTGTTAGATTATATCCGATTATATATATATATATATATATATATATATATATATATATATATATATATATATATATATATATATGGTGTTGTTCAAATCTTCATTTATTTAACTCATTTCTTTCATGCTTCTAAAGCAAGTAACAAATTATTTTCCCAAAAATAAATATACATATATATATATATATATATATATATATATATATTACATATATATAATATGTACAAACACACACGTATGTATATATATATATATATATATATGTATATATATATATATATATATATGTGTGTGTGTGTGTGTGTGTGTGTGTGTCTAGGTGTCCTAACTATGTATCCAGTATAGCTGGAGGAAGAATAATTGATGGATACATTTCCCAAGGGTATTAGCCCTGTGTGAAATGAAACCAGCCTCGTCAAGGATTTAGACTCTGATCATAAGTCTATTTCCTAAGGCGACAACGATTACAATAGATAATACACACACACACACACAACACACACACACACACATATATATATATATATATATATATATATATATATATACATACATAATTTCTGTAATATATATATATATATATATATATATATATATAGTCAAATTACATTGACCGGAAAACTTGGCAAACACCATGTGTGACATATCAATATATAATATAATTCCTCTGTTTGCAAAATATATATATATATATATATATATATATATATATATATATATATATATATCAGTCATCCACATACACGTGTTTCGACGTTTACGTCTCATAAATTTGAAAACAGAGGAATTATATCATATATTAATATGTAACACACGGTATTTGCCGAATTTTCTGGTCGATGTACTTATGATCTATGAAATATGATATATATATTTATACTGAATCTATAACTATAAATATATATAGTTATAGAGTCAGTAGATTTAAAAATAGAAACAGAAATCGACAATTATTGATCGCAGTATGTTATTTATAGTTCAGATCTATTGATGATTCTTGTTTGTTTGGAAATAATGATTACGCACCAGCTTTCATTTTCTGTGTCATAAATTGACAGATGCATATTTCCTTTTTCTTTTTCTTTTAGATTTATTCAAATATATTCATTAGCATAAAAAAACCTTGTAACGAAAATCTACTCCACTAAACAGTTTTATGTCATTACAACCCCCCCCCCAAAAAAAAGCATAAAATACATTTTATTTGTTTAATTTTATTTGTTTACTCAATTGGTTAATACATTTCATGGGTTTTATTGGTTTAATTTCATTGGTTTAATTTATTCGTTAATTCGTTTTAAATTCAAGTTTAAATCTCTATATTTGAATAACGTTTTTTTTTATGTGAACTAATCATGAAAAAAATTGAATTCAGAATAATGAAATTTTCTGTATAATATAGTAAAAGTAAAGTCGACGGGGCGGCCTAAAGTCCGTATCAGCCATACAGCGAGGGAGTTTATCCCCTTTTCAATAGCGCTAGACCAAGGAGATTGTTTTTTAGCGTCTGAGGTGGGGCGCCACACCTACCATCAGCTCCTTACTTTACCGCACAGATTATTGTGCTACTCATACGCTGAGTTGGCGAGGATCGGTATCGAACTAGGAACCTTGTGGTTTCTAGCCGAACGCTCTACCGACTGAGCTAAGTGCGTTCCGGTCTCCTGCCTCAGAAATTGCTACCCGGTGACTATTAAAATAACGTCTCCAGATATATCTATCCACCCATCTCCCTTTGTTCATATAAAAAAAGAGAAGCCCCCCCCCTCTAAAATACATTTAACGCCCTAAGTTGGTTGTTTTCTTTCAAGTAACACCACCGAGACGATATAGCTGAGGACGTTATTTTAATAGTCACCGGGTAGCATTTCTGGGGCAGGAGACCGGGACGCACTTCCTCATAAATTACCTATAAAAGTCGTCGGATTGACGTATCAGCCAGACAACGAGGGAGTCTATCCCCTTTTCACTAGCGCTAGACCTAGGAGTGTTTTTAGCGTCTGTGATTTTATTTATATTTGTGAAGATATTTGAAAATTAGGATTTGAATAGTAAGAGAAAATGAAAGTCATTGGTGGCGATCATGATTAAAACATAAACAAATCAATTGCAGAAGACCAAAACACTGAATAGGTCTGCAAGACCTATCTTCTCCCCTCTACCCAGGCAACGCCGGGTAGCTGTTTCTAGTTACTAATAATTACTGATTCTTTTAAATATAGTTCCTCGTGCTTCAAACTGGTCAGAAATAATCAATGTATAAGAGAGTTTTATAATTTGCTTGAAGCATTGTGTATATATTGATTTGGAGGTTGATTTAGAAGGCTATCACAATGCAGGTGTAAAGAAAAGAAAAAAATAATTATACGGTAACAATGGTGTAGTGTGTTAATCTGTATTTTATTCTTGAATTTTCGTGATAAAATCTCTTTTTCAAAAGATCACTGGAACTGAAGTAGTCTAGTTATAGCATTTCTTTTTAAATGAATTTTTTTTTTTAATCAATGTATATTTTTAAAAATCTAAACCAAATTGTGATTTTGTTTTTAAAGTTATTTAGATATTGGTGTAAAAAAATCTGTTCCTTACATTACAGAAGACCAAAACACTGAATAGGTCTGCAAGACTTATCTTCTCCCCTCTACCCAGGCAACGCCGGGTAGCTGTTTCTAGTTACTAATAATTACTGATTCTTTTAAATATAGTTCCTCGTGCTTCAAACTGGTCAGAAATAATCAATGTACATTTTTGTTTTATCTAAACTAAATTGTGATTTTGTTTTTAAAGTTACTTAGATATCGGTGTAAAAAAAATCTGTTCCTGGCCCAGACGGTAAATTTCTTAGTATGTGAAAGGAAAACGCCATTCCTATTATCGGAAGGTAATGGTTCAGGTCGATTCCGTTCCATAGGACGGGGGTTTGGTGGTGGAGCGGCGCCGCTGATCGGTGAATGTGTCCTACTAACTGGAAGCACAGATGGGCGCTAGCATCAAAACCCAACATCCTACTAAACTTTGTTTGTTTCGACCCCCCTCACTTCTATCCCCAGATTCTCTCTCTCTCTCTCTCTCTCTCTCTCTCTCTCTCTCTCTCTTCTCTCTCTCTCAGAAACAAAACAAGGCTGAGATGGAACCGGAGAAAAAGGAGTACTTTTTCACAAGGTCATGTCAGTTTAAGCAAAGATACGACCTTTATACTCCTACAAACCCCCCATAATTTTCAAACACATACATATACATATATGTGTGCGTTTTTTTTTTGCGTGCAAGCACACACTCACGTATATATGGGGTGGAGTGCATGAAATACACGTTTACATATATAACCACAAACATAGGGGGAATCTATTTACACACATATAAATACACACACACACACACGAACACAGATATATATATATATATGCCAGCATAAGTGTATTTCTAAAGATACGCCATTCTATACAGGGATCTATTTATCGGATACACGCGCGTGCGTGCGTGTGTGTGTGTGTGTGTGTGTGTGTGTGTGTGTGTGTGTGTTTGCGCGCGTTTGTGCGTATGTGGAGGTGTTGTTTGAATTTGTGTGTGCATAATGCCAAAACATATATAAGCTCAATAGATAAAATGATGAGGATCAATAAAATAAATGTAATTATCCGTAGATTACCGAAAAGCATCGTTCCCCTGGGAATAAACATATAAAAGAACGCCTCAAAACAATATGGAGCACCAAGCAAGCTCTTTCAATTCACTGCATTTACTATATTTCGTTTAAGATTTCCAGTGTATTGCATTAGATGTGGATTGAACTTACTAAAACATTAATGGGTCACGAGCCTGGTAGGTTGCCAGTCACTACTCAACGATAAGACGCTGGTGTGCATATATAAGAGACTGGAAGCGGCTATCCAGGATCACCTGGGTTGAGGAAGGACAAAAATAAATATAAAAAGTGGTGCAATGGTTAGCAAGTTAGTCTCACAGATCCATTATATATATATATATATATATATATATATATGTGTGTGTGTGTGTGTTAATTTTTAGATATCTTATATCAGATCTTCGTAATGTTTGCACAAGAAGCAGGAAACAGTGATATTTAATGCGAATATATATTTACTTGTTGTTGATTGTTGTATTTTCGTAATTTCATCAGAACATACATACATACATACATACATACACACTGCCCTTTATATATGCATAGATGTCTACCCAACTTTGTTTGTTGAGTTTTCTTCTTCTTTTCTTTCAATCTATTTTATTTTTCCTTCCTTTTTCTATCTTTAAAAAATATTCGCTTATTCTATTTCTTTTTTTCTTTCGTTCTATAACTTTCTTTCTTTTCTTTCTCTCTTTCTTTTCTTTCTCTCATTCCATAACTTTCTTTCTTTCTTTCTTTCTTTTCTTTCTTTCTTAAATCTACCCCTGCCTTTTGTGAGATTTACCCCAGTCGTGAAGTGCAAACCGTTCATCTGGTGCTTGTCCAGTCGCTGACACGTGCTCGGTTATATATTAATCAGTTAGAGTCGGCTAAGAACTTTCACTATAAACCAAGGGCATACGAGAAAAAAAAAAATTACTAGTCAGCCGAACCCAACAGGACTCTAGCCGGGGGTCATCAATCGGGCGTAGTACCCCAAGATTTGTATACGGTCAAAGTGGGGAAAGAAGTGATGCAAAATAAGGAATTTCTGCGTCGGTAAAGAAAAAAGAAAAAAAAAAAAAAAAAAAACGAGAAAATATAATAAAAACGGTCGACCGAACAATGCTATGTTTGCGGCGTGAGAAGACTGCGTGATTGAATAATACAAAGTGAAGAGAGTGGAGAAAAAATTCAGGTCTTTTTTTTTATGATTAGCGGCAAATAAAGAAAATTATTGTTCTTTTGTTTCCATGGAAACTGGCAATGTAGAAAGGAAAAGGAGAAAAAAAAGAAGAATGAATCATTCGATTAAAATGATAGAAAGAATTGAAAAAAGGCGGTAAAGATAGGAAATAAGATAAAAGGAATCAAAGAAAATTAAACGGATAGTGAGGTTGGTTGGTTGGGTTTTACGGCATGTCAACCCATTTTATACCGAAGACGTTTTATTTTATTCATTCTTAATGGGTACCCAATTTTTTAAAGCTCAATTTTTCAAACACATTTTTCTAAAACTCATCTTGTTCTATTTAACCCATGAACATGCAAATGTGGGCTGCCCAGCAAGGACCTACATTGACCAGCTCAGTGCGGATACTTGATGCTGCACAGAGGACCTCTCTGAGACAATGAGTGATAGAGAAGGTTGGCGAGAGATTGACATTGATATCCATGCTAATTGCGCGACATGATGATGATGATAATGATGGGACCATAACAGGTACTACAACTCTGGATCAGGGGGGACCTAGGAGTAATGGTGATGAAGGAGTACTCCATATTCCCCAGAGCTCCAGAACTGGAACCTCACCATCAGATATAGTTTAACATCATACCCAGGACACTAAGACCCTCAAATTGGACCTAGGAGTAATTGTGATGAAGGAGTACTCCATATTCCCCAGAGCTCCAGAACTGGAACCTCACCATCAGATATAGTTTAACATCATACCCAGGACACTAAGACCCTCAAATTGGACCTAGGAGTAATGGTGATGAAGGAGTACTCCATATTCCCCAGAGCTCCAGAACTGGAACTTAACCACCAGATAGAGTTTGTCATACCCAGGACAATAAGACACTCAGCTGCTGCCTTCTAGCACACACATGATAAAAAGTGTTGGGTACAATCATATAGGTGCTAGGGCTTGACGTGTCCAGCCGATTAATTGGAGTGGGCCACCCCGACTACCCGTCTAGCAAAAGTAAGGGTTGTTGCATGTCATGAACTATTTAGACAGTTATGTAAAGAAGGAAAGAGAAAAATATGTTTGTTTGTTTGTTTGTTTGTTTTGTTTTACGGCATATCAACCTCAGTGGGTCATTTAATGCCGATAAAGTTTTGAAATAAATCAATTCTTAATGGATAATAAATTTTTTTTATAAATACATTTTTTCTATTTAACCCATAGATGGGACCCTAACAGGTACTACCACTCCGGGTCAGAGTGGACCAGGGGGCAATGGTGATGAAGGGGTGCTCTACATTCCCCAAACCTCACCATCAGATAGAGTTTAACGTCATTCCCATGACATGTAGACCCGCATCCACCGCCTTCTAGCACCCATATGATAAAAAGGGGTTGGGGCTTGTCATAAGGGCAATAGGGTTGGGAAAATCATATATGTGCTAGGGCTTGACGTGACCAGCCGATTGATCGGAGGGGGCCTCTCCGACCGCCCGTCTAGCCCAAGATAGAAAAATATGATGTTCAATTGAAAGAAACTAAAGATGAAAAGTGTTTAAAGACGGTAGAAATATTGGCGGAAAAAGAAGACAAAAATAAATAAGGAGAGGAGAAAGAGAAAGCAAGTAAAAGAAAGAGGGGGGGGCGAAATAAAAGAAAAAGAAAGAGAGTAAGTCAAACCAAGAGCGTCTATTGCAGATTTTGTTTGTGTTGAATTTAGTAAGTGAAAGATCGTGTAGCTCCGATTGTTCCAAAGGTCAAAGGTCTACCAAGTGATTTACGATTACCATTTTATACTTAGTTCAAAAATACCATTCATTGTGTTCGGTCAGTTTTTAAGATGTGCTTGAATACTTCACAACATGTTGTACATAATAATAACACTTATTCGAAAGTATGTGAATCCGTCACAATTAAATAGAATCAGAATATTCTTCTATACATTTCAAGTGTTTGCATCTTGAAAAATTGATCTAATTAGAATAAAATGAGCAGGATTTTTGAATTCAGAGTAAAAAACTGATTTAAAATCATCTATTATATTTTCGTCTTTGAAAACATCGCAGGTCAGTATAATCAATTCAAGGATTTTAAGTTTAAACATTTTAAGGACTTTTTTTTATAACTTTGGTCTTTACTTGATCGTTTACACTTGTAATTTGGCCCAAAAGTAAATTTTGATAAATAAAATCATTTTGTGTTTTTGTATCAAGCAAAGCTGAATACATAGCTATGTGTTACTTAATTCATAGGTAGCTTATAAATTATGCATGAACTGTAGTTAGATAAATTTTGAATCAGAGTTCTAACGAACTCTGATGCCAAGAACAAGCAAAAGGGTTAGCAAGTAAGAACTCCTCCCCCCTCATCATCTCTCATACTCTGTCTCTCTCTCTCATCATTTTATAACTGAGTAAAGGAGAATATAAAATATGTTTTGAAAGTAGACTTCGGATCAACCAAAAGAGAATAGTTAATATTCTGACTATTTCTCTGAATGTCTGAGATGAGGCTTGAATATTAGTATTATCTGCATTATTGTGGCTTGACACGAAGCAAATGCGAGTCAGCTCGTAACCATATTGGTCGGACGCAATCTCCGCCTTCTTGCTGTAAATTTCTACTCCTTTTTGTTCAATACATTTGTATACATTGTTACCAGTCGTTTGTCTTATTTTTTACCATTAAAACCCCACAACAAATATGATATTTTATTACATTAAAACCTAAATACTGGAGGGTGCATATATTTGCTAATTTATGTAATTAAGATACCTGCCTTGGATCTAGGGTAAACAATTAAGTTTTACTAGTCATTCGTGGAACCCTGTTAGACTTAAAGTTAGAGTTAGGACTAGTAAATTTGTTTCATAGTTTAGCATTTTGTAAAAAAGCTAAAATATAAAACACATTTGAGAGTAAGTCTTTGCTAAGAATTAGTCTCAGAAGTCAAGGATAGTGAATTAATTCCACACTGGGTGCCTCATCAGTGTATCCTTGAACCAAACTTAACTTAATCTAACGAATATCTATCAGGATACCCTAAGCTCACGTACTAATAAAAGCGCTTGTCAATATTAGTATTATTTGGATTATTTTATTGTTATCTGTTCAACGTTTTGGCTGATGTGCCCTCTGGCCTTCTTCGGGTATTTCTTGTCGGACTCGATAACAAAAAAGATGAGGACAATAGTCCGAATAATCCAAATAATACTAATTATCAAGTCTTATCTAAAAAATTCAGAGAAATACTTGTCAATATATTTAGATACTCGAGATACCCAAATAGGTTAAATCAAACTTAATGGACCTAAATTCTACCATCGTATGTCACCCCGCAGAAAGAAAAAATACGAAAAATCAGGGAATTAACCGAAATTAATGAAATTTTCAGTGTTGATATATTAATGAATAAAAGATATAATACACCAGTTATTTTATTTAAAAACACTTACATTTTCTCAGGTCAGTTTACTTTGAACCACGTATCTTTGAGAATCTGTGTTACGCCCCAAAGATACGTGGTTCCAAGTTAAATGACCTGAGAAAATGTATTAAATAAATATAATATCTATTGATATATCAGCACTGAAAATTTCATTAATTTTTTTCTTTCGGCAGGGTGACATACGATGGTGGAATTTAGGTCTGTTAAGTTCGATTTAACCTATTTATTGACAGGGACGTATGTACAAATACACCCTCTCTTAGTTTTCTCTTTATTACCTGGCTTCACTTTAAAAGCTGACCTCTAATCCAGCCGTCTTGTCAGGTCGAGACTGAACCGCCCAACTTCCCTTCCACCATACATCTTTCAAAAGTAGTTGTGTGTACGGCTTGGATAGAAACGATAGTACTATGTTCTTCCTTTCCACTGAAGGGATTCTTCCACTACCCCCCCCCACTACCACCAGCAGAAAAGGCCACATACATCAATATAGATTTCTCTTCACGTTAAAAACAAGGGTATATTATAGGTAGCCGCTACAAGGCCGACCAACAAAATGCATAATATTAAGAGTTAGTGGTACGTGTTTACGTTTTTTCATCGTATAAGTAAACTTATAATCAACTTTCAAACTATGTAAAAAAGACAAAAAACATATATAAAATAACTGAGGTGTTCACTACTAGAATATGCTCAGTCTTAATTAGTGATCATCTCCCACACATTACTACAATAACCAAAATTACGTTTATTATTTTTTTGTGGGGGGGGGGTGCTTTGTTTTATGTGACATTGTTTATATTGTGAAACAAGCATTTTTAACAAAGGAATCCAAAAGTGTTTTCAAAAAAATCTTAAACTCAATTAATGTTAAGTTATTGATGATTTCTAATTGTTTCATTGCAAAATGTGGCATTGCATCTCTGACAATTTTCTTTCTATTATTATTTCACATAAATTGAAAATTATTTGTACCAAAAAGATAGTTTGAAAATTTGAAGGTGGTGGGTGACATTGCTTGGATAATTTGACATGGAATTACTCCTATGCCACTCCTGAGACTCCTTTCATTGTCTGAAGGATTATCTGTACATAGATGGATAATATAGAGATATAGCTTTGTACGAGAAGTAAGTCTCTCTTCTCTCTCTCTCTCTCTCTCTTTCTCTCTCTCTCTCTCTCTCTGTTTAAAAAGTTGAGATCCAACAACAAGCAGATGCAAGATAGCCGACAACAAACCAAACTACAGACCAACAAGATTCGGGGAATTGTACATACTACTGCTTTAACTAGATTAGAGGGAGGATCAAAGTGTAGTATCTGTTCCAGATTCTATGCTTTGAGACATACCTTCTATACCCGGCCTTGGCTGGGGGTCCAGTGCGCTTCGGCCACTGGACCGGTAGAGTACAATTATTAGTGTCGACCCCAGGGGGTCATCCCCCCAGGCAATACCTGCCCCCTTGGGGGTAGGGCTGGGTTTATTGCCCAGCGCCTGAGGTGCCCCTTGAGGGGGAATGCCGAAGGAATCGACGCAATTTTTGTTAAAATAAGCTTAAATCAGGCGAATATATTTCATTAGCCCCATAGATTTACTTAGTTCCCCTGAAGACGGTGTAGTAAAAACACCGAAACCGTGGTAGAGAAAAAAAATTTCTACAACTACAACTATTAATGCTCTATATTTTACAAGATATATTGAGCCCTTTTGGAATAACTGCTTATGCTACTACAATGTTTAACCATTTGACATATATATATATATATATATATATATATATATATATATATATATATATATATATATCAAAGGGTTACTACCATGGAAACATTGTAGTAGCATATATATATATATATATATATATATATATATATATATATATATATATATGTGTGTGTGTGTGTGTGTGTGTGTGTGTGTGTGTTGAAGTTTATGTTTGTGATTCAAAGGGTTAGAGCGATAATTTCCCGAAAGTCTCTGACTTATTTATTGGTCAATTCTTTGTGAGGGAGCGGGGTGATTTGTAGACTCTCGAAGAAAAAAAGGTTATTGTGTTGCCAAACTTGAAATAGATTAAAAAAAAAAAAACATTTGTTGACCGTAAGAAGTTAGGCCAATAAATTTTGCACCAGCGAGTTTGAATCAACGTCTTTACGAAATGAGCCATGAAACACTTCCTCTTTTTTTTTTTTTGACTGACTTCTTTTAAAAGAAATCTGCGTTGTAACAATAAAGAGATAAATAGCTTATTTCAATAATATCCTTGTCATTAATTTGTTCTTATTGGCCTGGCAAAATTATGTTTAATGTTGATGGGAAAGTGGATGTCAAGGGAATTGCGCTAATAATAGTTAATTGATCATCAAGATTATTGTAATTATCTTGTAAAATGATGGTTATTATAATTTGTAAAGCACATATCGACGAAAATGGTAGATTTTCGTATTTGTTTTTTGCTTATAGGACTGTCACGCATGTAAACATTTAAACAGTCACCTTTATTAAAACGAATTACGACCTTTCTCTCATTCTTATATATATATATATATATATATATATATATATATATATATATATATATATATAGTTTTTTTCCGTAGTTAGGATCTTTCCACGTGTGGCTTAACCAAGCTGATGCAGGTAGACCATAAGGAGAGCTCAATGTGCCTAATACCAGTGAGTAGAAGGACAGAGCAAGATATTAATAAATGAAGAAAAAACTCTAAACTTGCTTCATTACAATAATTTATTTCAACTGTATTAATACGGCATCTTCAGGTAATCACAAGAACATGATTCTTACAGTAAGAGTCATGTCCTTGTGATTACCTGAAGATGCTGTATTAATATGGTTTAAATAAATTATTGTAATGAAGTAAGTCTAGAGTTCTTTCTTTATTTAATATATATATATATATATATATATATATATATATATATAAAGTAAGTAAAGTTGTCGGAGTGGCCTATTGTCGGTATCAGCCGGACAGAGGAGTCTATCCCCTTTTTGCTAGCGCTAGACGAAGGAGTGTATATAAGTAAAAGTAATTAAAGTTGGCGGAGTGGCCTATTGTCAGTATCAGCCGAACAGCGAAGGAGTCTATCCTCTTTTCGCCAGCGCTAGACGAAGGATATTGTTTTTGATGAGGTGGACCCCACACCTAC
>CM042145.1:65666699-65681699 GCA_023376005.1 Doryteuthis pealeii | reverse complement strand
ATATATATATATATATATAGAGAGAGAGAGATAGATAGATAAAGAGAGAGAGAGAGAGAGAGAGAGAGAGAGAGAGAGAGAGAGAGAGAGAGAGAGAGAGAGAGAGAGAGCAGTGTCCAGCAAGTCTTTTTTCGTCTCACTCGGATAGTTTGTGTGATAAGAGAGCAAGTACAGGCACATCGGTCGAAACGTTGTGTAGATAACAATAAAGATGAGGACAATTGTCCGAATAATCCAAATAATCCAAATTCTTGATTATAATTAATTCATCATCTGACTGCATGCGTAACAATGAGCTGCATAAACATCTCTTTCTCAGTTTATACTTTGTTCGTTTTTGCTTATATTTATAAAGTGTTAATAAATATAACTAACTTTGCAATCTAAATATCCCAAAGTCCAGTGTTTTACATGTAGGGTAATAAACCACATTAGGGGATTGTTTTGTTACTCTACTTTTTAGAATACATTCATAGTCTCAATTGTATTTTGACTGCTCGACCACCCAGAGAATTTTAAATGCCAAGGGATAATAGAATGAACGCAGTGTCCGCCATTTTCTTTTTATTTCCCGCTCTTTTCCCCGCTGTTTTCGCGCGCAGAAACTTCAGCTTTACGACCGCATAGAGGATTCTAATTCCAGGTTTCCTCTCGGCTGACGTCTAATTATAGGAGGACTGAACTAATCTATGAAACACAATCAGGCCAATAAATAGAATAAATGTGAAACACCATTCGGGGTAATAAACTGATAGGATAAAGAAATTTCCAAGAGGCACAGGTGGGTGGTTGGCGGGGATTTATTTTATAGGAAACATTCATTGATTATCCGAAGAAGTTTTCACCACAAACGTTATAAAAAAAAAAAAAACGTTGCAAAATAGTGATAAAACATCAAATGAAAAATAATTGCAACAACAATAAAAAAATATTAAGGATATTATTAAACGTAATTGTTGTGCCACAAGGGACAGTTGCATAAAATTACAAAGTTTTCTTTACATTATTTCTTATAATAGAATGCAAATATGTTACTTGCAAATTCAGTCTCATACTCTTAGAATGTCAATATTTATGTGGTCTTTCAAAAAGTCAAATCCTATTTTTATGAAGTTTTAACCAAAACTTTGCAGATGGAATGCAAAATGTGAAAATTGCTGAAATTTTACTGGGAGTTATTTTAATTGTCTTCTTCATAATGCTGACATGGATACTACTACTACTACTACTACTACTACTACTACTAATAATAATAATAATAATAATCTGTCCTGGAAAATGAGACGCACAAAATTATCTGGGACTGAGGTACAGACGGATCACCTAATCCCAGTCAGGAGATCATACCTGGTGTTGATCAACAAGAAGAAGAGAATTTTTCATCTCATGGATTTTGCCACCCCGGCCGATCACCGAGTGAAAGTGAAAGAAAGCGAAAAGATACACAAATACTTGGACCTTGCCAGAGAACTAAGAGAACTGTGGAACATGAAGGTGAAGATAGTGCCAATTGAAATTGGTGCCCTAAGAACGGTCCCCAAATTCTGGATGAACTGGAAATCAGAGGAAGAATTGAGACCATCCAGGCTACAGTATTGTTGGGATCGGCTAGAATACTCAGGAGAGTCCTGCAGACCTGAGGAGACGTTATTAGTTAGACTCCAGTGGTGCTTACAACTGCTTCATTAATTAAGCTGTAACAGGGATAACATTTTAAAAGACTGGAATCTATTTCCTCAAATGAAGACAAAGTTTTGAAAAATATTTTGGGGGTAATTCTTTAGGTTAATTTGCAACTTTCGCCACATGGGAGACGTCATAGTTTCAAAATCGACCTACCCTAATGCTGCATATCAGCTACACACGAGTTGCATTTGAGGCAACCGATTCGCACGGACTTTACATCCATAAAGAAGAATAAATTCGTTGGTACGGAAAAAAAGAAATAATAAAAATCACCGCCAGTTTTTCCATAAACTTAATTACTTGTCTAGTAATTTTATTTGACGATTTTTCATTGTCATTTTCTTCTTTTTATTTTTTATCATTTGTTCTAATATTTTTTCTCTCTTTAAGCCAGCTGATCGATTATCGATGCCGATGACTAAACGTTTCTGCTCTGTGTCATATAACTAATTATTTTTATTGCGTCAATCGATTTTAATAGTTTTCTTCTGAATTGATTAGCATTAAATAATCCATTTAATATACGAGCTTTTTTTATGTAAGTTTTAGATTTAGCGGATTAAAACTGATCAAATTGGTTCAGTCTTGTGATATTGCTCAAAATATGTTGCTCGTCCGGCATTTGTTTTCAACTCAACGTTTTTGAATGATGCCACAGAGATCATTTCCGTTTTATCATTAAATTTTGTCTCCTTTGCTCATAATATTCAAAATTATTTTCCTACTGACATTGGCCATTATAGTTTCTAAAAAATGAAAGATTTCCAAATAAAGGAAAATTTCAGCTAAAGAATATTTAGCAATCTGTTGAAATGGCCTCCTTTTTAAGAGAGAAAAACTTAAAAGGTATTTTCATGTTTTATAGATCTGTTGGTCTCTCACCAAAAATGTGAGTCAGTGAAGTTGTTAATGAATAATTTCATAGATAATTTACTAAATTTGACACGGGTTAACAAATAATGGTATGGTCCTTAACAATTCAATTTATATTTTATATGACATCAAGTCTCCCCAGGTCTCCAGGACTCTCCTAAGTATTCTAGACAATCTTAACAATGCTGTCGTCTGGATGGCCATTCATTTCCAATTCCTCCTGTTCCCCTCCCAAACCCCTGGGGATCGTTTCAAGGTAACTAACTACCTGTTCTACAGTTTTTTCCAGTTCTCTAGCAAGGTCCATGTATTTGTCTATATTTTAGGAAACTTGTTGCCTCTCAGACTTCAATGAAATACCTCTAGCAAACACCGGTGTAAAAAAACCCGCAAGCAGTGATATGATAATAATAATCTATTAATAATGGAGATTCACTTCCGGTTTTTGTCTGTAACAAAAATTGCGTCACTGCTTACGTCACATTACCCAAAATCGTCATAACATAGAATAAATACACTCAAAATTTGAACATCCAACATTAGACAGTCCTCATTGTTTTTTTAAAACAAGTTTTAATAAATACATGACTGGTATTATATATCTATATATAGTTTGTTTTATTTTAATACATATTTCAAGTTTACATTTCAATTTGTTTTATTTTTTAATCCCTTAAGGAATTTGATGATTTTACTTACTTAGGGTACAAACTCGCTGACATTGAATTTTTTACTCCCATCCCTCAGGCAATATGTTTCAAAAATCTATTTTTACATCGCCCGGAGGCCGTTTTTTATTTACTACTACTACTACTACTACTACTAATAATAATAATAATAATGTTGCAACACACAAAGAAGGTAGTAGTACCCAGTATTAATGAAGGAGTAGAAACGGCCTCTTAGACCTTTCTCAAAGACTAGAAGAATTGGAAATTCAAAAGAGAAGTGTAACTATTAAAAAACAAACTGAGTTATTGAAATTGGCATAAACAACATTGTAAGTGCTGGGTTGGTGAGTCTTGTTTTCAATCGATCCGGAGTAAAAGCGTCCAAATACTTTTGGTTTGAAAAGTCATTTAATAATAATGATAATTATTATTTATAAAAACTATCGCGATATACAAAAGTAATGAATTCGTTATATAAACAAATTTTACATAAATTATAAAGCTCAACGGCTTCTCTTTAGACAGCTTGCCTGTCACCTTCCATCTGTCTTTCTCTATTATAAACGCTAAGTGGACACAGGTGGGATTAATGAACGCTAATGTGAACGCCGCTCACAACATCTGCCATTTATTTAGAACTTACTTTTGCTTCATATAAAAATATCATTCTAATTTCAGCCCATTTTAAATATTAGTATTTCATTTTTTATCTAATATTTTTATTTTTTTTATTAAACTCGCTCTCTATCTCTCTCTCTCTCTCTCTCTCTCTCTCTCTCCACACACACACACACACACACACACATGTACATACATACATACACATACTAATATGCACAAGCCCATATACATATCTATAGGTATGTAATCTGAAAGCTTACTTCGTTAGACAAATTATGTCTCATGCGCTTTCAAGCCATTCTTCACTGATAGCTTAATATATTACTAGTAGGGCCTGTGGATATACCACGGTATAATAGTTTAATTATTACAACGCTTGATATGTTTACTTAAGAGCTATTGCTAAATAGTTCAATATATAAAAAGTATGATAATCTTGATTTAACTTTCTCTCACTCTTTTTTCCATTCTTTCCTTCTTTTCATTTTTTCATTATGTTCTATGGAAACAGATTAACGTTATTGCTTCCCTACACTCGTCTCCTCACTCTATCTATCCCCTACTCTCTTTCTTTCTTATACTTTTTTCTGTGTAACATGCCCTTTTTCTTACCTTTCTTTCTTTCTAATAAAAACGAAATGGTCCATTATTTACCCGATACGACAATACTTATAAGAAATAAATAATCGGCACATGAGCAACACTAGATAACCAGAATTCATATTTTTGCATTTCGTTTTGGACGATTTGGACGGTCTCATTTCAACCAGAGGGTGTTGCAAGATGAAAACGGTCGTACTTTTAAGGAACACGAATACTAATATATATTAAGGTACAGTGGCGTTTACATCATCATCATCATCATCATCATCATCATCATCATGTAGCGCTATTAACATGGATATCCATGACAATCTCTCGCCAACCATTCCTATCACTCATTGTTCTCGGGAGCTCCTCTGCGCAGCATCCAGTATCAGCACAGAGCTTGTCAATATAGGTCTTTGCTAGACGGCCCACACTGGCGTGCCTATGTACGGGTTTCCACAAGAGAACGTCACTTATGAGTTCGTCTTCTCTCATTCTATCTGGTTGAACTCTCACCCCTTTCTCATTCTATCTGGTTGAACTCTCACCCCTCTCTTATTCTAACTGGTTGAACTCTCACCCCTCTCGTATTCTAACTGGTTGAACTCTCACCCTCTCTCATTCTATCTGGTTGAACTCTCACCCTCTCTCATTCTATCTGGTTGAACTTTCACCCTCTCTCATTCTCTACATGTAAAGTTTCGTGAGTATTTACAGCCACCTTCTCTGGATTATTGGGAGAAAGAGAACCGTTATTTCAATGTGAACTAAATATTTGCCCTTCACATCTCGAATCAGCCCAACTCCCATGAGTTAAAAATAACTATATGACATCTGTTTAGAAAGAAAACAATATTTTTGACACGCTGTAGTTGTAACATTTTCACTTTTTGTTCATTAGTTTTGTTTGTTTGTATGTCTTGGTTGTCTCTAAATGGCAGCCTTTGCGAACCAGAATCTTAAAGACAAAGACCAGATCAGCATCTTAAGAACCAGGCCAGAACTAAGAAAGACTAGTTAGAAGAAATAAAGATAACAAAATATAACATATTACAAAACACAAGAAACAGAAAATAAGAAAGACAGCAACTCTAGTAAATAAGATCTGTCTTGGACGATTTGGACAATCTGATTTTTAACCAGAGGGTTTTCGGAGATTATAACAAGCGTATTGGTATATATATATATATATATATATATATATATATATATATATATATATATATATATGTATGTAAAAATGGAAATTGGAAATGAATCCCACAATATGAGGAAGAATGAATAAAGAAAAGAAAGAATAGAATGGATAATAAAAGATGAATTTAATCAATATCACTTACACATGTGTTTCGCTCAGTTCATCTGTGTGAAAATATTCCGCACACAGAGAAGATTCGACCTTCATCAGAGTGAAATTTTATTTTGAAATTTTATTTTTCAAAATAAAATTTCACTCTGATGAATCCATTCTATTCTTTCTCTTCTTTATTCATTCTTCCTCATATATATATATATATATATATATATATATATATATATATATGTGTGTGTGTGTGTGTGTGTGTGTGTGTGTGTGTGTGAAAATGGAAAAGGAATTGAATCCGACAATATGAGGAAAAATGAGTAAAGAAAAGAAATGTAGATGGATAAAATGAATTTAATCGATATCACATTAATCGATATCACTTACACATGTGTTTCGGTCAGTTTATGTGTGTGAAAATATTTCGCACACATAGAAGAATCGACCTTCATCAGAAATAAATGTTCACTCTGATGAAGGTCGATTCTTCTATGTATGCGAAATATTTTCACACACATAAACTGACCGAAACACATGTGTAAGTGATATCGATTAATGTGATATCGATTAAATTCATTTTATCCATCTACATTTCTTTTGTTTACTCATTTTTCCTCATATATATATATATATATATATATATATATATATATATATATATATTTCCTGCTAGTTAGGATCTTTCCATGTGTGGTTTAACCAAAATGATGCAGGTAAGCCGTAGTGAGAGCTCAGTGTGTCTAGTGGCAGTGAGTGGACGGACAGAGCAAAAAGATTCTTCCTTCATTTATTATATATATATATATATATATATATATATATATATATAGAACCTTTTCATTTGAAATACTGAAGAAGTATTTTCATTATCAATGGCTTTTTTGCTACTTATGATTGAAATCCGTGTGTTCCAGCAAGCATATATTGGAAGTTTTCATTAAAAAGCAGTTAGCTACAGTTCACACAGCACTAATACATTTAGGAAAGATATGACTCCAACTACTGCCCCTCCACCTATGGGTAAATATTAGAGCAGACTGGGCTCTTTAACCTTGGTTAGGCAACCATTCTAGGAGAAAGAAAACTCTGAATTCAAGCCTGTTAAACTCCGCTTGGGGTAATCACAACTAGAATATGCTTAGTCTTAATACCTTAAGTGATCTATTCCGCTAACTAATTAGACAATTCGATAAAATCTTTCAGAAATTACTGAATGAAAATTTAAGATTTGTATTTTTTTTGTATGATAGGATCGTGTTTTCAGAAGAGGATAGTTTAAAACATCTTTTAAAAAAAGTTTGTATTTGCACGAGGAAATAAACTCAGTCTTATTTGTTTGCCAATGAAGCACCTTGACATTACGACATCTGTTACGATTATAGTTATATGCTTGTTTACAATTGGAACAGAATCATTGAAGCGATCCAGGGATTTGTGTCATCGTTCTGAGGTGCTTGCAAGGATAAATGACTTCTTTTCAGTTTGTATTAATAAAGTCTTTTGTTATCCAACAAATATATATATATACGTTGTTGATTTTGTGTCTCCGTATGCTTCCACTGAGTATCTATATTTGAGATACTACTGTCCACGGTCTTGAAGAAGGGAGGATCACAATCCTGAAAATTCACCAGTACGTCTAAATAAAAGAAACTGAAAAAAACCAAAAAAATTCCCAGATGATTATTTATATTATGGTAACTACATTATCATAATATCGTACTTTAATGCTTCACACTAATGCCCAAACCTGGTATATGCACTTCCAAAAAACGGATACAGATACAAAAATATATCTCAAATATATATATATATATATATATATATATATATATATATATTTACCAACCCCTCCGCACGAGCAGGATGCAACACAAGGTAAATTTCTTAAGTGGAGTTTAACAGGTTTGAATTCAATGTTCTCCTTCTATAGATTGGTTACCTAGCCATGGTTAAAAAGCCCAGTCTGCCTTTCCCAAGGTGCATACCTTTCCCAAGGGTATTAGCGCCATGTGGAATGCAAACAAATTGTGCTTAAAACATGCAGTTGTATTGATTCGAACAAATTCGTATTCTCAGTGTAGATTTTCGATGAAATGAAAATGGCCGGCCAAAACATAAGGCTTCCTTAAGGTGAAATACACAAGGGGAGGTTAATCTAATTTATGTAGCTAATGTTCATATTACCTAAATATATATACATATATATATATATATATGGTTTATTTCAACGCTCTTCTGACATTATAAGCTATGAGTCTCTTTTTTTCTACCACAAGAAATGTGATCTCACACAAACGAATAAAAATGTCAAATGCTGTTCTTTCTTTTTAACGACTTCAAGAAGCTAATTACATATTTTTTGTTTTGAAAATCAGTTATTCAGACTTTCTACCATAGTATAATCGTTAGTGCGTGCTTTTTAGTGACCAATTTCTTAACGTAATGAGATTCATCCTCATGTGTTGTCAATTAGTTTGATTTTGTACTAAATGAAAACTCCCGCCTGGGCCAGGAACAGATTTTTTTACACCAATATCTAAATAACTTTAAAAACAAAATCACAATTTGGTTTAGATTTTTAAAAATATACATTGATTAAAAAAAAATTCATTTAAAAAGAAATGCTATAACTAGACTACTTCAGTTCCAGTGATCTTTTGAAAAAGAGATTTTATCACGAAAATTCAAGAATAAAATACAGGTTAACACACTACACCATTGTTACCGTATAATATTTTTTTTCTTTTCTTTACACCTGCATTGTGATAGCCTTCTAAATCAACCTCCAAACCAATATATACACAATGCTTCAAGCAAATTATAAAACTCTCTTATACATTGATTATTTCTGACCAGTTTGAAGCACGAGGAACTATATTTAAAAGAATCAGTAATTATTAGTAACTAGAAACAGCTACCCGGCGTTGCCTGGGTAGAGGGGAGAAGATAAGTCTTGCAGACCTATTCAGTGTTTTGGTCTTCTGCAATTGATTTGTTTATGTTTTAATCATGATCGCCACCAATGACTTTCATTTTCTCTTACTATTCAAATCCTAATTTTTAAATATCTTCACAAATGTAAATAACATCTTCATCGTTTTTTCCCAAAAAGCAAGCTCTGGTGATATTGAATATATATACATATTTACTTTGTCGTTAATTGTTTTATTTTCGTAGTTTCCTCCGGACATACATACATACCAACTGTTCTTATATATGTATAGATAATACTAATAATACTGATAATGAAGCCAAGAGGTCAAGAATAAAGCGGCGGTAACAAAGCACCGGTACATCAACATCTTCAGGGACAGCCTTCAACATGCGACACCTGTGGTCATGGCCGCTTTTCGAACATTGTACTTGACAGTCACAGGAGGCGTTGTAACTTCATTGGCACAAGAACTATATAGTCTTCTGAGACTGCAATGCCAATAATAAAGACCTTCAGGCAAAATATCAAAATAAATGGCACGAGAAGAATTAGTTGCAAGAAGAACTAATTACTTGAACTATCTATATATTAATATTCGTGTTCCTTAATTGTACGACAGTTATCATTTTGCAATACCGTATGGTTAAAAAATGAGACCGTCCAAATTGTTCAAGATGAAATGTAAAACTGCAAATCCTGGTTATCAGGTGTTTTTTATCAGCTGAATTATTATTTAGTATATGTGTCGTCACCTCAGCTAAATAATGGACTTTTCCGTTTTTATTATAAAGAAAGGAAAGAAAAACGATATGCTACACTTAAAAATATAAGAAAAAAAGAAAGAAAGAAAGAAAGAGTAAGAAATGTAAGAATGTTATGGGTGAGTGGTTAGCTTACGTAGTCAGTCATCCATTATACTCATCGTCAACCATCGTAGCATGTCATTGATCAGATATGTTGTCAAGATATCTGACATTGAAACAGAATAAATGAAGAAAGAAATTCATTGTTTTTTCAATAATCTTGCAACGGTTATCGTCATAGGAAATGGAATCGGGGACCTGAGTTCAAATCTTACACGAGGTTGCATTTCACTTTAAAAAGGCATGAATCCATCTATTCTCCTCCCAGCTATGGGTAAATAGTAGGGCACACTAGGTTCTTTAGACTTGGCAAAGCAACCAGTCTAGTAAAAGGACATACATTGCAATAGCATAATCTTTCAAGAACACTGCCGTTCTATACAATCCTACAACTCCAATACCAGAAAGTGTTCTCTCATGAGCCCTCTAATGACTCATTAATCCCGCTGCAGATAACACAAAGTTTGATGCAAATATGACATAGGGAGGATGGCTTTTCTACTGGATCGAATTAATCGGATGGTAAAATTTGATGATTGTGCACCACCATATGTCTCTTATGGCCAGAAGCCGACTTACAAACTTTGTTACAGATTGTACAATTTCCATTGTTTGTTTCTGAAGTGTGCATGAATGGTCTCTAATGAGATTTCCGATGATTGATATATCCAGCCTTAGAAAGCAGTATCCGACTACATGTTTGACATTTCCAACCCTCCGTGTTTTCATCAATCTGACATACAGACGTTAATAGTTTAATATGAAATAAGTAACTTTTTAACATGTTAAAGACTCCAAATACGATAAAGATAAAATACAAGATGAAAAGAAAGAGGGATAAAGCGAACAAGAGACGAAAAAGCAAAAAATCAAACAAAAGAGAGATATATAATGAGCAAGAGAAAGAAAAGTGATAGACAGTGAGAAAGTAAATGAAATAGAAAAAGAAAGCGAGAAATAAGTTTTACTGCTTATTCGTAGCGTTGGACCGTAGCAAATTTACCAAGTACGAGACTTGTAAACACCCCATGCTCACAATATTAATCACATAAATATATGTATAAAATCTGTAATAATTGTTTGTAATGTTTTGGAAATTACTAGTTCTTAAAATGCGAAATTTGGAGAAGTCATTTAAGTGTTGAGGAAAGCAAATATAGTCGCACCCGCTGGGATTATTATTGCTTACAAACTCTAAACACCGGGTTGACTTTATTATGATATACGAGGAGAAAAGAAGAAAAAAGAAATGTGAGGGCTAATTTGACACGAAATGGAAACTAATACAAAACAAATTTCTAAGTGGTGGTGGGGGTAATATATGATTTAAATGATTTCATATTCTTTCAAGTCCCTACAAACTATAAAGTTCCCATTTGCTACATCACACAGTAGTAGAGCAAAAAACAAACAGTTGAAAACATTCTGCTCTATCAAATCCTGCTACAAACTTGATCGGAATTAGGAACATACTAAGGTCAAAATCTTGCTACAAACCAGAATTGAATTAGAAAAATACTAAGTTAAAAAAAGATCCAGTATTGTGAGAAACGAACACCAAGATCCAGCGTTGGGAGGAACGCACAAAAAGATCCAGCATTGGGAGGACCGCACAAAAAGATCCAGTATTGGGAGGAACGCACAAAAAGCATTGGAAGCATTGGGAGGAACGCCCAAAAAGATCCAGCATTGGAGGAACGCACAAAAAAGATCCAGTATTGGGAGGAACGCCCAAAAAGATCCAGCATTGGAAGGACCGCAAAAGATCAGCATTGGGAGGAACGCAAAAAAAAGATCAGTATTGGGAGGAACGGAACGCACAAAAAGAAGCATTGGGAGGAACCCAAAAAGCACAAAAAGATCCAGCATTGGGAGGAACGCCCAAAAGATCCAGCATTGAGGAACGCAAAAAAGATCCAGTATTGGGAGGAACGCCCAAAAAGATCCAGCATTGGAAGGACCGCAAAAAAGATCCAGCATTGGGAGGAACGCACAAAAAGATCCAGATTGGGAGGAACGCACAAAAAGATCCAGTATTGGGAGGAACGCCCAAAAAGATCCAGCATTGGGAGGAACGCACAAAAGATCCAGCATTGGGGAGGACGCACAAAAAGATCCACATTTGGAGGAACGCACAAAAAGATCCAGTATTGGGAGGAACGCCCAAAAGATCCAGCATTGGGAGGAACAGACAAAAAAGATCCAGTATTGGAAGAACACACAAAAAGATCCAGCATTGGAGGAACGCACAAAAAGATCCAGCATTGGGAAGGAACGCACAAAAAGATCCAGTATTGGGAGGAACGCCCAAAAAGATCCAGCATTGGGAGGAACAGACAAAAAGATCCAGTATTGGGAGGAACGCACAAAAAGATCCAGTATTGGGAGGAACGCACAAAAGATCCAGCATTGGGAGGAAGGCACAAAAAGATCCAGTATTGGGAGGAACGCCGAAAAGATCCAGCATTGGGAGGAACGCCCAAAAAGATCCAGCATTGGGGAGGAACGCACAAAAAGATCCAGCATTGGGAGAACACACAAAAAGATCCAGCATTGGGAAGAACGCCCAAAAAGATCCAGCATGGGAGAACGCACAAAAAGATCAGCATGGGAAGAAACACAAAAAGATCCAGCATTGGGAAGAACACACAAAAAGATCCAGCATTGGAAGGATCGCAAAAATCCAGCATTAAAAGATCCAGTATTGGGAGGAACGCAAAAAGATCCAGCATTGGGAGGAACGCACAAAAAGATCCAGTATTGGAGGAACGCCCAAAAAGATCCAGCATTGGGAGGAACGGACAAAAAGATCCAGCGTTGGGAGGAACGCACAAAAGATCCAGCGTTGGGAGGATCGCAAAAAGATCCAGTATTGGGAGGACCGCATAAAAAGATCCAGCATTTGGAGGAACGCACAAAAAGATCCAGTATTGGGAGGACCGCATAAAAAGATCCAGTATTGGGAGGAACGCCCAAAATGATCCAGTATTGGGAGGAACGCCCAAAAAGATCCAGCATTGGGAGGAACGCACAAAAAAAAAGATCCAGCATTGGGAGGACCGTACAAAAAATCCAGCATTGGGAGGAACGCACACAAAGATCCAGCATTGGTAGAACAGCACACCAGGATCCAGCATTGGTAGAACATAGATAATAATTTCAGCCACAAAATAAGTAGATGGTTCATTTCTAAGCGAATCTAGCAACATGGCAAAATGCAAAGAATCTTCTTGACCATTCCATTCACCATTTTAAACGTTATTTATTAGACCAGGTGCATTTCACAGCTGCGAAGAAGAAGGCGAGTAATTCTTCAACGTGCTACTGTGATATTTTTCTCTCTAGTTAAAAGAATTTCAGACAGGACGATGACTTAAACGTAGATCTGACACGACAAGACCTCCTCCAAGTTCAGACTTGACAACATAATTCACTGTGAAGTGAAGGAGAAAATTCCATAGCATTGCCTAGAAACATTTGAACTACAAGAAAAGAATTATTGTCCTAAACCGTTGACTATGTCGCAAAGAATGTAGAGATAAATCAAAATCTATACTCAATATTACGAATAAAATACGTATATATACTAGGGTGAATCAAAAGTTTTGCAGCATTTTGGTAACGTGAAGCAGCCAAGAATGTTTTTTGCAGAGGCCTTGAAGGGGTCAAATCACACTGGACGAACTCACCTGATACTCCCAGGGTGCAACTCATCCTCCCACGACTTGAATTGCTTTGGAGACGTGATTTACTTGCCGCAAACTAACACGTACCAAAATATCGCGAAACTTTTGACATACACCTATGTAGGTAAAGTAAGTAAAGTCATTGTGGTGGCCAAAAGTCGGTATCAACCAGACAGCGAGGGAGTCACTAGCAATAGACCAGGGAGGTTGTTTCTGCATCTGAGGTGGATCACCACACCTACAATCAGTTCTTTACTTTACCGCACAGATCCCTGTGCTAGTTATACGCTGAGTTGGCGAGGGCCGGTATCGAACCAGGAACCTTGTGGTTCCTAGACGGACTTTCTACGCCTATTAAAACAAATTATACATAGAATATCGCAAATGAAAATTTATCCAACCGCTGTGATTCTACGAAGTTATTATATAAGGAATAAGAATGAGAATATATATTTACTAACTCCTCCGCACGAGCAGGATACGACATAAGATCAATTTCTTAAGCGGAGTTCAACAGGTTTGAATTTAGAGTTTTCCTTCTCCTAGACTGGTTACCTAGCCATGGTTAAAGAACCCAGTCTGCCCTGCTATTTGCCCATAGCTGGAGGGAGAGTAGGATTCATACCTTTCCCAAGGGTATTAGCACTAAGTGAAATGCAATTACCACGTCGCGATTTGAACTTGGGGCGACGATTCATAGGAATAAGTATATAGATTCAAAACTAAGTATTGAATGGGGATCGAATTTACCGAAAGGATTGCCTAAACAAATCTCTAATAAGAATGTTCTTTAGGGGGCACAGTTAAGTCCAACGCTTTTACTCTCCCAACTGACCAAATGTTCAGTCGGAAACAATCTCTCCCAGCAATGCTGCACTCTTCTCACCAACACTATAAAAATATCTTGTCTCTCGTCCACTCGTAGCAACAGCTAAAATGCTACTGCAAGCTTTCGCCTACGTCAGGCCACGACTCACGATCAGGAGTATGCGAGTTCAATCTCCCCACTCGCCTCTGATCTCATTCTGCATACCAAACACAGTCGTGCACGCTTCGAACCACTACGTTCGTGGTTTCTCTCGCCACAAAATCCCTGCACGAAAAAGAAGTACAAAGAAACATAGTAAGAAAGAGAAAGATCTCAATCTGATATACCACCCCACTGACTTAGATATTTTGTTTATCATGCATGAAAATGGTAGAATTTATCTCTCACCAGATAAAATAGTTGATTCTTCAAACGTCAGAATACTTGGCAATGCGTTGCTTTATACTGGAAAGCTATGTCGATTGTCATCACACAAGATGTTAGATTGGGTTTATAAAAATGCAAGCCCAAACTCCAGTACCAGAGAAATACTGCTAGAATTATTAATTGCTCAATTTCTCTGAATTTTCTTTTAGATGAGGCTTGATAATTTGTATCATTTGGATTATTCGGACTATTATCCTTATCTTTATTGTTATCTACTTAATTAAAGTTTGAACAATTAATTCTGTGAAACCCACACACAACACACACACACACACACACACACACACACACACATACGCACACAATCAAACACACATGCGCACACACATAAATAAAAAGTGAAGTTAATCTATTGTCGATATCAGCCGGACAGCGAGAGTCTATCCTCTGTTCACTAGCGGCAACCCAGGAAGTTTTTGCTTAGGTGGAGCGCCATGTCTACCGTCAGCTCATTACTTTACGGCACAAATCGGATTATTCAAACTGTGCTACTCATATGCTGAGTTGGTGGGAACT
>CM042145.1:65614199-65661699 GCA_023376005.1 Doryteuthis pealeii | reverse complement strand
CCCTAGTACCTATATGATTGTCCCGTCTCTATTGCCCTTATAGCAAGACCTAACCCTTTTTATCATATGGGTGCTAGAAGGTATTCATGTCCTAGGAATAACGTTAAAATATATTTGATGGTGAGGTTCCAGTTCTGGAGATCTGGGAAATGTCGAGCACCTCTTTATCACCATTACTTCCAGGTTCACTCTGACCCGGAGTGGTAGTACCTGTTAGGGTCCCATCTATGGGTTAAATAGAAAAACATGAGTTGATAAAGAAAATTGTGTATCCATTAAGAATGAATTTGTTTCAAAACTTTGTCGGCATTAAATGACCCACTGAGGTTGATATGCCGTAAACAAAACAAACAAAGATTTGGATTATTTGGACTCTTATTTTAAAGATGAGGACAATAGACCGAATAATACAAATAATATAAATTATCAAGCCTCATCTAAAAAAAATTCAGATAAGCGAAAAAAATTCAGATATAAAATCTGTTCCCATAATTACCAAGATACTTTGGCAGTTTCTTAGCGGCGAGCACATAGCAGAGTTTGTATTTCGTCTTCTTCACCATTTATATCTCGATAATTTGGACGTGAAGGAATAATTTAATAGAATGCAGATAAAAGCAAGAAAAAAAAATTGAAACATAAAATTCAGCACTGTTCCGATAATAAACAATACACTTGGAACTAGAATCGAAAGATTAACTGAATATGAAATTAAGGAAGTACTCAGGTTTTCCAAACCATAACTGTATTGAGATAGGAGTAGATACTGGGGAAGGTGCTGGGGATTTTAAGAGACTTGATACTTAGCCTAAGTAATAAACTCAAGACAACATAATGGTCAGGATAATACCGACAATGAAGATTTTAACCATATAATTGTAATACTAATCTAGTCAGATTGATAAAACCGATGTTAATTTGTATTGTTTTATTACAACACTACAAATACTCCCACCATAACTACTTCCATTACTACTAAGACTATTACTACTAATACTAGCAGCACATTAAAGAAAATATGTACTTTATAAGTACTACTGATACTAATAATTATAATAAGTACAAGCAGAGCAATAATAATAATAATAATAATAATAATAATAATAAACATGGGGAGACTTACTGTCACTTAGCCTCCATTGAACAACCGGCTACGGCAGGTATGAAACACTCCATAATGATAATAATATTGGAACGGCCCCAAAAAGCTTAGAAAAAGAGTTGAGGAACTGGAAATCAAAGGAAGAATTAAGACTATCCAGACAACAACATTGTTGAATCGGCTATAATACTCAGAAGAGTCCTGGATACCGGAGGAGACTTGTTATCACTCAGACTCCAGTGAAAGACGCTGGTGAGAAAAACTCACAAGAAGTGAAATAATAATAATAATAATAATAATAATAATAATAATAAAATCAGCTAGACTACTTAGAAGGGTCCTGGAAACCTGATGAGACTTGTTGACTCCAACGAAAGGCCATTACTTAATGCTGGTGTGAAAAACTCATATAATAATAACCAGTGAAATAATAATGATAATTAGAACGCTTGAAATGATCTCTTTTAAAAGGTATCGATGAAATGGAAATTCAAGGAAGAAAAAATGTATCTGATTGGCATAAATACCGAAGAGGTTTGCTGTCACTTGATCAGCAGAAATAATCAACACCTACTGAAGATAATATTCATCTTCAAATAACAATAAATTGATTAACTTACAATGAATACTCATCCCCTCCCGCTCCTTTTCCCCCTCCTCTTCTTCCTCCTCCTCTTCTTCCTCCTCCTCTTCTTCTTCCTCCTCCTCCTCCTCCTCCTCCTACTACTACTACTACTACTAATAATAATAATAATAATAATAATAAAAAGAACATAATGAAAATTTCAGAGTCTTTTTGCTTTGCATTAATTTGTTTTTTAGTCGTCTGTTTTCATTTTTACATTTTCTGATTCAGTGATCAAAAATTATGTGGAATTCAAATAGAGAGGGGATGTTTCCATGCTGTTCCTACCATGTAAACCAGTACAACCTGCCACAAGTGAAGGATACGGACGAGTATTCCTTGTTGGCTTGATATCATAGGCCATGAAGAAGAATTAGTTGGCATGGCACCCTAACGACTTAACAGGTTATGAGAAACATGCAATCTATTGATAGTTTGCAAAAATCAATTGACAATCAGTAATAGTACAATAGTAAGTGGCACATCAAGAAAAAAAAACAAAAAAACAAATAAAAAACAAAAAACAAACAAACAAAAAAAAGCAAAAAACAAGATCATCAAACATATCCGTCTCCCAGTAAGTAGTTTTATGCTTGTAAAACTTCTTGGATAAAAAAAAAACAAAAAAACAATAACAACAAAATTTTCACTTCGCACCAATCTCTCATCTAAATTAAAAATATTTAAAAAAAATTGAAATAGATCACTGAATTTATTCTAGTAGTGACCAGGTTTGAATTCAGAGTTTTCCTTCCCCTAGACTGGTTGCCTAACTAAGGTTAAAGAGCCCAGTCTGCCCAACTATTTACCCATAACTGGAGGGCGAATAGTTGGATTCATACCTTTCCCAATGATATTAGCGCTATGTGAACTGTGGCTTCGTTTTGGAATTTAACTCGAGTCGACGAGTCCATTGTTTTTATACACTTGAATATTATATGAATGACTAACGTCTAGGTTTAACAGTGCTGTAGTAAAGAAAGCGCGTGGCATGATGGTTAGAGTCGTAGGAAATGGACTCATCGACCCGTGTTCAATTCCTATTTGCATTTGACTTAGTGCTAATACCCTTGGGAAAGGTATGTATCCTTCTAATCTCCCTCCAGCAATGGGTAAATAGTAGGGCAGACTGAACTCTTTAACATTGGCTAGGTAACCAGTGTAAGAGAAGGAAAACTCTGAATTCAAACTTGTTAAACTCCGCTTAAGAAATTGACCTTGTGTCACATCCTGCTCATGCGGAGGGGTTGGTAAATATATATAAAGTCGTTAGTAAATAATCATCAGCTCGTATGTAACTGGAAGTGCTGCAGTTTTAAGGCTTATGCCTCGTTACTGAAAATAATTTTATTAACTTGAACCCATTTTAAGAGAATTGTTGTTAAGCGAAAATATTTTGGCATCGAGTCGAACGTTGCCATGTTCATGATAACATTTATGATTCGAAATATGTAGTTCTTAAAGGATCTTTTGGGTCGGTAGAGCATTTGCCTTAGAATCGCAAGGTTCTCAGTTCAATACCAGTCCCCGCCAACTCAGCGTATGAGTAGCACAAATTGGGTAATCTGATCTGTGCGGTAAAGTGGGGAGCTGACGGTAGATGTGGCTCTCCACCTTAGTCTAGCGCTAGCGAGAAGGGGATAGACTCCCTCGCAGTCCGACAATTTATAACGACACTTATAACGATCTTCGATCCTTTCGTTCCATCAAAACACAAGTAAAGTATATTTTGATTGTTTCCTGATTGTGTTCCATTGTGATGACATCGTTAAATGTTTTTGTATATGACCTCTTTAACTACACCAAAGGTCAGACATTGAATTGTGAATTCCATTGTCCCCCCCCCTAATGGCATCCTCTATTTATGCTTCAAGAAGAAGAAGAAGAAGAAAAAGAAGAAGAAGAAGATAAAGAATTGTAATTGTCTATCTTCTACAGAATTTCTGACTTTGTTTTTTTTTTTTTTTAAATATATTCTAGTCATTCTTTTTTGTAAGTTTTAGTTAGTTCTATGTGGGGTTTCTTATTATTATCTGTGATTTTAGTAGGGTTTCTCTTGAAGTGTTCTTTCCACTTCAGAAGTCTATCTTCTTGGCTGGCTGATTTTAGCTCTGATCTCAAGATGCTTTTCTTACCACTAAGTTCATTTACTCTTTTCCATGTTAATTGTGATTGTCTATCTTCTACAGAATTTCTGACTTTGTTTTTTTGTTTACTTTGATATATTCTAGTCATTCTTTTTTGTAAGTTTTAGTTAGTTCTATGTGGGCTTTCTTAAGATTTTGCACATTGGTATTAGTTGAGTTTGTTTTATTATGTATGGATGTTGTTTTTTTAAATATCCTTTTTCCTAACTACTTTTGTCTCTCAGGGGACTGTGTATTTGGCTCTTTGTTTGGTATGCATTTGGCTCTAACTTCTAAATTGGTGCTAACATTTTCATATTCATCATTTGGAGTATGCCTTTCTGATGTATTCTGAAGAGTATAAATCTTGTTTCTTACTGTTACCAAACGGTTGGTTGGGTTTTATGGCATGTCAACCCTGTTGGGTCATTTTATGCCAAAAACATTTTTGTTTTATTCATTCTTCATGGGCACTAAAAAAATTTTAAAAACTCAATTCCTTTTAAACATTTTTTTTCTATTTAATCCATAGATGTGACCCTATGTGAATTCACCTTGTTCAGTTGGAGGCGCGTGGTGTAATGGTTAGAGTTGTAGGAAATGGACGCATCGACCAGAGTTCAAATCCAGGACGAAGCTACAGTTCACATAGCGCTAATGCCCTTGGGAAAGGCATGAATCCAACTACTCTCCCCATAACTATGGGTAAATAGTAGGGCAGTCTGGGCCCTTTAACCTTGGTTAGGCAAGCAGTCTAGAAGAAGGAAAACTCAAAATACAAACCTGTTAAACTCCGCTTGGGGTGCTCACTACTAGAATAAGTAAGTAAAGTCGTCGATGCGGCCTAATGTCGGTATGGGCCATACAGCGAGGGAGTCTATCCCCTTTTCACTAGCGCTAGACCAAGGAGATTGTTTTTGCGTCTGAGGTGGAACACCACACCTACCATCAGCTCCTTACTTTACCGCACAGATCCATGTGCTACTCATACGCTGAGTTGGCGAGTTGGCGAGGGCCGGTATCGAACTAGGAACGAGAAAACAGCTATACGGCCACCTGCCACATATCATCCAACTCATCCGAGTAAGACGGACAAGACACATGGGACACTGCTGGAGAAGCAAGGACGAACTCATAAGCGACATCCTCCTGTGGAAGCCAGCACATTGGCACGCCACTGTGGGCCGACCAGCAAAGACGTACATTGATCAGCTCTGTACGGATACAGGATGCTGCATAAAGGACCCCCCGAGAATGATGAACGATAGGGACGGATGGAGAGAGATTGTCATGGATATCCATGCTGACAGCGCGACATGATGATGAAGATATAGGTTTGTTTGTTTTGTTTTGTTTTACGGCATATCAACCTCAGTGGGTTATTTAGTGTCGATAAAGTTTTGAAATAAATCAATTCTTTATGGATAATACCATTTTTTTTTATAAATACATTTTTCTATTTAACCCATAGATGGGACCCTAACAGGTACTACCACTCCGGGTCAGAGTGGACCAGGGAGCAATGGTGGTGAAGGGGTGCTCCACATTCCCCAAACCTCCAAAACTGGAACCTCACCATTAGATAGAGTTTAACGTCATTCCCAGGACATGTAGACCCGCAGCCACCGCCTTCTAGCACCCATATGATAAAAAGGGGTTGGGGCTTGCCATAAGGGCAATAGGGTTGAGAAAATCATATAGGTGCTAGGGCTTGACGTGACCAGCCGATTGATCGTAGGGGGCCACTCCGACCGCCCCATCTAGCCCAAGATAGGGCCAAAGTGGAGTATTGCATGTCATGAACTGCTCATCCACCTGGGTTTTATCCTTAAGCATGACGGATCGCCAGCCACGGCCAACAGGTGGCCCCATTGGGGGAGTCTTACCCCTCTGCAAAGGCGCAGTCGGTGCATTCTAACGCCCCAGCCGACAGGGCGAGGAGATATAGGTAGTACAACACTGATATTGGAACCATATATAGCAACTAACAATTTCTTGCTTTTAAAGGTATCAAAGCAACTTTAAATTCTAAAGTGTTATGAGAGAGAAGTACATTGAAAGCACCAATTATAAAACGGAATCAGGTTTACATTAGAGAATATCAAAGAAAACTTAAGACTGATTTTTGAAAGAATTTCCAAGGTTGGTTATTATATAGTTAACTTCTTAGAAGTTGTATTATTTGGATTATTCGGACTATTGTCATTTTCATTGTTATCGACACAACGTTTCGGTCTATATGTCCTCCGGCCTTCTTCAGGTATTTATCGTTGGCCGCGGGAACTTTCTCGAACTCGGGAACCTTCTTGTCGAACTCAAAAGCTTTCATGTCGTAATCGGAAACCTTCAAAGAACTTCTAACCGAACCCTCTATTCAATCCAATTGGACATATGGCGCAACGGATATAGATGCTGTGTTAATACATTTCTAAGTGACAATCATCTCTAGGTTGCAGTTCAATCCTGGCCAAGGGCAATGATAACATAATACTTAACACAGGTTAACACATGTACCCGGTCATGGTTAACGGAATGAGAACAGTCTACACCAGTGGATTGAACAAAGTGTTCGGTTCGAAGTTTTGTGAAGGCTCCCCAGTTTGACAAAAAGGTTCCCGAGTTCGAAGAAAACGTTCTCGAGTTCGAGAAGGTTCCCGAGTCCGACCAGAAATATCTGAAGAATGTCGGTAGGCACATCGGCCAAAACGTTGTGTAGATAACAATAAAAATTAATACAATAGTCCAAACAATCCAAATTATCAAGCCCCATCTCAAACATAGAATTTCCTTAGAATTTCTTCAATTTCTAAGGTGAATACATATATATGGTTGCATGCGTATATGTTTACTGATATGAATATATGGTTCTTATATATTTGCCTATAAGAAAGGAACGAAAAAACGAATAGTTTATTCTTGTTCATTCAACTATGTGTATAAATAACAACTTTTTTCTGCCTATACTTCCTGTCTTAGTGGCGCGTGGTTAGAGTCGTTGGAAATGGACTCATCGATCCGAGTTCAAATTCTGGACATGGTTGTTTGTATTTCACATAGCGCTCATGCTATTGGGAGAGGTATGAATCCACCTACGCTCCCTCCAGTTATGGGTAAATAGTAAGGCATACTGGTTTCTTTTACCTTGGTTAGGCAACTAGTCTAAGAGAAGGAAAACTCTGAATTCAAATCTGTTCAATTTCTGGACGAAACTGTTTGTATTTCACATAGTACTTATATTTTTGAGAAAGGTGTGAATCCAGATATGTTCCGTCCAGTTATGTGTAAATAGTAGGACAGACTGGGCTCTTTGACCTTGGTTAGGCAACTAGCCTAGAAGAAGGAAAACTCTGAATTCAAATCTGTTCAATTTCTGGACGAAACTGTTTGTATTTCACATAGTGCTTATACTTTTGAGAAAGGTGTGAATCCAGTTTCTTTGACCTTGGTTAGGCAACTAGTCTAGAAGAAGGAAAACTCTGAATTGAAACCTGTTGAACTCCGATTAAGAAATTGACCCTGTGTCGCCTCCTACTTATGTGGAGAGGTTGGTAAATACCTATATATCTTGTCTGAAGGAAAAACGATACTAGACATGGGTGGACAAAAAAAAGCACATTTCATCTAAGTGACGTGCGTAAACTCAAACGTGGTGAGACAAAAACACCTTCAGTCTTATTGAAAACATTCTCATATGATTTACGTTTTTGAAAAAAAAAAGTATCGGAACTAAACAAACAAAAATATATACAAGTAGCTAAGAGCCTTAAAATATCAACTGAAATCCTTTGAAATAAATTTCACATAAGATCCAAGGGAGATAATCAGTGGAGAAAATCGTTGATATTAGCATAAAAGTAAGTAAAGTAAGTAAAGTCAACGAGGTGGCCTATTGTCGGTATCAGCCAGTCAGCGAGGGAGCCTATCTCCTTTTCAGTAGCGCTAGACCAAGGAGATTATTTTTGAATCTGAGTTCAAGCGCCACACCTACCATCAGCTCCTCACTTTACCGCACAGATCCCTGTGCTACTCATGCACTGAGTTGACGAGGGCTGGTATCAAACTAGGAACTTTGAGATTCCTAGGCAAGTGTAAAGAACTAGCGGGACCTGTGGATATAACACAGTATGATAATTTAATTCTTACAACGTTTGATATGTTTACTCAAGAGCTATTCCCAAAATATTTCAATACGTAAAAAGTATAATAATCTTGATTTAACTCTCTCTCATTTCATTTTTTCTTTCTTTCCTTCTTTTCCCGTTTTGACTACGTTTGATTGAAACAGATTAGCGTTATCGCTTCCACGTGCTCCCCTACTCTCTATATCTTTCACCCACTCTCTTTCTTTCCTCCTCTATCTTTCTTTCTTGTTATATTTTTTCTGTGTAGCATATCTTTTTGCTTCCATTTCTTTCTTTATAATAAAAAAGGAATGGTCCATTATTTAGTTGAGGTGACCTCACCCATAAGATTTAAATTTTTGCATTTCACCTTGGAGGGTTTGGACGGTCTTATTTTTAACCAGAGGGTGTTGAAAGATGATAATGTTTGGAATATTAAGGAACAAGCGTAATATTATAAAGAATAAATAGATCTTTCTACATATTTCGCTTTAACTCTTAACATCCTGTTGAGAATTTTTTTAAAGTCCCATTCCTAGAAGGATCTATGAAAATGCTAAAAATGGCCTTTTCATTTAAAGTTACCTGTTATTTTCCTTAAAATAAAGATTTCTAAATATGTTTAATATTATATCTAAACAAAGGATTGCATTAGGAAAACAAATGTGACTTCTGGCCAGGTGGAATGAGGCGGTATAGGATGTTAAGAGAAATTAAAACTTCCCTTTCATCGCTACCCGTCTTTAAAAATTACCTATCAAAATTATCCAATATAGTTCTTTGTACCACTAGCTTTTGCGAAATTCAAGTCTCATTCTTCATTTACTGGTAGTCCTGTATTTTTTTGGAATGAACGTATGTGTATGTCTTTTCTTTTTATCATCATGGAATAATACTAGCAGTCAACACGTTTTTTCTTTCTTTTTTGTAGTTAGATGGGATAGTGGGTGTTCATTTACCAGTGCCGCAAACACCATGCCATTCAAACAATCACCTTTCCTCTGTGTATGCGCGCACGCACGCACGCACGCACGCACGCACGCAAACAAACAACTGTACATATTTCCTACTATGGATACCCGAATATGTTTTGTATAAACACGAAAGTGCGCATCGATACCCGATATATATTATTTAGTACATACACCCGTAATCATATTCCTACACAGGCAAATAGAAACCTATATATTCTGCATGCGTAGAGGACTCTTAGGTTACAGGAAATACTAAGTACAAATATTTAGTGAGCTGAGATTATTTCGATACAAGGTTAATTGGTGGAGAAAGGAAGATCGTGTTACGTCAATCTTCCAAATCGAGAGGATATGTTTGCTTACCACATCAACATTCGAAAGGATGCCTTTGACCCGGAATCGAACACCAACCACCTAATTGTTTTAACTACCAGGGCTCGAACTCCCAACCACATAATTGTTTTAACCACCTGGACTCGAACCCTCAACGACCTAATTGTTTTAACCACCTAGTCTCGAACCCTCAACCACCTAATTGTTTTAACCACCTGGAATCGAACCCTTAACCACCCAATTGTTTTAACCACCAGGACTCGAACCCACAACCACCTAATTGTGTTAACCACCAGGACTCGAACCCTCAACCACCCAATTGTGTTAACCACTTGGACTCGAACCCTCAACCACCTAATTGTGTTAACCACCAGGACTCGAACCCTTAACCACCCAATTGTTTTAACCACCAGGACTCGAACCCACAACCACATAATTGTTTTAACCACTTGGACTCGAACCCTCAACCACCTAATTGTGTTAACCACCAGGACTCGAACTCAACCACCCTCTAATGTTTCAAATACCAGGACTCGAACCCTCAACCACCTAATTGTGTTAACCACCAGGACTCGAACCCTCAACCACCTAATTGTGTTAACCACCAGGACTCGAACCCTCAACCACCTAATTGTTTTAACCACCAGCCTTGGATACAAGAAAAAAATTAAGTCACTTCTTAAAGTGAGAAGATTTACCCCCCCCCCAAAAAAAAACAACAAAAAAAGAACAATTCTCTTAGTTGAGTAATCGGATCGCTTAAATTGTCCACTATCCGCACCACTTACCCTCTGATAAATCTTATCATGACAGAGATAAATTATTGGTTGGTTGTTTGGTTGGATTTTACGGCATGTCAACCCTTGTTGGGTAATTTTATTCCGAAGACATTTTGTTTTATTCTTTCTTGATGGGTGCTTAATTTTTTAAACATATCTTTTAGAACTCATTTTGTTCTGTATTATTTGGATTATTCGGACTCTTTATTGTCATCTGTGCAACGTTTCGGCCGATGTGCCCTCCGGCTTTCTTCAGGTATTTCTTGTTGGACTCGGGAGCCTTCTTGAACTCGGGAACATTCTTTTGAAACTCATGGACACATAGCGTAGTGCATATAGGCGTTGAGTTAATACAATTCTAAGTGACAGTTATCTCTAGGCTGCAGGTTCAATTCTGGTTAAGGGCGACAGTAACATAAAATAATAATTAACACAGCTTAAAGCTTGCACCCATCTATGGTTATCGGAATGAAAACAGGATATCCACGTGGATTGAATAAAGGGTTGGGTTCAAAGTTCCGTGATGGCTCCCGATTACGACAAGAAGGTTCCCGAGTTCGACAAGAAGGTTCCCAAGTTCAAGAAGGCTCTCAAGAAATACCTGATTAAAGCCAGAGGGCACATCGGCCGAAACGTTTTACAGGTATCAATAGATATGAGGACAATAGTCCTAACAATCCAAATAGTAAAAGTTCTCAAGCCTCATCTCAAAAATTCAGAGAAATATCTTTTTGTTTTATTTAACCAATAAATGGAGAGAGATAAATGTTCGACTATCGTGAAACCATCAGCTACGAATTTCCGTTCGCCATCAGCAATTGGTGTTCGAGTCTATATAAAGATAAGGGTTTGGCTAACAAATAACGTGATAGTTTTAGGCTTGTCCATTGTAGCCCCAGGATAGCAGGAAGAACAAGGAAATTCTTTAAATGAAAACAATCACGTTTCTTTGGTGCTTTCTGGTTGACTATATTTTGTAAATATTCATCGGTAATAAACAATAACAAGAATCGCAACGAATCGTTTACTAAAATCTGAGTCTATACCTTTGATGTAAAAATAAAGTCGTCGGGGTGGCCTAAAGTCAGTATCAGCCAGACAGCGAGGGAGTCTATCTCCTTTTCACGAGTGTTAGACCAAGGAGGTTTGTTTGGGCGTCTGAGGCAGGAGTGCCACATGTACCATCTGCTCCTCACTTTACCGGACAGACCCCTGTGCTACTCATACGCTGAGTTGGCGAGGGCTGGTATCGAATCAGGAACCGTGTGGTTACTAGTCGGACGCTCTACAGACTGAGATGAATTGGACAATGGCTAGTATATAGTTTATATTTACATTAGGATATCCTAAACCTCAAAAGTATGCATATGTACACCGAAGCATATACATACACACACACGCACACGCACACACACAATCCTACGCGCATATATAGATATATATGTATGTGAGAATATATATATATGTGTGTGTGCGTGCGTGTGTTTGTGTGTTAGTGTGTGTGTGTGTGTGTGTGTGTGTGTGTGTGTGTTGGAAACGTAAGATTGCTGTACGCAATAGCTACCCTGGCCAAAACTGTTAAGATTAATCATATAATACAAAAATTAAGTTTTAAGTTCATTTCTAATTTGTAACTTAATACACTACGTTCAGTGCAGTTTATTGACTGGTTATTATTTTTATATCACGCAGGCATACTTCTCTCGTGTCTTACATCCTATGTATAATACGCATCACGATGTCAAGTCAACGTGCCGTCGACGCTACTCTAAGTTACCTTTAATAAATTAACATAAAGACGAGATATCTGCCTAAACTTTTACTTTCCAAAGTCAGACCGACTGACTATCATGAGTTATCACCTGCCTGAATATATATATATATATATATATATATATTATATATATAATATATATAATATATATATGTGTGTGTGTGTGTGTGTTGTGTGTGTGTGATAGTATGTGTGTGTGTGTGTGTGTGTCTATGTCTCTGTGTGTGTATCTGAGTAAAGTAAGTAAAGTCGGCCGGAGTGGCCTTTTCGTCGGTATCAGCCGGACAGCGAGTATATCCCCTTTCGCAAGTGCTAGACCAGGATTTAAAAATTTTTTTTAGCTGGGGTGGAGCGCCACCCCTACCATTAACTCCCCACTTTACTGCACAGTTCCGATTACCAAATCTGTGCTACCCATGCGCTGAGTTGGCTGGGGTCGTTATCGAACCTGGAACGCTACGATTCCGCGGCGGGCGTTCTACCAACTGAGCTATGCAACAAAGCACACACACACATACACACACACACACACACACACACATACACACACAACATATTTGAAATACAAACATAAAACTTGTGTTTATATTCCCCCCCCAAAAAAAAAGAGGGGGTAAAAAAAAGAAAGAAGTCACTAGTGTAAAGGTCTGAAAACAAATACGCAGTAATGTAGTATGCATTTAAACATTTATGAAATCTACAATGATCTGATAGAGAAACAGAATAATGATGCCTGCGATAAGGATTGAACCCAAACTAGCAATGGTCAAATGGGAATAGTTTGCTGAACATTGCTTTACGCCAACGTGCAGTGCATCAACACAATAACAAAAACATAATACAGAAAACTCCACGCGTCAAACCGCACCCAGAAATAGATATGTTTGCTCGTGTGTACACACGTGTACCTATGTACACACGTGTACCTATGTACACACGTGTACCTATGTACGCAGAGAAATCCGGTAGTGAAAACAAAGGCAGCGGAAAATCATCTAGGGCACTTCAAAACGAACTCAATGGAAATTTAGTTCTGACTGAATAATAATTTCAAAACACATCGACCAATATACAATGACACAATAACAGCAGGAGCAAAGAAGAAGAAGAAGAAGAAGAAGAAGAAGAAGAAGAAGAAAAGAAGAAGGAGGAGGAGGGGGTAAGAAGAAGAAGAAGAAGAAGAAAGAAGAAGAAGAAGAAGAAGAAGAAGAAGAAGATACGTTACAACATGCGTAACCAGGAAGAGGGAAAAAGCTAGAAATAGGCAGAGAGAGAGAGAGAGAGAGAGAGAGAGAGAGAGAGAGAGAGAGAGAGAGAGAGAGAGAGAGAATACAATGTGGAAGTTTCAGTGTCACCCCCTAACCATTTTCCCCACCCCCTACGGAACGCCAGTTAAAACGCACGCGGCTAACTGTCAAGTACAATCATAGATGATGATGATGATGATGCTCATGATGATAAATTCAAAATGATCATCATGATGTCGGTCATGATTTTATAATAATAATAATAATAATAATAATATAATAATAATAATGTCTTTTCCGTATATACAATAAGTGGGTCGATTTTTTTCCCCCGTAAATCATAGGGACGTCAATAAAAAGTGATAAATAATAAGAACAGTCCTTATTTTTAAAATGTAAACAAACAGAGGACTAACTCGAACACATGTACGTGTTTATGTATACGTGCACGGAAATTAATTTTTGAATGTGCATATGTATTTACGTACTTGTTAATATACATGTACGTATACAGATCAAAAGTATATAACATTCTACACACACACACACACACACACACACACAAATATATATATATATATAAATATACATATATATATATATATATAGGTACACATCGATTTACTCATTGATGTATACTCATTGTTCATGCGTGAGTATTTTAGTGCATAGGTTAGTGCATTGAGGTGTGGATGTCAGAATTTATCATTACAAACTACCCCCGAGTAGATTGTAAGGAAAATTAATGTAACTAGAAATTTATATTCATAGATATTTTTTTCAGAGATATCGATACAAACACACATACAGAGATACGCATGTATATACACACACAACGTAGATGTTTGCGTATTATAGACAAATGAACATACATTGCCATTTCGGCAAAGGTAAATAAATAAGGAAAAAAATAAGAAGGTATGGCATTTTAAAGTTTGTAAACATGAGTGTACATGTACATGTGCAGACACAATTCGGTATATATATATATATATATATATATATATATATATATATATATATATATATATATAATGTTGGCCCCTCAAAATAACTAGAATAAATACATACATGAAATTCCGAGGATAATAAACATTGTTTTCATTATTTTTTCGTGAATAAACTATCATTTTTTATAATCAGAAATAATGCAGAATGAAACTATGTACTATTTATGTAATTAGGTATAGGGTGTAAATAAATAAAAAAAAAAAACAATAGTTATATTGTGCTAACAAGCGCCTGTTTAAACTATATGGGATTTATAAAATGTAATACAATTAAAATCATCTTAAAAATACAATGAAAACAATTGTGAAAGTCATCTTCAGAGCACATTTTTTTGTTAAATTAAGTATATAGCACCATACCTAACACTTTATGTTTCTGAATGAATATAAACATATTATATATTATAAGAAACTCATACAAACACACACACACACATACACACCACACACACACACACACACACGTGTGTTTGTGTGTGTGTGTATGTGTGTGTATGTGTGTGTTTGCAAACAATATGAAAATACAAACACTTACCTGTAACCAAGGAAATACATCGACAATATGAAAACTTTCAATACTGTCCACAATGTCTTGTATTATTGTCAATTGTTTGAGAAAATTTTCATCCACTTTTTCAAAGCGTCGATTGAGTGTCCGAAGGCAGAGTACGTTTGCCACGACTCTGGCCACATTTAAAAACGGGTCGAATGCGACGCCACTTTGGGCAAAAGAATCCATGTCATCCATCAACGATCTGGTTTCCATTCCCACAACATACTCCAACCGCGCCCGGCTCTCCCGGTTCGGAGACGCCAGGAAGGTGTGCACCTGTCGACGGTAGTACTTCAGTTCGGGTCCAATGTCACTCATTGCAATATCATGTCCGTCCCCTAGCATTGTCTTGACGGTCTGTCGACGTCGGGGTCGACCAGCAAACGTCTTACTTTGTTTTAGAATACACTCACGGGCTGCGTCCATCGAACTGATGACCAGGACATTATCGCCCCCCATACGTAACCACATCAGGTCCCCGTAATGTTCAGCTAGGGCTGTTAAGGCGGTGTGCAGAGGTTTCCACAACACGTGGAACAGGTTGCCAATGAGAGGCCAACTTCGTGGACCCGGCGGTCGACGCAGTGGACCTTTGCGTCCCACCGGGTAAGTCAGGTGCGCCAAATCGTGATGCAAAAGAAACTTCACGACTACCAGTAGAAGTAAACCAGAGATTAGGTAACAGGTTACTAGCCAGTCATCCATCATTTAACTTTTCACCAACATCAAAGATATATAAGAGGAGGAGGAGGAGGGCGAGGAGGGAAAGGTAGAGGAGCAGGAGGAGGAGGAGGGGGAGGAGGAGTTGGTGGTGATAGAGATCAAGAAAAGATGAGGCGAAGGTGGAGGAGGGGAAATAATTGTGCTGGTGGGGTTGGTGTAGCAGGCCCGATATCACAGTTTTGGCTTCATCCGCCCAGTGCTGATAGATAGATAGCTAGCGAGATAGATAGACAAAGGCGAGGAGGGAAAGGTAGAGGAGTATGCAAGGAGGGAGAAGAGAGTGTATGAAGATGATTGTGTATTCAAATGGTAAGTGTGATGGTCCCGTAAATAATACTATTATTATTATTATTATTATTATTGTTATTATTATTATTGTTATTATTATTATTATTATTATTATTATGTTGTTGTGTTGTTGGTGTTGTTGTTGTTGTTGTTGCTATTATTCCGGCAGTTGTATTTGTATTTGGCTTTTTAGGCAGTAGCAGCACGACTTGTAGATGTCGCTTTACAGCAAGAATAGTTTTGACGATAATCTGTTGTTGTTACACCACGTGCATATACTGTGAAAAAATGTAAACAAAGATGTAAACTCCGTGATAAAGAAGAATCCTCTGAACAATGAAGGTGGACAAAAATCTTGATAATAGTAATAATAATAATATTAATAATAACAGTAATAACAATAACAATAATAATTGTAATAATAATCAAATCAACAAAATTGTAATAAATTTAGATTTACGTAAATTACCCGTTCTTTAAGGAAACACAACGTAACGTATTGGAAAACAATAAATTTTCATTTATATATATGCATATATATATATATATATATCTGTGTGTTTGTATGTCTGTAAAATCATTAAAGTGTTGTTTTTTGTTTTTGTTTTTATAGATTAAGTGATCTTTTCGTTCATATATATACTATATTTATAAGTATACATAACGTACAAAATATTTCTGGGTTTGCAAACGACGTAACAATCTGCAAGCGTGTTTGTATTTGAAAATATTTGACATGTGTAAATTATATATATATATGTATATATATATATACATAGACATATGTATATATATATGTACATATATATATGTATATAGATATATATGTATATATTAGTGTGTATATATATATATTTGTATATATATATATATATATAATATTTGTATATATATATGTTTGTGTGTGTTTTCAGATAAACACGTGCGGACGTGTGTGTTATGACAGTGTGTACCTGCACACGTGTGTTTGTGTGGGTGTGTATGTGTTAAGCGGCACTGTCAAAGAATTTAAAAAAAAAGTTACGTCTGTCCTCCTAATTCACTAACCTTGAAGCAGTTAAACACTTTAAGCAGAATGATTTTGCTAAAAAAAGGTATTTGCTTTTATAGTTGTAAAACTCCCATACTTGTCCGGTAGTCGCTAGAATGGAAGCAGTTTCATTCTGTTGATGCGAAGGTGTGTCTTTCTATATATACATACATACATACATAGACACACGGACATACTTTGTGTGCGTGTGCATGTGTGTGTATGTGTGTGTGCATTTGTGACGAGTGAACATGTGTGTTAGTGTAGTTTTTTTTCTTTTTCATCCATATACATCCATGAATCTATTTATAATTTTATTTTATTTTATTATTTTAACTTTTTTTGGTGGTGAGAGGGAGGGGGAAATAGGTGGGTGTGTTACTTTTTTCTGTTTTTTCTTTTCTTTCTTAATTTTATGTAGAATTCTTCGCTTATGTAAAACTGAAGGAAAATTTAATAGTTTTTAATGAAAATAAATGTAGAATTAAGTAAAATAACCCTTTAAAAAGGGTTTTTTTTTTTTAAAAGGGTTAGAGTTGTATTTTTCTCTTTTTACTATGAAGTTTGGATTTCATTTTTTTTTTATCATTTATTTTCTAATTTGACACTTGAAATTATTTTTTCGTCAGAATAAGAACTGGCGTTAAATAACTTCAGTTTTACTTTCAAACTTTTTTCTTTTCTTTTCTATTTTCTGATTTTAAATTCTGACAATCAGGAAAATTATGTTTGTGTTCTTTTTCTTTAAAAACAAATCCTTTTTTTACTTGTACGAATGTATGATAAAACATAACAATTTAACGTTTTCTTTTTACCGAATTTTACCCAGGTCAATTTATCAAAAGTTTATATTCCTTTCAAAGAAGACGATAGAATTTTAGATATGTTGTGTATTTTTAGAGATAGATTAAAAGTTGCTTTGAAAATTTCAGTCAAAGGCCATGATTATTGCATTTTCTCTTTAGGTTTATTAGATAATTGTGATTATAAATTTGAAAATAAAGAAAGGTGCCAAATTCAAATACACATATTCACACACACACGCACACACATTTAAGTTTATATATTCTATTATCGAAGATCAAGAAATGTATATGTTTCTTATTTCTTATTCTTAAAACTTGTCATTTTATGACTTAACTTCTTAAAAGTTGTATATTATTAGAATAATGAAATAGCCGTTTTCTATCATAAGAACATTCTCAACTTCTGTAATTTCCTATCTATCTATCAATCTATCTATCTATTTTCATTAACTTTCTTACTGGACTTTTTAGCGTTTTAATCTTTCAATTTGTTTCAAGTATTTTCTTTTTCGTTTGTGAATGATTTTAACACGATCTATGCAATTATTTCATTTGCTTTAGTTTCTTTGTTTTTGTTTCGTTGGAAAAAGTTTTTAAAAATCTGTTTAAAAAGTAAAATATATTTTGCCAATGATTTTAGCAATTGTAAACTTTCTTTGTGTGTGTTTGTGTGTTCGTTTTGAACGACTCTTCAATAGACTTATATATTTATTTATATACACGTACAATGCTTTTTATATATGCACACAGGTATGTACATAATCTTACAGGTACGGATAAATCGATATGTAGTTAATATATAAAAGGGCAAATATTTTTACATCTCATTTTATGTGGAAGTCTTTTTTTCGTTATATTTTTATATTCTTTTGCAATGATAATATTGCCTCTGTGAATAAATAAAAAAATAGTTTCCAAAAATAGTTCTCTGAAGTGACAATAGGTTTTATATATAGTAATTATTCTAACAATCTGTCGATAATAATAATAATAATAATAATAATAATTAATAATAATAATAATAATAATAATAATAATAAATATCACAAGTTAAAATATGTTATAGATTATCAAAACGAATTTTTCTTATAGATTTTTTGTTTCTCTTTCATTCGATTTCTATATAAATACCTGGATGTTACATGCCTCTCATACTTTATCGACTTTTACCCCCCTTTTTTCTATTTTTTCTCGTTCCCAGACTTTACGTATGCTTTAGTTTAAGCGTCCTTAAACAAGTGCGTGTCTGTTTAGATGACATATCACATGCATACATACATACATACATACATACATATATATATATATATATATATATATATATATATATATATATATATATATATATTATATTTATATTAATATTAATATTCAGATATACTTATATACAAATATATACGTTTGCATGTCCCTCTCTCCCTTCTCTTTTTCTTTTTATATTATACTACGTCTTTATAAATATATATATATTTATTTAAATGGATTTCAGCGAATCTTGGTAAATACACATACACACATATATATGTATATATGTATATGTATATATGTTAAATATATATCTCTGGCCTTGTCATTGGGCAAATAAAATAGATCATATATATGTACGTAAATATATATCTATATATAATCTGAGTGTAAGCAAGGAAACGCTGCTACTCATAGCGGGGAATATTTTAGTAAGGAAGTGAACGATGTCGACCTCACACTCGTGTCGGCGATAGAGAATGCGACCCTTGCCCGTAAATTTATCGTCTGTTGTTCGTGGTACGTTGGACCAACCAATAAAGTAATGTTGGTTGCTGAGTTTTTGTGAGGAAGAACTTTTCAAGAGAATCTTTCTTCTCAATCAACATGATGGAATTAGTTTGGACGAAAAAAAAAAAAAAATAGAATAGACGAAGATTGGGGTGAGAGAAGATGAGAATTTTTTTTTTCAGTGACTTGTTTCGTTTTTGTTTTCTCTTTCTTTCTTTTGACGTTATTCTTCCTTCGTTTCCTCTTTTCTTCTTAAGTGTTATAGCTTTCTTTTTTTTCTTTATTTTTTACTGTTATTCCTTTCTTTCTTGCTTGCTTTCCTTTTTATGTTAATCTTTTTTCTTTCTTTCTTCTTTCTTTCTTTTTTTCTTTCTTTCTCAGCTTCAACTCACTTTGCTTCTTTCTTCCGTTGCTTTTCTCTTAGATTGTCTTTCTTTCTTTCATTTTGATTCAATTGTTTCTGTTTCGTATTTATTTTATTTTATTTATATCCCTTTCTTAATTTCTCGTTGTTAACTCTATCCACTTTATTTCCTTAGTATCCCTTATCCTTGGTAGAAGTGAATCTCAGTACCAGCCGGGTATTGTCAGTTAACCTTGCTTCTTTTTCTGTAAATCGACCAGTTTGTTTCCCCGCTAACGGATATTCTGAGTGATGCAAACTGTGTGTACATCTACCTTGTACCGGCAACAACCGAATAATACGGAAGGATTTCTTTCTAATACCACAGGCCAAAAACGAAGTTAGTGGTCGTATGTAATAAATGTTGATAAACAAAACTATGTAGGCCACACTGCTCGGTGTAGTAAGCTATTTCTAAATACTAGTTCACTTTTTCTTTCTTTCTTTCTTTCTTTCTATTCTTTTTGTTCTTTCACTTTCTTTCCTCTTATTCAAGCTCGCCACAAGCTATTTTTTTATTATTCGTAATTCGCTTGTCCTTATACAATACACATTACGACTAAAGTTATTGCAATTTTTCTTCTCGTTAACTTTGAATTACTTCGTGATGGTAGTAAAGTTTTTCTTTCTCTTTCCTTTTCTCTCTCTCTCTCTCTCTCTCTCTCTCTCTCTCTCTCTCTCTCTCTCTCTCTCTCTCTCTCTCTCCTTATGCTATTGTTTACTATCAGAATTGAGATTTCTTTTCTTCGCGGTAACTTTTTTGGTGGGTAACGGTAATTTTGGATGCCAAGAAGCACAACATGTGTTAGATTCTTTTCCCCTTCTAACTTTACTATTTGTTGCTTTTTCTGTTGTTGCTTTTGCTGCTGTTATTTTTGCTGTTGTTGGTGGTGGTGCTGGTGATAATTATCGGTTCGCTCTAATCTATGGAATTGGAAACATTTGGCTTTGAAGAAAAGCTAAAAATCGAGAAATATTTCATGTATTTTATTTACTTCTAATATTTCAATTTATCCGCTAATAATTTAAATGAGTAAAAGTTTTTTTTTATTTAAAGATTGAAATATTAATTGTGTTAATATTTTCAAATTTGTATCGTGTTCCGTGAGTTGTAGTCTGGTTGATTTGTCTTTAAGATAAAACTAAGATCGTGATTTTAATGTGACGTACTAATTTTAATACGACTCTCACTAACGTTGTCAGGTTATATCTCAATGATTGCTATTATCATTGCTGATGATAATAGAAATAAATGACTCGGTGTCTTTGTAGGGATAAAGTCATACACCCGTTGATGTCAAAGATAAGGCGAGCCGGTTATATTGCCGAAAAAATGGGAAAGTACACCAGATTAAAACTAAAGAAATCCTCTGGAAGATTTCAAACTAAACGTACGAATAACGCATAAAAAATAAATGCCCTGCAAGAAGTAAAATAAGTTATATGTTGTTTTTTTTTCTCTAATAAATCGTCACAGTTTAAAGAAGAATAGTTGGTAAAATAAGAAAGAAAAGAAACGAAAAATGTTCAAAATAAGATAATTCAATAATTAGAAAATAAATTTTTATAAGGGAAGAAAAGTAAGTTAAAAAAAAAATCACAGGTTAAATCCATGCGATAATATTTTAGTTTTTTGTTTAAAGTAAATTTATATTTTTGTATTATATCCAAGATTTTAATGTAAATTAATGTTTGAAAGTGTTTGTTAACTATTAATCTTTATAAAAATGAAAAATATAAAAGCACACAAAAAAAAAACGCTTAAAAAGAAAAGTAAAAGCACAAAAAATATATGTATAAAGACTTTGGACTAAAATGTAATTAAGCAAAGTAAATCAATGAATTAATATGCATAAATGAAATGTAAAGGGTTAATGAATTAGGGGTTCCAGGTAGCTTAGTTGTAGATAAAGGGTTTTCCACGTGAATTTATGGGGGGAAACGACTCGGGCGCGGTTGTGTGTTCGTTCATCCAACGATATCTTTTTTTTTTAATATATCAAACGCAATTTTGGTTATAAGAACTGTGAAATATCTATCGATATCTCTACACGGATCTATAAATTAAAAAAAAAAATCTGTATAATACACGTGTATGTGTGTGACGTGCACGTGTGTATGCAAGTGTGTATGTGTGTGTGTACACGTGCTTGTGTATGTGTGTATGTGTATTTGCTTGGGTGTGTGTGTGTGTAAATGTGTGTGTGTGTTTATGCACATATATATATATTCTATCCGGCTAAAGATTGGTTTTTGTAACGTAGTCTTTGTCGATGCCAAGTTAGCTTTCCTCTTGTTTTTATAATATACGTATCTATCAATCTATTGATGAAATCAATGTAAATCCGTTCCTCATCTCTTCTTCTTCTTCTTCTCTTCTTCTTCTTCTTCTTGCTCCTCCTCCTCTTCTTCTTCTTCTTCTTGATTGCTCTCTTTCTTTCTTTCGTTCTCTTTCCTTCCTTTCTTCATTCCTTCCTTTCAATTTCTCTCGTAATTTCTTTTCACAAATTCCAATGCCATACAACACTATTATTATTGCGTAGTCTGTGTTGTTGTTGTTGTTGTTGTTGTTGTTGTGCTGTCACAGCTGCTCAATCCAATGCCGAGAGATGAGCAAACAGACTCTTAACGTAGTAAAGTCGTAGCAGCAGTTGTAGTAGTAAGAGCGGCAGCAGCAGCGACAGCAGCAGCAGTAAGAGAACTTGCCGACGGGCAGAAAAAGGCAAGGGCAAAGTAGTAGTATTTCGATACTAAAGGCTTTTGTAGTAGATTTTTGTTCGGTGTAACCTAACGAAAGGTTACCTCTCTCTATTTCTCCTCTTTTTTTTTTCATTTACGTTGTAAACGTGAGTAAATCGAAAAGTTCACACATCTACTTTTAGTTTTCTAATCACGAATTTTCGGGGGTTTTTTTTGTCTTTTAAAAAAAAACTTTTTTCTTTGTTATTCGATTTAAATCCTTTCTTTCTTTCTTTCTTTCTTTCTTTTCTTCTGAATTTCTCTCTTTTTTTTCAGATTTATAAATGATTTTACTTCGTATTTACTATTTTATTGTAAACAAAAAACAAATTTTAAAGCTTGCAATTGTTACTTATCAATGACTAACGGTAGAAATATACCGAAGATAACAATTTCTTTATATCTTCATTCTTTTTCTTTTCTTTTTTCTTTCTGTTTTAATTTCTATTAATATTTTTTCTTTCTTTCTTTCTATTTTATGTTATATTAACATTTTCTTTCTTTCTTTCTTTCTTTCTTTCTGTCTTTCTTTTTTTCTTTCTGTCTTTCTTTCTATTTTAAGTTATATTAACATTGACCTTTCTTTCTTTCTTTCTTTCTTTCTTTCTTTCTTTCTTTCTGTCTTTCTGTCTTTCTTTCTCTTCTATTTTAAGTTATATTGACATTTTCTTTCTGTCTTTCTTTCTTTTTTTCTTTCTGTCTTTCTTTCTTTTTTTCTATTTCAAATTCTAGCATTTTCTTTCTCGATTTCTGTTTTAATTTCTGTTAATATTTTCTTTCTTTCTTTCTTTCTTTCTTTCTTTCTTTCTTTCTTTCTTCTTTCTTTCTTTCTTTCTGTCTATTTTAAGTTATATTAACATTTCCTTCTTTCTTTCTTTCTTTCTTTCTTTCTTTCTTTAATATACATTTTTTTAGTTATTCATCTTTTTCAAATCTTTATTTATTTTTCTATTGTTTATTTCTTATCTTTTTTTTCACGATTTTCATTGATTTTAAAAGAAAAGTTTAACTCGTTTCATCAACTATGAAACGCCTGTTTTTCAATAATTGCCCAATTCAAAAATCGACAAAACACTTTTTTGACTTATTTGAAGTTTTGAAAGAAAGAAAGAAAGAAATAGAGGAACGAATAGAAAGAGAGATAACAAGAAACAAAGAAAAAGAAAGAAACAAAGAAGGAGGATTAGCAATCCAATGAAACATCAACTTTACGAATTTCGTTATTGTTTTCGTTTTTTTTATAAATCTATAACAATTGTATTACAATTCGATAAATATATAAAGAGATTAATCGTTTTAAAAGTAAGTAAATAATAATTAAAGAGAAAAGTTTGTGGTTTTTATTTTTTATAATATATAATATATATATGTATATATATATATTAATTTAATATATAATTATATATATATATATATATAACATATATATATTAATATATATATACATACATATATTATACATATATATACATATTATATACACACACACACACACACACACACACACACACACACACACACACACATATATATAATATATATATATATATATATATATATATATGATGTATATTGTATGAAGTAGCAAAAGGGAGCACTTTCTTGAGGGATTTTGTTTATTTGTTTTTAGTGGTGTGGGGGGGATAGTAAGAATGATAGATTTAGTCGGGTGCTTGTTAAGTTGGAGGGAGTTGCTTTAGGCATGGCAGGCCACAATCGCTTCGTCGTAGTATTGTGGTTAGAATGAGGGGGTAGAGGCAAAATACGCTTGTGGGTGGGTGGATGGAAGAAGACGTTGATTGACGAGATAAACTAGTTGACGTGTGCAATGCGTAAGCCTGGATTTTACACGAACTTGACCGGATAGTAAACGTTCTTTTGGCTAACATTGATTATTTCCCGGCGGTCAGGGCGTAAGACGTGCTTAACAGTCCTAATGTGCCACAAATTAACAGCATAAAAAGAAGAAAAAAACAGAAGAAATAAAATGCTAGCACTGAATCGCGATTTCACAAGATCTTCGTATTTAACCACGTGACTTTAAACGAGAGATTTTTGTATGTTCCTTATTTTGTTACGGTTTTCCTATTAAAAAAAAAATTGCGTGTGGGTAGACTGTGAATTCAGGGTCGTAAATTTTCACCATAGTCTACTGGACAGTCGTTAGTGCAATATGAATTATAAGTCCAATGTATATATTTTAAATTAATTGCGTCGATCCCAGGGGGCTGTCCCCCCAGGCAATACCTGCCCCCTTGGGAGCAGGGCTGGGTTCATTGCCCAGCGCCTGAGGCGCCCCCTTGAGGGGGAATGCCGAAGGCATCGACGCAATTTTTGTTCTTTCCCACCCATGAGCTTCGGTTTGTGGGTGGGCCCACATTAAAACGAAGCCTTGTGCCCAGCCCATACAAGTGGGGTATGAGGCAAATACCCCCCCCCAATGTATATATTTTAAATTTCTCAACTGGGATTAATACTTTTAATAAAAATGAAAACATAAGTTAATACGTTAATTTATTTATAAGTGTTTAAAAAAAATAAAGGACAGCATTAATTGACGTTGAATAGATTTAAAGTTATTGCGTAGTCATTCAGTTATACACATTTTTAACCTCAGAACTGCAAAAGTGGACTTTTTTTATTTCTTTATTTGTTTAATTCTCATTCTACCACGCTTCTTATTTCTTGTGCACCATCCTATTAACATCTTCTACTGCCTCTTATATTCCCGTATAGCTTTGTATCTTGACCACCACCATGTTTGTGTTAAATAGATTCTATGATATCTCTTGGTTTGTTTTGTTTTGTTTTACGACATATCAACCTCGGTAGGTCATTTAATGCTGGCAAAGTTTTGAAAGATTCGTAGCGATAGTTTTGAAGAAAATCACTAAGCTCTATTTCATAAACAAATTTCTATTTAACCCATAGATAGGCCTCTAACAGATACTACCACTCCAGGTCAGAGTGGACCTAGGAGCAATGGGGATGAAGGGGTGCACCACATTTCCCAGACATCCAGAACTGGAAACTCACCATCCGATAGAGTTTAACGTCATACCCAGGACGTGAAGACCCTCAGACACGGCCTTCTAGCACATATATTTTAAACATATATTTTAAGTTGTCCCAGACATCCAGAACTGGAAACTCACCATCCGATAGAGTTTAACGTCATACCCAGGACGTGAAGACCCTCAGACACGGCCTTCTAGCACATATATTTTAAACATATATTTTAAGTTGTTTTTTGTTTTGCACTCTGAAATAGAAATATCATTAAATACTCTGCAAAATTAGCAGCGAATGGTAATTTACAGTTTATTTTATTATAGGAGTTTATCATTTCAGAAATTATTGGACTTAATTTCAAATTCCACTAACATCTGTCTGGTAGATTATAATGAAAATTTACGCCCCTGAATTCACAGTCTACCTGTGCGTGTGTACATTTTATGATTATAAGTGTGTAAGGTTTTTGTGTCTATGTGTTTATTATTTCTGAAAATGATCTTTTCGTTCTGTTTTACAATTAGAAGACATGTTGAACCTGTTCACAACAATACTATCAAGTCTGCACAAATTGCCAAGGAGAAAGCAAGTATTTTAAAAGTAAAAAAGAACGAAAGAGTTAAAGTAAGCAACTGATTGTAAAACTGCACTCTAGATACACAACTCAACCTTGTAGGTAATTTTCATTGTGGTTTACTTTCAATATCTCTCTCTCTCTCTCTCTCTTTATTCCCTCCTCTCTCCTCTCTCCTCTCTCCTCTTTCTCTCTCTCCCTCTTTCTTTGCCAGTGTGTGTCTGTGTGTTTGTTTGTACCAGTGTCGACATCAAAGTTTGAATATTTGTTGCCGCTTTTCAAAATAGATTATTGACAAGGATTAAAAATCATTTAAACGAGTCGATTTTGTATGAAAGGCCACGAGAAATACGAGTCAGTGCTTACAAGAAAATTAGAAATTACTTTTCTTGTTTGTTTTTACGAGCAAAAACATAAAAGAAAAAAAAAGTGCACTTCGGGCACAAGTATTCAAGTTTTAATATAATTAGATATTATTTTGAATTAGAAACACTAATGCAATTAAATACGAACACAAAATAAGATTACACATATTTTTACTTAATTCTAACTGATTTCAATATGAAATTATACATAGGATGCTTTTATAATAATAATGAAATTTATTGTGTACAGTGCTCAGGTGCACCACAACTCATCAAAGTCTCATGTCAAGTACACAGAATAATGTAGTGTCAGGAATATGAACAGTTTACAGTAATAATATGCATGTATGTGTACAGTGCTCAGGTGCACCACAACTCATCAAAGTCTCATGTCAAGTACACAGAATAATGTAGTGTCAGGAATATGAACAGTTTACAGTAATAATATGCATGTATGTGTACAGTGCTCAGGTGCACCACAACTCATCAAAGTCTCATGTCAAGTACACAGAATAATGTAGTGTCAGGAATATGAACAGTTTACAGTAATAATATGCATGTATGTGTACAGTGCTCAGGTGCACCACAACTCATCAAAGTCTCATGTCAAGTACACAGAATAATGTAGTGTCAGGAATATGAACAGTTTACAGTAATAATATGCATGTATGTGTACAGTGCTCAGGTGCACCACAACTCATCAAAGTCTCATGTCAAGTACACAGAATAATGTAGTGTCAGGAATATGAACAGTTTACAGTAATAATATGCATGCATGTGTACAGTGCTCAGGTGCACCACAACTCATCAAAGTCTCATGTCAAGTACACAGAATAATGTAGTGTCAGGAATATGAACAGTTTACAGTAATAATATGCATGTATGTGTACAGTGCTCAGGTGCACCACAACTCATCAAAGTCTCATGTCAAGTACACAGAATAATGTAGTGTCAGGAATATGAACAGTTTACAGTAATAATATGCATGTATGTGTACAGTGCTCAGGTGCACCACAACTCATCAAAGTCTCATGTCAAGTACACAGAATAATGTAGTGTCAGGAATATGAACAGTTTACAGTAATAATATGCATGTATGTGTACAGTGCTCAGGTGCACCACAACTCATCAAAGTCTCATGTCAAGTACACAGAATAATGTAGTGTCAGGAATATACATAATAATATGCATGTATGTGTACAGTGCTCAGGTGCACCACAACTCATCAAAGTCTCATGTCAAGTACACAGAATAATGTAGTGTCAGGAATATGAACAGTTTACAGTAATAATATGCATGCATGTGTACAGTGCTCAGGTGCACCACAACTCATCAAAGTCTCATGTCAAGTACACAGAATAATGTATTAGTGTCAGGAATATGAACAGTTTACAGTAATAATATGCATGTATGTGTACAGTGCTCAGGTGCACCACAACTCATCAAAGTCTCATGTCAAGTACACAGAATAATGTAGTGTCAGGAATATGAACAGTTTACAGTAATAATATGCATGCATGTGTACAGTGCTCAGGTGCACCACAACTCATCAAAGTCTCATGTCTAGTACACAGAATAATGTATTAGTGTCAGGAATATGAACAGTTTACATTAATAATATGCATGTATGTGTGCGCGTGTGTGCATATGTATGTGGAGAGTGGCATTATGTATAGTGTCGGTGGACTACAGGAAGCATGGAGGCTTTTAAAGATTCAGTGCTTCTGCAGCCTACAACAGACGCGGGCAGTTTATTCCATGTCTCCGCAATTCTGAGCGTGAAAAAATGTTTCCGAAAGTCACGTGAGCAGTGCTGTTTTCTGACTTTGTAGGCATGCCCACGTGTGTTGGAAATATGGAGATCAAAAAGGTGCTCAAGGTTTTGACTTTAAAACAATAATATTAGAAATCAATAACACCGAGTTATTATTTATTAAACACTGTTTTATCAAAACTGATATGCAAATTAGTCACACCATATCCTATGCAATCATTTATTTCTTAATGATATGTAACGCACATCGAAGGACCTTAAAGGAATTGATAATATGAGCTGTTTTGGAGTAAATCAATCTCAGCTAATGACATTGTTATTAATAAGATGCTAATTAAGATGAAATAATGATTATTTAATAACCATTGAGAATATAAGGTAAATAACTAAGGGAATTGTGACGCTTGTAGTGACATAGTTTCGGTTATAGACAGACAAATATACATTCTCTATTCTAGTAAGAAGATGAGTTTATTTTATGATTTCAGCAAAATTAGAGAATGTGTGTGTGTGTGTGTGTGTGTGAGTGAGTGCGTGTATCATCATCATCAGCATCATCATCAGCAGCAACAATTTGGTTGGACAAAAGTCCTTTTCAATTCCTTCAATGAAATTTCCTTGATCATGTTAGCCTTGGCTATGTCTTACTAGGAAACTCCACTATAATATCTCACAATTTTTTACCCGGGTCTCATTCTACCACGCTTCTTATTTCTTGTGCACCATCCTATTAACATCTTCCACTGCCTCTTATATTCCCGTATAGCTTTGTATCTTGACCACCACCATGTTTGTGTTAAATAGATTCTATGATATCTCTTGGTTTGTTTTGTTTTGTTTTACGACATATCAACCTCGGTAGGTCATTTAATGCTGGCAAAGTTTTGAAAGATTCGTAGCGATAGTTTTGAAGAAAATCACTAAGCTCTATTTCATAAACAAATTTCTATTTAACCCATAGATAGGCCTCTAACAGATACTACCACTCCTGGTCAGAGTGGACCTAGGAACAATGGGGATGAAGGGGTGCACCACATTTCCCAGACATCCAGAACTGGAACCTCACCATCCGATAGAGTTTAACATCAAACCCAGGACGTGAAATCCCTCAGACGCCGCCTTCTAGCACATATATGATAAAAAGGATTAGGCTTGCCATAAGGGTTGGAGCAATCGTATAGTTGCTAGGGCTTTACGTGACCAGCCGATTGATCGGAGGGGCCCTCTCCGACCGCCCGTCTAGCCTAAGTAAGGGTCTAAGTGGAGTGTTGCATGTAATGGACTGCTCATCCACAAGGATTCCGTCCTTAAGCATCACGGGTCGCCACCCACAGTCAATAGGTGGCCCCATTGGGCGTGTCTTTACACCTCTGTAGAGGTACAGTCGGTGTATTCTAATGCCCCAGCCGACAGGACGGGAAAAAGAGATAAGTACATAGGTATGAAACAGAGACAGATAGATAGATGTTCAGATTTTTTCAATATATAAGGTGTGTGATAGATTCCAGCTCCTACTTATAGACTAGGCGAGATCATGTGATCTACTCCTTGGCCAATCACTGGCAGTACTCTGAGGCTGATACAATACTTAACCGACCCTACTGGTCATAATTACTGTGACATTCATTGACGACGGACATAGGATTAAATCACTGGACCTTTACCAATACGCAGGATAGGACTTATACGATTACCAAAGGATTCCATAACACAGGACTTTCTTTAAGCCCTTTTCAACTGGCCAAGGATGGCACTTAAAAACTTTACAATAGATAGTCCACTTATAAGATAGTTTATTTTGATAAACCGATCAATATCAAGATGTTGGCCTGTTAAAATGATATCTGTTGGAAAGGGGAGACGATATTTCATTTTGAAATAATTTGTTAGGGCCCATCTATGGGTTAAATAGAACAAAAATGGGTTCTAAAAAGATGATATCTCTTGCCTTCACCGTCTCTTCAAACTTCTGATATGTACAGTAAATCGAAGATGATTCATATATTCTCCATTAATATTTATCAAAAACAATTCTTGCCCAATTTATTTTTCAAGACAACAAATAACTTTTTTTTAAAATCTCATCTCCTGGTCTTACTTTTTTTCTAATTATTAATTCATCGGACCGTATGACCTTTAGGCAACCCTTTTGCGATCTCGATTCGTGGGGACATTTTTTCCATTTACACCGTCAAAATCCACAGTCATTTACACCGTCAAAATTTTTTGTTAGGGTTAGGGTTAGGGGTTAGGGTTAGGGGTTAGTTTTATAATTAAAAAAAAACCCTCTAAAAATCGTCTGTTAACAATTAACCGGATTTTGACGGTGTAAATAGAAAAAAATGTCCCCACGAATCGAGATCGCAAAATGGGTTCCTAAAGGTCATATGGTCCAATTCATCTAACGTATTGCACTACTATTTTCTCATAAAACTAAAACTATCACGTTATTTGTTAGCTAACACCTCGACTTTATATAGGCTCGAACTCCAATTGTTGATGGCGAAGGGAAATTCGTAGTTGATGGTTTCTACCTCAAACGCTAAAAAAACAATCTCCTTCGTCTAGCGCTGGTGAAAAGGGGATAGACTCCCTCGCTGTTTGGCTGATACCGACTTTAGGCCACCCCGACGACTTTACTCATTTTTTATTATTGCTAATACCGTGATCTTCCATTAAATTGAAAACTACTGTGTGTTACACTGTATCAAATGCCTTTTTTAATAATCAACAAGTAGTTAAACAAAGTGCTTTGTTATATTCTGTTGTTTCTTCGAACAGCTTGTAGCTTATTCATTATTAAGTAACCATTTCTGAAAGCTTACTGCTCACGTAGTTGATTTCCATCTTGGATGTTTGCTATTCTATTGTTATATACCCACCCTTTTTTTTCATCATACGTGTAATAAATACGGTAATCTTCAACCTTTTACACGTAAATTCCTACCATAAAATTAGGCTTGGCTAAGATAATGCCCAAGCCTAATTTTATGGTAGGAATTTACGAGTAAAAAGTATACATAACAGTATATACACATTGAAGTGAATATCAAAATAAAGAAAATATATTCAGTATTGTAAAATAACGCGTGCAAGAAAAATAAAACATTTATAGCAAAAACACGGACATAAAATGAGGGTTCAGTTTATTTTATGGTAGGAATTTACGAGGAACAAGTTAAGGATTACCATAAATACAACGTACGATACACTGCCCTCGTCAGCCGCTAACAAGGTGTGATATCACAGTTTCGGCGGCTAAAAGCGGGACTGTCATACCTAGTGCGGCTTTTAGCCGCCTTTTAGCCACCGGACAGGGTATTAAAAAATAGAAAAAATGACATAAATAATATATATATATATATATATAATATATTATTTATCTATTTTTCTATATATATAAATATATATATATATATGGGTTAAGTAAACAAACAAATGTGTTTATTTTTATAGCTTTAAGCCGACAATTTTTGGAGATAGGTGCTTAATTGAAGTCGTACCTAATTTTGAAAATTAATTTGTTAATAATTAATGAATTTTAGGCGGGCATATATGTTCAAATGTAAGGCTAAACGAATCGAGAAAATGTCAATCCCTGAATGTACATTTCGACCTATTAGGTCTCATCAGCAAGGTTATAGACATGGGAGACTGCTCCGTGTGTGACTCGAAACCTCGACTGTCAAGCTGACAGGCGAAGTCTATAACCGTTACACAAGCTGGCCAATTCCACATTCTTCGTTCGTTTTGAAACTTATTTATATTCCACTTTTTATTTTTATATATAATAATAATAATAAAATAAATAGATGAATAAATAAATAACGTCCGTTTATCTTAGCAGTTTCAAGATGAATGTATTTTGTGATTTTCTTAATGCGTTTACTTTCGCCCGTTGATGTGATTAGGCGATTGTACTAACCGTTATTAACTGGTCTTGATGTCACGCAATCACGTGAGTGGCACGTTGATAGATTCTGGTAAATTTAGCATGTATATAGAATCTGCTAAAATTTTTTGACTTCGAATTCTCTGCCTGCTTCGAACATTTTCCAGCACGGTGTCGCTCAGCGATGAGATCCAGAATTCTGTGTGTTCAGATAGGACTAAAGTTCATTGGAAGTAAGAAAGTTTTTGAAGAATAAAAGAGTCACTTAGTGATAGTTAGGGGGCAAACCCCCCTACTTAATGAACAGAGACACAGGCGTCTAGCCCATGTCTTGTGGATGCTAGACCAAGAGAAAGAGAATGAGAAATTACCGAGCTGTTATTTAAATAGCCAGCCACCTATTGGCGAAACCCCCGCGGTAAGGAAAGATAACCCTTTTGGACACAAGTCCATCACAACAGGGGCAGTCAATCGCTATACCCTTAACATCGAGTATAAAATAGAGAGAGAGAGAGAGAGAGAGAGAGAGAGAGAGAGAGAGAGGAGGGAGATAGATAGATAGAAAGAGAGAGGAGGGAGAGAGGAGAGAAGGAGATAGATAGATAGATAGATAGATAGAGAGAGAGAGAGAGAGAGAGAGAGAGAGAGAGAGAGAGAGAGAGAGAGAGAGAGAGTTACAGCTTTAAATTCAAGAAAATAAGATAAAAAAAGGTATCTAATTTTTGCCGGCACGTCGTATGCGTTGATGTCGTTAAGCGCCTCTGCAATGGAGTGTCTTTTTGGGGAGATAGACATATCCTACCTTATTAATGCCTTGGACGAAGATAGCTTTTTACAACAACTCCACTATCAATCAGGTTAGAGAGGCTGAGATAGATTCATCCCCCCCCCACACACAGAGTAAGATAGGATGAGGGGTTGATAAATTTATTCTCATTTGTTTTCTCTTTTCTGCATACTTGATCATAGCTTCTTCTTTTGGGCTGATCCTGTGGGTTGCTTTCTTCTTTCTTGTTCGGGCTGGTCATCTCTTGTTTTAATGAATTAACAATACTTTGTTGTCTTTCTTTTAACTTTTATTAAAACAACCCAAGCCCAAACCTCACGGATTGGGAAGGTCTTTGAAAGAACGTCTTCTTTCGATGAGTAACTGGTCGCAACTCAACTAAATATTGTCACACGCTTCTAATCGCGCGTTTCTGGAAGGGGTTAAGTCGAGTTCATCACCTCTCAATAACGGTTGACAGTAATTTTACACCTAACTCCCTCTGATTTTGAATTTTCTAACGAACCTTGATTCAAAAATATACAAGCTACAGTACTTATATAATTCATCAGCTACCTATGGATTATGTAACATTATTCCTAAGTATTTTTAAGAAATATTTATAAGTAATAGCAAAAGCCGTAAGTATTTAAGTTTTAATGTAATGAAATATATTAAATTAGAAAGACTAACGAAACTAAATGAGAACGCATATAAAAAGATTACACTTATTTTGATTACATTTTAATTTGTTTCTATATAAACCCATTCATAGGACTGATTTTAATACGTTGAAGAATAAAACAGTAATATCATAGATCAATAGCACGAAGTAATTATTCATTAAACCCGGTTTTGTTAAAACCAGTATGCAAATTAACCAAACCATATATTATGTAAACCTTTTGGACGTCATTCGGGATATAGAAAACTCCTACTCGTAACATAATAAAATAGGCTCAGACCTACTTAGTAATCAATTTCAATTTAAAAAAATCAAGATATTTACTGAACTTAAATTTCAGAAGGTCATAAATTGTTAAACACATTCATGCCGGAGTTCTGCCCTTTGGTTTTTGCTAGTTTTTTTTTTTCGAAGAAATTTTTTGTGTGGAAGAATTACTGTTACATAATTATTAGATACCTAATATTTATGTGCAATAGTGTAGAAATCAAAATGGCCGTTATAAGCTGCAGCCCATGGCCTTGAAGGATTTGAATGACAAGGCTTGACCTGTCCTGATCCTTCCTTCCGGTGGATACCGTGAGAATCGGTGGAGAAGACTCTCTTCCGGTTTAGATTAGAAATAGATTTTAGTCAGTTGGCGAGAAACCAGGACGGCGGTGAGTCGTGTTATACACGCTCCGACTCGATCTGCGCAGGTAGTCTGGTGGGGGATTTCGAAAATAAAATATGTTCAAAGTAAATCGAAGTCTTGTGTTATTATCTAAAAACTACCAATGACACAGGGCTTCTGATAAAGAGAAATCCCCAATGGAAGACCAGACACGATGTCCTCAAGAGAAGTCCAGACGCTAGAAGAGGCCTAGAAGAAGAGAAGAATAAAAGAAGAAAGTAGTAATGGGGGAGGGTATGCAACATTACATCAAAATTGCATAGATGTGATTTTCAAGACTTTTTAACTGAAAACTCCTGATGCTTCTAAAGCATATAGCTTGACCTTGTACCTTACATGAAAGTAACTATACAAACATGAAAGATTAGCAACATAAAACTACCAGTTGACAAGTTCTCTTTTTCTTGTTAATTAACACTTGGTATGGTCTTCTGACTGGAATAAGGCGATCAGTCTTTATCTCAAAGTCCCAGAGAATTTGATGTGTTTCATTCTCAAGTACAGATTCTGGTTTATGCATATACCATTTTGTTGTATGGTCAAATTTTAGTTGTGCGTAGCTTTGTATTCTCATTGTACTCGTTTGCTACATTTGCTTAATACATGTTTTATTGTCTCATCTATGTCACCACACACTGTACATTAGCTGTTTTGTTGTGTCTTATCAATTTTTGCTTTGATATAATTTGTTCTTATAGCATTATTTTGAGCAGCAATTATGAGTGACTCGGTTTCTCTCTTGAGGTTTCCTCTTCTTAACCATGTTCAGGTCTTTTCATGTGCAACCTCCCCAATTTGTCATTTGAAGTATCAATATAATTGTTTTTATTCTTATTTCTGTTGTCTTGTTTTTGTTGTTTTTCTGCTTGTCCATATGTTATATACCCGTTTGCATCGGGTATATAAATGGGAATGATGACAGAGGGGATGTGGGGTGATGGGCTTTTACTTGTTGATGGCATCTTATTTGTGCGGATTTCTTCTTCCTCCGGATGATTTCTTATTTGGGCTGTGCAGTCTGTGCTAATTCCTTGTTGAATAATTACGCAAGACTTTGTTTTTATAGACTTTATTAAGAAACCAAAGACCAAAAATTTTCTAACCGCGCGGTGAAAAATCGGCATCTTGGATCGAGGGACCCCTGTGTCTGCTCCTTCTGACTAATGGCCGAAATCTGTTTAACTAATCTAATTTCTTTTCACAAGCCGAGTCAAGTAAAGGTTAACTGCTGTCAATAACTCTAACAGCTAACGGTAACTTTCCATTTACCCCCGTTATTTGAATTTTCAACGAACTTTAATTCAAAAATCTAACTAAACTTCATACATTATTCGTAGGCTACTTACAAATTATGTAACAGGGATACTAATTGAAGAAATGAAGATAATTCTTTACTAACCAGACGTCACATTCGATTCTGTATCCTATCAAGGACTGATACCATGTTCAAATGGGCAATGTTGCAGCGCAGTTGGTCATTTGCATACGATGTTTGTATACTGGGTCATTTGCATACGATGTTTGTATTCTGGGTCATTTGCATACGGTGTTTGTATACTGGGTCATTTGCATACGATGTTTGTATTCTGGGTCATTTGCATACGATGTTTGTATACTGGGTCATTTGCATGCGATGTTTGCATACTGGGTCATTTGCATACGATGTTTGTATACGGTCATTTGCATGCGATGTTTGTATAATGGGTCATTTGCATGCGATGTGCTATATTAGTACATAGTACATGAAAGAAGACCTTGATATCACGACACTACCAGCCCGTCCTTTGGGACGGGGATCCGGTGTGCTTCGGTCACTGGACCGGTCGTGTTTGAATTAATAGTGTCGATCCCAGGGGGCTATCCCCCAGGCAATACCTGCCCCCTTGAATTAAAGGGCAGGGCTGGGTTTATTGCCCAGCGCCCGAGGAACCCCCCTTGAGGGGGAATGTCGAAAGGATCGACGCAATTTTTGTTCTTTCCCACCCATGAGCTTCGGCTTGTGGGTTGGCCCACGTTAAAATGAGGCCTTGTGTCCAGTCTATACAAGTGGGGTATGAGGCAAATACCCACTACCAGCCCGTCCTTCGGGGGTCCAGTGTGCTTCGGCTACTGGACCGGTGTGTTGAATTAACAGCGTCGACCCCAGGAGGCTATCCCCCCATGCAATACCTGCCCCCTTGATTTAAAGGGGCAGGATTGGGTTTATTGCCCAGCGCCTGAGGCGCCCCCTTTAGGGAGAATGCCGACGGGATCGACGCAATTTTTCCACCTGCCACCCATGAGTCTCGGCTTGTGGGTGGTCCCACGTAAATAGGTGCCTGACCTTGTACAAGTGGGGTACGAGGAAAATATCCACTACACTACCAGCCCAGGAGGAAGTAAAAGTTGTTTACTGTACCAGCATTAGGGAAGAACAAAGTGGTTTTGATTTTTACAGGTAAATTGACGCCGACTGTATCAAAGACTTAAAGGTACAGAAGACAAATAAAGATCTGTAAAAATCAAAACCACTTTGTTCTTCCCTAATGCAAGTAGTACTCTATTTCGGGGAAAATCTGTCATTCATTGAAATACAAAAGCGATGGAATGCACAAAATGAAACAGGTGTAATTTTATATACTAGAAACGGCTATCTGGCGACGCCGAAGTAGAGGGGAGAATAAAAATGTTAGTCTCACAGAGATATTGATTGCTTTGGTCTTCCATAATTGATTTTTTTAGGTTTTAATTATGAACACCACCAATGACGTTCCGTTCTCTAACTATTCTCCGCCCTGTCGGCTGGGGCGTTAGAATGCACCGACTGCACCTCTGCAGAGGGGTAAGACTCCCCCAATGGGGCCACCTGTTTGCCGTGGGTGGCGACCCGTGATGCTTAAGGATAGAGCCCAGGTGGATGAGCAGTTCATGACATGCAATACTCCACTTTGGCCCTATCTTGGGCTAGACGGGCGGTCGGAGAGGCCCCTTACGATCAATCGGCTGGTCACGTCAAGCCCTAGCACCTATATGATTTTCCCAACCCTATTGCCCTTATGGCAAACCCCAACCCCTTTTTATCATATGGGTGCTAGAAGGCGTGGCTGCGGGTCTACATGTCCTAGGAATGACGTTAAACTCTATTTGATGGTGAGGTTCCAGTTTTGGAGGTTTGAGGAATGTGGAGAACCCCTTCATCACCATTGCTCCCTGGTCCACTCTGACCCGGAGTGGTAGTACCTGTTAGGGTCCCATCTATGGGTTAAATAGAAAAATGTATTTATAAAAAAATTGTATTATCCATTAAGAATTGATTTATTTCAAAACTTTATCGGCATTAAATGACCCACTGAGGTTGATATGCCGTAAAACAAACCAAACCAAACTAACTATTCTCTTACTATTCAAATTCTAATTTTCAAATATCCTCACGAATATAGATAACATTTTCATTATTTTTGCACAAAAAGGAAGCTCTGATAATATTGAATGTGTATATATATTTACTTTGTCGTTTATTGTTATATTTTCATAGTTTCCTACGGACATACTCCCATACATATATATATATATACAACTACCCTTTATATACCAGAAGCGACTATCAGGCGTCATCTAGGTAGAGGAACCTCCCACCAAAAAAAAACAAAAAACAAAGTTGTATAATGGTCACCAAGCTATTCTTACAGATCCGTTTTACCTGATTAGTGAGTTTGATCCTCACTGGATGCCCCATAAAAATCCCCAAGTAAAAAAGACCTTTATGTTAATCAGGTCTGAAAAAAAAGAAGATTGTTTTGCGCTTCCATATTGATTTGTTTAACTTTGAGATTCACGGACATTTTTATGTAGAATTTTAACGCTATTTTAATGCTATTGTAATCTTTAAGTAGAATTTTAATGCTATTTTAATGCTATTGTAATCTTTAAGTAGAATTTTAATGCTATTTTAATGCTATTTTAATGCTATTTTTAAGCTATTTTAATGTTATTGTAATCTTTAAATATCTTCGCGAATACAAAGGAAATCTTTATGATTTTTGCACAAAAAGCTAAACTCAGTAACAGTGAATGTGTATATATATTTACTTTGTCATTAACTGTTTTATTTTCGCAATTTCCTTCGGGCATACACACAACTACCCTTTATATATATATAGATAGATAGATTGATAGATTGATAAGCCTCTCTTCAAGGGAGATGTGAATATAAGGCGTAACAAATACACTTACAGAAAAAAAACTGATTGAACCAGTTAGTCTCTTTTTAAGATTCGGTACGTTAGATTTAGACTGGACTTTAATTCAAATGTTTAAATTTTACATCTAAAAAAAAAAAAAATCATGTACGCAACTGTAACTACTTAGGCCACTTTCCACACAAGTGTTGCGTTTCACGAATTAATCTATTTACATAAACGTTTAAATTCAAATTCAGAGTTTAATATTTAACAGTTTACACTGATGAATGATTGAGGAATGTCCGAAAATTACGTACACATTTCCCATTTACTATACATACATTTTGTTCATATATGTCAACTGGCTCACAATAAAAATATATAAAATAATTTATCCTGTCTTATATTGTGTCAGACTAAACTAAATCTCATGAATATCAACTGCAAAAATATATTCTCCTGACAATAACTGAAGAGAAGCGACCAATCTATATATCATTACTCTAGTTCCTTAATCTTCCGACCGTTATCATCTCTGGTTAAAAATGAGACCATCAAAAATGAGATTGTCCAAAATAAAATGAAAAAAATGTAAATCCTGATTATCTGATGTTGTCTATCAGTGGAATTCTTATTTCTTATCAGAGTCCATGCTAAATAATGGTCTATTCCGCATTTAATATAAAGAAAGAAAGAAAGAGAAGAAAAAGGACATGCTACACAGAAACATATGATGAGGAAAGAGAGAAAAAGAGTAGGGGAAAGACAGAAAGAGGGGTAAGTGCTCGGAGGCGATAAAGCTAATCTGTTTCAATTAATCATACTGAAAAGATGAAAAAAAGTAAAGAAAAAAAAGGTACGTGAGTGTGTGTGTGTGTGTGTGTGTGTGTGTGTGTGTGTGTGTGTGTGTGTGAGAGAGAGAGAGAGAGAGAGAGAGAGAGAGAGAGAGAGAGAGAGTTTGTGTTAAATTTAGATTATTATACTTTTTACACATTGAACAATTTTTGCACTAGCTCTTAAGTAACGATATGAACCGTTGTAATAATTAAATTATCATACTGTGGTATATCCACAGGTCCTGCTAGAATAATTTGTTTAAATATGCGCACGTCTTTAGTTAATTTCTATTTATTTTTAAATCAAAGATTCCAACTCGCTACGTTTTTATCAGACTTTGTATTTTATGATAGGCATTTTCTAGTTTCATTTCTTGATCTTCAACCAAGTGTGAGTAAAGTGAATACAAATATGGCTAGTAGATTCTGTCTGACTACCAAGCCTCACCATCCTTTCACTGGTTTGCAAGGTCATTTTTTGCATCACCTTACAAGGTCACATCCTTTCACCAGTCACTCCTTCAAAAATGGATACTCCTCTGAAATCTGTGCCATCCTACATATTTTGCAGAGAATCACTTCACAGTGCATTTACATAACCCAACATTTTCTAAGTGAACTATCATATTTAACAAGATTAAACCTTTTAGTGTCTCATCAAAACTTGATTTACAAAATAAATAAATAGAACAACATTTATGCCAGACTTTATGAGACAAGTAAAAGAAATTAAAAGAAAGGAAACAAAGAAAATATGAACATCTAAATGAAAAGGAAAAAAAAAAGTCTAGTCCCAGGGAAATTTGTTTGTATGGTTGGTTGATTTTGCAGCATGTCAACCCTTGTTGGGTTATTTGATACTAATTCAGTCTTTTTTCAAGCAATGGTTTCAGTAACTGTTTCTATTTAATAATAATCATTGTATTCCTTTTCTAATACTAGTAATTTATACACAGTTATATAGTTTTAAGTTTCCTCTTTAATACTAGTGATCTATACAGAATTATATGGTTTCAAGTATTCCTATCTAATACTGATAATAGATACACAATCATATGGTTTCAAGTAACTGTTCCTATTTAATAATAATAATTTGTTTGCACACTGTTATATGGTTTCAAGTATAACTTATTACAATACTAGCAGAACCTGTGGATATACCACAATATAATAATTTAATTATTACAACGTTTGATGTTTACTTAAGTGCTATTGCAAATAGACCAATATGTAAATAAGTAAATAAAGTCATCGGGTTGGCCTAAAGTCAGTATCAGCCACACAGCGAGGGAGTCTACACCCTTTCCACTAGCGCTAGACAAAGGAATTTGTTTTTTGGCGTATGAGGCGGAGCGACACATCTACCATCAGCTCCTCACTTTACAGCACAGATCCCTGTGCTACTGATACACTGAGTTGGTGAGGGCCGGTATCGAACCAGGAACCTTGAGATTCCCAGCCAAACACTCTACCGAGTGAGCTAATGTAAAAAGAGTAATAATCTGGATTTAACACTCACTCTTTTTTCTTTCTTTCCTACTTATTTAGCTGAGCTGACGACACGGATAAGAAATAAGAATTCAGCGGATAACCAACCAATCAGGATTTATATTTTTGCAATTCATCTTGGACGATTTGCACTGTCTCATTTTTAACCAGAGGGCGTTGTAAGATGAGTTGTTACGTTGTAATATTCACGGCACTAAAACGATACATGCAACGTAGTCCTTTTTTCTTTCTTGGTACCAAAACTCCGATAAAAAATCATAACACGAGAAACATGTCGTCACAACTCCCAGCCTTTATTAATGTGCTCGTCTAGTCGGCTTCTACCAGAGAGGAGGAGAGGCAGAGAGAAAGAGAGAGAGAGAGAACACTACTAGATTACTGGGGCTCTCATGAGGTCCGTACACTAGGCCCGCCACCGGCAAAAAGAGGACGAACCCTTTCTTTCTTCCCCCACGTCACCACGTGACTTCCGGTCAACACCCGACTTCCGGTTCCGACTTGCCACTCAATTCTTCGTTCGGGGTCACGCTACGGTCAAACCATCGCTCTCCTCTTTTGGGTCATCACTATTTTTTTAAGCCTTTGTTATTTATTCCTCCTCCTTCCATTAGCAGTTCTAGCTCACAAAAGTCAGGAATATACCCATATTGCAACAGAGTTTTGCTTTCTTGGTTTGGTTTGTTTTACGGCATATCAACCTTGGTGGGTCAGTTAACGCCGACAAAGTTTTGAAGTAAATTCATTCTTAATCAATACTCAATATTAAAAAAAAATTTTTTCTATTTAATCCATGGATAGGACCCTAACAGATACTACCATTCCGGGCCAGAGTGAACCAGAGAGCAATGGTGATGAAAGGGTGCTCCACATTCCCCTGACCTCCAGAACTGGAACTCTATCATCAGATAGAGTTTAATGTCATTCCCAGGACATGAAGACTCTCAGCCACCGCCTTCTAGCATATATATGATAAAAGTAGGAAGCGCGTGGTGTAATGGTTAAAGTCATGGGAAATGGATTCGTCACCCCGAGTTCAAATCCTGGACGTGATAATTGCATTTCACTTAGCGCTAACACACTTGGAAAAGGTATGAATCCTACTCTCCCTCCAGCCATGGATAAATAGTAGGGCAGACTTGGCTCTTTAACCTTGATTAGGCAACCGGTCTAGGAGAAGGAAAACTCTGAATTCAAACCTGTTGAACTCCGCTTAAGAAATTGACCTTGTGTCGCATCCTGCTCGTGCGGAGGGGTTGGTAAATATATATATAATAAAAAGGGTTAGGGCTTGCCATAAGGGCAATTCGGTTGGTACAATCATATTATGGAGTGTTGTATGTCATGGACTGCTCATTCACTAGGATTCCGTCCTTAAGTTTTACTTTCTTGATGAAAATTATTCAATAAGGGGTTTATGTATTTATCGAAACTCACCCAAAAGATGCAGGATTTACAAAAAGTCAATCATTAATCGGAGTACAGCTGCTTTGGATTCAGTTTTTTCTTTCTCTTGGGTTACCCATCCAAAGCCAAAGAACCCAGCTTACCCTAGTGTTTTACAATAGCGGGATGGGGTGGGGGGAGAACAGAGGGATTAATACCTCAAACGGCTTCGTCCAGTATTTGAACTCGAGTCACTGATTCCATTCCCTACGAACATAACTGTTACGCTAAACGCGCCTCCACATTAGATGTATAAAAGGATCAAGTATACTTAACATGAGTTTTTTTTCTGTGAATGGAAAAGTTAGAATGTTTAACAGATTTTAAAAATGAGAGAGAAGGTATCCATAAAAACATCGGAATGTTTGGAAAAAGAAAATTCACACACACACGCGCACACACAAATATATATATATATGTGTGTGTGTGTGAAAGTATATATATATCTATATCTTATTATAATGGAGATTGTGTGTTTTTCTGTCTGTAACCGAAACTACATTACTACTCAAGTCACAATTCCCTTCGTTATTTACATCACATTCTCCATGATTTTATTTATATTTAAACCTCAATTATTAATAAAATTGCTTCACCTTTTTATTAGTGTTGTCCATATCTACATACTAATAACATGCTATTGTATTTATATATAAAAAAAATAGCGGTTTGCAGTGTGAACGGGAAGGCTAATTTGCATATTGATATTAAAAATGTGATTTTATTAAATATGTGCTTAGTATTATTGATTTCTAACTGTTTGGTTTTATTTTAATGCAATATAATATAATAAGCAAAAATCTCTCCAATGAATCTTAAATGAAATCCATTAACAAGAAAAAATAACTGTCATTTTATTCTTTATTTCCTAATTTAACTAAATAGTTAAATAAGTAAAATTCAGCAATGAAAAACGGTAGTGATGGAAGAGTAAGTTTCATTTCTATTTTTATATTATAACCCCACTCTGTTTCAAATCTTTTTATCTGCCTTCTTATTAGACTTTCTAATTAAAAACATTAAAACTTAAATACGTGCACCCGGAGGGTGCATATATTTGCTAGTATATATATATATATATATATATATATACTTTCATATGCACGTTGTGTCGATGATAATTGGCCAATACGCTGCTTTGAAACCAATGGTAAAAATCGTGCCTTAAATCTCTCTCTCTCTCTCTCTCTCTCTCTCTCTCTCTCTCTATATATATATATATATATATATATATATATATATAGTCATCCACAGTCACCGTATTTCGACGTATCACGTCTCTTTACACATTGCAGACTACCTCCAGCCAGGATGGAATCTCGATCGATTTATCATGTCAGGCTTCTTAACCACCTACAGACTGGAACGAGGATTTTAACTGATTGATACATACATATGTATATATGTAAAGGCCACTTCAGAGTGCTCCATCCGTTTTATTGGAGAGCCTTGCCTTTAAGCTAGGTCGACGGTCGTCAGCGAAAATCTCCTCCAAAGTGCTCAACTCAACAGGGGTGGGGAGCATATATATATATATATATATATATATATATATGGTGACATATTAATGAATATAAACGACCATAATATAAATGCGTACTTAACTCACCTGCCTCGTCTTCCCTACTGGAAACCAACTCTCCTAATAGAACACGTGCAATAGGGCAGGTGGATTTTTCACTTTTTAAAAATATCAAATTGTCCATCCATACAAAAGTTGTGTCTTAGGAAACTGAAAACTGGTACCAAAAATTAGATCTTTTATTTGTACCATTGTTTGAGGAAATAGCATCAAAGATCGTCTACAAAAATACAATAAAAATCCTCTTTTTCTAAAGGCTAAATTTTGCAAAAACGAGGAATTAACCAGTATCGCAAGTAGCATTAAAACAGTTACAAGCCGAGCTAAGCTCTTCCTTATATATGACATCATCATCATCATCATCATCATCATCATCATCAAGGCGTGCCGATAGCTAGGATTCCCTTGATTCTCTCTCTTTTTCTCGCTATCCGTCCATATTGGCCCTTGCTCTATGTAAGTCCTCTAGACGGCATCCAGTATCTGTACATAGCTGATGAATGTACGTTTTTGTTGGTCGATCTACATAAGTATGTCCATGTATATTAGAGTAGGTCGATTTTTCACTTTTTAAAAATATCAAATTGTCCATCTATGCGAAAGTGTGTTGAAATACTGAATACTGATACCAAAAATTAGATCTTTTACTTGTACCATTGTTTGAAGAAATAGCATCAAAGATCGCCTACTAAAATTCACAAAAATCTTTATTTTTTTTACCACATTTGGCCTAGAAATTGGTCAGAAAATTTGCCGTTTTCAATATTTAAATCGGAAAATGTTATTTCATTTTATTAAAATGAAAAGAACTGAATATTATAAATAGAATTCAAATTGAAAATGTGTCCCCCATATGGTATCAGTATTCAGTACACTAACACATAACTTTCGCTTAGATGGACAATTTGATATTTCAAAAGAGTGAAAAATCGACCTACCCAAATCTATAATAAAGATAATGTTTCCTTCAACATCTTTCGATGTCATGTATTAGTATGTATCTTATTGGCGCAGTGTCTTGTACAAAAAATGGTTAATGTCATTTTCCAGATTGATTGAAATCAAATAAATTCTTCATCTTACATTGATGTCTTAATTAGAAATGCATAATTGGATGTCAGATAAAGAAAGTTCAGACAAAATTAAGGTAGACTGTGAATTCAGAGGCGTAAATTTTACCATTTTCTACCGGACTGATATTAGTTAAATATGAAATGAAGACCAAGGTATAACTATATAGAGATTAGGTGTCTGTCTGTTGGTAACCGAAGCTACGTCACTGATGACGTCACTATACCCTCAGAAATATGCGCAAGTTTATCAATGAGTATTTATTGTATGGTCAAAACCATTAACATTATATTAGTACATATAATACATTGTATTTATTTACGAGGTTTCTATGCAAATCTGAATTAGATTTGCTTCCAAACAGCCCACGTTATTAGGGTATTTGCCTCTTATCCCACTTATGAGTGCGTGACAAAACAGTTAGGATGATCGTCCTAATGAAGTGAGAATTAGTTCATAAGGAGTACGAATCACTTACTGATAATTGGGGGGCAAAGCCCTCCCCCAATTCATGAACAAAGGCACCACGCGTCTAGCCCATGTTTTGTAGATGCTAGACCAAGAGAAAGAGATTGAGAAATTTCCGAGCGGCTCCACATTCCCCAAACCTCCAGCACTGGAAACTCACCATCAGATAGATTTTAACGTCATTCCCAGGACAGGAAAACCCTCAGTCCCCGCTTTCTAGCACCCATATGATAAAAAGGATTGAGACTTGCCATAAGGGCAATAGGTTCACAATAATATAGGTGCTAGGGCTTGACGTGACCAGCCGATTGATCGGAGGGGGCCTTTCCGACTAGCCCAAGTAAGGGCCAAAGTGGTGTGTTGCATGTCATGGACTGCTTTGGTACCGGGGTTTCATCACGGGTCACCACCCACGGCCAACAGGTAGCCCCATTGGGGGAGTTTTACCCCTCTGCAGAGGTGCAGTCGGTCAACTTTGAGCAGATGATTTTTAATTCGAGTTGCCAACTTCAATATAGAAAAAAAAAACTCTCACAAGGAACGCTTCGAAATTAAAGCTTTCTATTTATTTACATTGTACTACGCGGAACGACGTAACCTGGGTTGATATGGAGTATGAGCTGTTGTCCAAGCAGCATCCCCCCTCACCACACTACTGCTGTAACCCAAAGGCCCAATAATACTGAAATGGACAAGAGGTCGCCCCAAAAATAATTCCAGCTTTTCCTTTCATTATATTAATGAATGATTTAAAAATACCTTTTGTATGAAGAAAGACTTAGGAAGATTGACTTACCAAGTTTGGTTTATCGACGAACAAAAGGGTATTTGATTGAATTCTATAAATATACCCATGGATTTTATTCAGTGAACTTTGATCTACTAAACATTGCTCAAAATATCAATACCAAGGGTCATACATTAAAACTCTTTAAAAAAAAGTTTGTAAAGAAAATGCAAGACAAAATTATTTTAGTAACAGAGTGGTGAATACATGGAATCAACTATAATCATCAATAGTGAATGCCCCATCTCTGAACTCCTTCAAGGCAATGTTAGATAATATGTGGAAAGAGTATAGATTCTGTGGAATTAAAATGAATGTTTATAAGGAACAGCTGATTGGTCTCAGACCTTATATTACTAATTGAAAAAGATATTACTATTACTAGCAAATATATGCACCCTCCGGGTGCAAGTATTTAAGTTTTAATGTAATAAAATGTTGTATTAAATTAGAAAGGCTAATGAAACTAAATAAGAATACAGATAAAAAGATTTGAAACAGAGGGAGTATAATAAAAGATTTGAAATAGAGGGAGTATAATAAAAAATGGAACAACTGAAACTTACTCTTTCATCACTCTCGTCTTTCATTGTTATTTTTTTCTAATTTAAATATTTAGTTAAAAGAGGAAGTAAAGAATAAAATGACAGTTATTTTATCTTGTTAATGGATTTCATTTAAGATTCATTGAAGAGAGTTTTGCTTATATTCATTAAAAGAAAAAACAAACTGTTAAAAATCAATAACACTGAGCACATATTTATTAAATTCGATTTTTTAATATCGATATGCAAATTAGCCTTCCCGTTCACATTGTAAAGCGCTATTTTGTTGTATATATAAATATAATTGCATGTTGTTAGTATGTAGATATGGTTAACAGTATTAATAATGTAAAACAATTTTATTAATAATTGAGGTTTAAATAAAAATAAAATCATTGAGAATGTGATGTCAATAACTAAGGGAATTGTGACATGAGTAGTAATATAGTTTCGGTTACAGACAGAAAAACACACAATCTCCATTATAATAAGATATTGCTCTTGATACGGAAAATAATTTCATCTTGTGACCACTTACCAAACAGTGGACAGAAGTAGAATTAGGCGGTAATTAATGATTTTCAAAAGTGGCTAAAACTGATGGAAGTGTCAAAAATCATAAAAATGATGAATGCCATGATCTGGTCATCTGCTCGAATTGGGCCGGTGAAGGATGGACGATGCGAACATTTTCTTGATGTCGTCATCGCTGTTGTGAAAAAGTGAGTCGTTTTTGCTAGTGGCGATTTTTACGAGCATGTCACGCGGTATATTGTTTATCGCTAGCGAAAATGTGGAAACTTAAGAAATCTATCTTTTATTGTTGAAAACAGAGAACACGAGTGTCTAACCTCAGGACATGAAATAACCCTACAACTGTGTTAACGTGAGTCCTCGTATCTTTTGTAGTTTCCATTGAAATAAACAAGGTATGATAATTCAGGTTCAATTCTTGGCCGACAGACATTTC
>CM042145.1:65584199-65609199 GCA_023376005.1 Doryteuthis pealeii | reverse complement strand
TACTGATACAAAGTCAGAATACAGAGCTCGATCCGCTATTATGGACTCAGGAGAGACAAGACTCCTAAATCTTTATCAAGGTTCATAGCACAAGAAGCATGGGTGTCAGAGTGTGCCCAGAGAATCCCCTTGAAGAAGACATATCGAACAGCTGGCGAGTGGAAGTGGACTTAAAGACCCTTAGTATCACGCAGATACAGTAAGGATATTCAGGACACGAGTGGACAAGGTCACCGTAAGAACGAAAGATATCCCACTGAGACTAAATCTGGATTTTACAACCAGAAGATTCACCAGGGAAAGCATGAAGGGGAGTCAAAAAGTAATGCCATTTTCTTTATTTCATGTGAAGTTTAAAAAAAATAGAACCAAGGCGTATATTGAGTCCCTAATGAGGCTTAGAGGAAGGATTCGACGAGTAAGACCCAATTTGCCAATCAACAATATATTCCTTCTGTTTTTGTTGTTCTTGTCCTAGACTGGTTGCCAATCAAACTGACAAGTAACCATTACACTGAATTGTAATGGTTACGGGGTTGAATTTTCGTGGGGTTAAAAATTGGTGGGGTGGAATTTACAAGGGTTGGAATTTACAGGGCTGGCATTTGCGATTCAGTCTTTATTCAAATTCATTAATCAAAAGTAAAGCCATTTTCTTTATTTCATGTGAAGTTTTTTTAAAAATAAAACTAAGGCCTATATTGAGTCGATAACGAGGCTCAGAGCAAGAATCCGACGAGCCAATTCAACAATTTCCTTCTTCTGCATGACCATGCTCGACCACACACAAGCATCAGGACAAGGGAGAAACATCGCCTCATTCGGGTGGACAACTTTACCGCATCCTCCATACTCACCAGATTTAGCGCCTTCAGACTAATCATCTCTTTGGACCCATGAAAGAGGATTTGAGAGGCAAACTTATTCCAGTGATGAGGAAGTGAAATATCTACTGAAGAATTGGCTCAAAGAACATTCAACAAAATTTAACGGGGTAATGATACATGCTCTCATTCGAAGGTGGAACGTTGCTATTGAGGGAAACGGTGACTATGTGGAGAAGTAGGGATGTGATCCACAGAGGATCAGCTTCTTTTTGATGTAGGATAAATGTTTCTGTGTTGGTAATTATACCTGTCCTAAACAAAATGGCATTACTTTTTGACCCAACCTGCTGTGATTCGGGATTTATTTCAATGAATCCAAGTCAGGTAATTAACATTTTCGAAGGAAATTCTTCTTTTCTCGTCAATTTTTTAAACGTACTCTTCTATCAATATTAGATTTTCTTTCCGTCTTTGCAGAATTCTTAAAAAACTTACCGAACAAATATATGTTTAATAATTCTGATATTTCGGAGTGTTGTTCTTAACTTTATTGCGTATAAACACAACGTTCAGGCCACATTAACCTCGGGCTCTGTTCAAATGAATTACTAAAATTACCTTAAAATAAGTCATCTTCAGACGATTACCTATGAATTCAAACGCTTTGTGAGTAGTAACGATTTGAGCTCCGACATTACGTTTGAATTTATTGATAATCATCTGAAAATGACTTATTTTAAGGTGATTTAAAAAAAAAACCTCATCTAAACAGAGCCCGATGTTACTGTGGCCTGAACGTTGTGTTTATATATAATAAAGATAAAGACAACAGTCAAAATATCAAAATTATTCATATCAAGCCTCATCTCATAAAAACACATATCTTATTATAATGGAGATTGTGTGTTTTTCGGTCTGTAACCGAAACTATATTACTAATCGAGTCACAATTAACATAGTTATTTACATCACATTCTCCATGATTTTATTTATATTTAAACCTCAATTATTAATAAAATTTCTTCAACTTTTTATTAGTGTTATCCATATCTACATACAAATAACATGCAATTGTATTTATATATACAAAAATAGCGGTTTGCAGTGTAAATGGGAAGGCTAATTTGCATATTGATATTAAAAATATGATTTTATTAAAAATGTGCTTAGTATTATTGATTTCTAATTGTTTGGTTTTATTTTAATGAATATAAGCAAAAATCTCTTCAATGAATCTTAAATGAAATCCATTAACAAGAAAAAATAACTGTCATTTTATTCTTTATTTCCTAATTTAACTAAATAGTTAAATAAATAAAATTCAGCAATGAAAGATGGGGGTGATGGAAGAGTAAGTTTCATTTCTATTTTTCTATTATACCCCCACTCTGTTACATATCTTTTTGTCTGCCTCTAATTTAATACGATATTTCATTACATTAAAACTTAAATACTTGCACCCGGAGGGTGCATATATTTGCTAGTAAGTATAAATATATGTTGCTCAGTTTGATGACTGATGAACTCGAAATTCCAAATACAAGATTTTCTTTTAATTCTTAGGATCTCAAAGGATATCAGAATTCGAAAAACTTTTTTTCCTAAACTAACTTGCACACACAGACACAGTTTAATAGACTACCAAAGATTTTAACGTTGCCTAATACCTGTAAGCATGATAAAATCATCGTCTGAAGACCATTATATATTCATATATTTCATATACCCTCTAACCAAAGCTAAATCAACAAATAATTTTAATCTATTTTACTTATTAAACCACTATCACACAGCATAACCTATACTTTATTAAACAACCATAGTAAAATAAATATCCACAAATTGATTCGTATCTTTCATTTTAATAACCACAAAAAAAAAAACAATTTCCGGTGAGATTTAAAAAAAATGTAAACAAGCGTTTCTCTGTAACGATAAATCTTATTCAATGAACATACGTGTGATCAGCTGCAATTAATCGGTAACTCGATTAATTCAGTGGATTTAACCCTGATGATTCTAGCGATGAAACTCGAGTAGGTTTCTGTTGTATCCATTTCTTCAATATATATATATATATATATATATATATATATATATATATATATTTGTGTGTGTGTGTGTGTGCGTAAGATGATAGAGACTCATACAAGGATTTTTATAAATCCCTAAGAGAGCTCAATGTATAATTAATATCTAATTAATTAATTATTTATAGAGCAATATTTGACTTTAAAAGAAAAAAAAACTTAACAAACCGTCATTTGATTATTTTAAATTTATTTCGACCAGAAACTCAAAATGAGTCTAATCTCTTCACATACATTTTACTAAATATCTTTTTTGGGAAAATTGTATTTTATATTTTGTATATTGTAAAATCTATATGAAGAGACTAGATTCATTTTGAGTTTCTGGTAGAAATAAATATATGATAATCAAATGACGGTTTTGTTAAGTTTTTCTTTCTTTGAAAGTTATATATATATATATATAAAATATTTTTCTGGTATGTATGTATCGACTCATAACTCCAAAAGGAGATGTCATTCTGATTTGAAATCTCGCAGACACATTAATGTGTTTCTAACTAAGAAACACACAAAATTTGGTTTTTGATTTTTACTAATTAAGCGAGAAAATCTGTGAAAGGTTTTTAATCTTTCTTAGGTTTTCAACAAGAAAAAAAAATGATGAAAAATATACAAAATAAAATTTAAATCGCTTCGTTAAAATTTCAACTAATCTTCTATACATATCTAAAGGACAATTATATCTCCGGAGGAAGCTACGAAAATAAAACAATTAATGACAAAGTAAATATACATACTCATTCACCATCACCAGAGCTTGCTTTTTGAGCAAAAATAATTAAGATTTTTTTTTATATTTGGGAAAATTTAGGATTTGAATAATAAGAGAAGGGGAAGTCATTGGTTGCGTTCGTGATTAAAACATACATCAATTATGTAAGACCAAAACAATTAATGGATCTGCGAGACTAACTTTTTATCGTCCCTATCCCCACCCAGGCAACGCCGGGTAGCTACTTCTAGTTTCATACATAAAATCTATTCATATCAACTACCCTCTTAATTTCTCAGTATTATCAAAATTTTTAGAATCGATAAAACATGATATGATTTGCTTCATCATTTAATCAAATTTCAAACTTTTTTTTTTAATGGGATTCATAAAAAACTCAGTTGCTTTGGGACTTGATAAAATTTAGAAAAAAACGTGACCCGTTGGATCACCCACTGAGCTCTGGGTAGATAATAGGGATAAGGGAAAAGTGAGTTTGCAAGGCGAATTAAAGAGAATAAAAAAACCCATTAAGATCATTTTTAAAGATTTTTAAGGAAGGGAAAGTTTGACTTAATCTAAATATATTAAGAACCAAGATGTTGTCCGGGTTGGCAGCTTATGAAACTTAACATACAAATCCGTTTCCAACTCTCTCTCTCTCTCCCTCTCTCTCTCTCTCTCTCTCTACTCTTGCAACTTACGACTAATCAGAACCAATTAAATTGGAATTTTTAAAAAACATAACTCGATCCTAAAAGTAAGGAATGATTTAGTATAACTTTTGCGTCATTAAATTAACCAGTAAAAGAGACTTTAGGAGACAAACATTGATTCGCTTAGCTTTAGTATAATAATAGATTACGACGAAGAAGATCGTCCACTAAATAGCACTAAAAATCCTCGTTTTCGCAAAAAACCTTTAGAAAACGAGGATTGTTAGTGCATTTTAGTAGACGATCTTTCATGCTATTTTCTCAAAGAATGGTGCAAGTAAAAGATCTAATTTTTGGTATCAGTATTCAGTATACTAACACACAACTTTCGCATAGATGGACAATTTGATATTTAAAAAAAGTGGAAAATCGGCCCACCCTACTGGGCAGTCTCTACTAATTTCTTTGTTAATAACGAAGTAAGACTTTGTTATTTTTTTTATTCTTTATTACAAAAACCCCAACCTTAAAGGATTTCTAACCATGCGGATGAGAAGTCGGCATCCTAAGAGTGACGATCCTTAACGTCTGCTCCCACTGGCTTACTGCCGGCAACTCCTTAACTAACTTGACTAGTCTCTTTTCACACACCTGGTGGGTTTCGGGGGGGGGTGTCAAGTAAAGAACACTACCTAGCAATCATATCTATAACGGCTGACAGCAACTTTCCATTTACCCTTCCGATTTTGAATCTTCAATTAAAACATCTAAATATACTTCATACATAGTTTATAGGCTACCCATGAATCATGTAACAGATTGACATTTACGAAAGAGAAGATTTTTAGCAGTCTATAAAATATAAAGTTTCATTCAATCAAAAAAAAAAAAAAATAGGGAATAATTAATGCCAAATAAATAATAATTACTCTGTTATTAGAAATTAATTGTTATCTCCCTTTAGAACTTATAGTAATTGAAGCGAGTGAAAGTGCAGTTTGCTCATTATTGTTAAGTTTTAAATTGCATTGGAAATTAACTTAACACATCACCAAAAAAAGTTCTCTTTAACCAAGACAATGCACCGTGTCACAAGTCGATCGCAACGATGGCAAAACTACATGAATTGCACTTCAAATTGCTTCTGAACACACCCTATTCTCCAGATATGGCCCCAAGCGACTACTGGTTCCTCAAAAGAATGCCCCAGAGAAAGAAGTGATATCGGAATATTTCATTCTAAAAATTGGGTGAAATAAAATGGAACAAATAAGTAATCTGCGATTAAGCGACACCAGATAATCTGGATTTACGTTCACTTTTAACCAGAGGGTGTTGCAGGATGATAACGGACGGAAGATTCAGAAAGAAGCTGAGGCGTACTTTGAGGCCAAAGAAAAATCGTTCTACAAAAAAGGCATCGAATTGTTAGAGAAGCGTTGGAATAAGTGTATCACCTTAAAAGGAGATGAATAAAGTTGATGAATAAAGTTGAATTTTGTCTAAAAGTTGTTGTTTTATTAATTAGACCCGGTATTTATTAGTAAATGTATTATTACTTAAACTTAGAGCATTTCAATTGTTTTACTCTAAGGAAATCGGATAATGATGTGTTATATTGGCTGTGTTACGTTAAAGTACAAACCAATCTATATATTATTACGCTTGTTTCTGAATCTTCCGTCCGTTATCATCCTGCAACACCAAAAGTGATAATCGTCCAGATTATCTGGTGTCGCTTAATCGCAGATTACTTATTTGTTCCATTTTATTTCACCCAAATGAAATATTCCAAATGGTCTTGCATCGTTTAAATGACCAAAGTAAAATTAAAATGAATTGAAATAAAATTCAAATTTGTTTTATTTGTAATATTGTAATTGGAAATTAGGGAAGATATTTTGGTAATTTTGATCTTACGTCTTGCCGTAATTTACGCTAGGCAACTACATTGATCTTGAAGTTTCTGTAGAATTAAATACTTACAAATGATATTTGTATATAGAGTATCATATCGATTATTGTATATTTTTGTATTATTTATTGCAAAGACAACAATAGGATTTATATGTAATAACATTGCAAATCATCGTTTCTGGCTTCAATAGCTCCTTTTGATTTTTCTTTCGTTACGTGGAAATTCCACGGGTTCCGCTAGTATCGAATTATTGTGTGTATCATTATCATCATCATGTCGCGCATACAGCACGAATATCCATGACGATCTCTCACCAACCTTCCCTATCATTCATTGCACCTGGGAGGTCCTCTGCGGAGCAACTAACATCTTCGCATAGCTGGTCAATGTAGACCCTTGCTGGGCGCCCCCACTTGCATGTCCATGTATTGGCTTCCACAAGAGAACGTCGCTTATGAGTTCATCCTTGCTTCTCCAGCAGTGTCCTGCATGTCTTGTCCGTCTCACTCGGATAGTTTGTGAGATGGGGGCAAGTGACCGTACAGCTGCTTCCTTGTGGGGTGCTGTTTCCACGACTTGTTCAAGACTGCACGCAGCATTCTTGTGCAGCTCCCATCTAGCTTATTTTCAAGACGCTTCGATTGGGTCCAAGTGGTGCAGCCATATAGCAGCACTGATACAACCACAGCCTGGAAGAACTGTCGCTTCAGCTTGTCAGGGAGATCGAACCTCCATATGACTGATAATTTGTTTGTGGCTGACCATGCCGTTGCTATTCGTGTATTAACATCGCTCTCTGTGGATGAGATATTACCACCTAGGTACGTGAATTGTTCTACAGGCTTGAGTGGCGTGCCGTTGAGTGTGGAGATGTTTCCTTTCTTTTTGAAACTCATGAACTTTGTTTTACCGGAGTTCACATAGAGGCCGATATTCTTTGCTGTCTCCTCTAAGCTATGTAGCAGTGACTCAGCCTGTGCCGGTGTATCTGCAAGAAGTGCAAGGTCATCAGCATAGTTTGCATCTGTGACTGTTTGTGTGGGATATCGCCTGCTTCTTGCCTTTTTTAGTGTGTATAATAAACATGATTTATATCTTAAATGTGGATGTGTAAAAGTGGGCCACATATAATTATAAGTAATGTTCTTTTGCTTTTAATGCACACTTTAAAAGAAAATATTACCGAAGCGAAATTTATTTTTTAACTTTAAAATTGACTTTGTGATATTTACACTGCATAGACCTTTTCGTTCTTAAAATTGGTTTAATAATAACATGCTGGGCACTACGGATAAAATAGGGACCTTCTCCTATGGAAATCAGCATATGGGCTCGCCAGAGCGGGCCGCCCAGCAGAAACCTACATTGACCAGCTCGGCACGGATACTGGATGCAGAGCAGAGGACCTCTAAAGAGCGATGACTGACAGGGAAGGTTGTTATGGATATCCGTGTTACTGGCGCGACATGATGATGATGATGATGATGGTGGTATACTTTTGAATCTGACAGCCCCCCTTCTCCCACACAAAAATTATTGAACCTCAAAACCTTACCGTTACAGGTCAATCGATTTACGACGGAGCTATTTTCGCATTTATGTGAGTCGATTGTTTAAGAGATTTACTTCGTAAAAGTTTTCTGATTCGAACTAAGTTCAACTGATCGATATCTGTACTGGGATAGATTGATAATTATCGATACATAGTCAGCAATTAGGATGAGTAAGTAATCGATGTTTATTGAACTGTTCGTATAGAAGCGATCTCTTTGATGTTGAAATGCTAGTGCTTTTAGTAAAGAAAAGAGGAAGTTATTTTTGCCCGACATTGACGTCAGAGATTTGACCAATTATGTGTAAACAAGCATTGCCTCGATTCAACTGTAGTTATTGCTAGTTCAGATTAGTTGATTTAATCACTAAAAAGTCAAAAGAAATGCGCAAGAAATTTACAGTCATATCGTTTCCGTATCGGTAGCTTTTACGTAATCCAACTAAATCTTTAAAACATTTCGTATAGTTAGAGATTATTCAAGCATGAGTTTAATTTTCGTTCATGAAAAAGGATCATAAAATATATTTACTCAGCTTAGATTTGTCTGGTACAAGACTATTGCATCAGAAGATCCAGTGAGAAGATCAAATTCACTGGATTAGCAATGACACTAAACTGGTTTGCTGGTTGGTTGGATTTTACAGCATGTCAACCCTTGTTGGGTTATTTTATGCCGAATATATTTTTTTATTCATTTTTGTTGGTATTCGATTTTTTTATGACCTCATTTTTTAAAACACATTTTAATACCATTTTCTTTTATTAGATATAATGATGTTTCTAGTACGTAACTAAAATCGAACTCGGGTTGCAAATTCTTTGAAAGCACACAGATACAGACACACACATAAACAAACCTTGTTTGAATTAATTTGAATTTAACTGTGAGAAACTTGATTTTATTAGGAAGAAAACATATTTATTTGAATTTTATCAGGAAAACTATTTTTATGTCTATTATTAAAAATATAAAAGATTTCAAAAGTTTGTTTACATTTTTTTACGAAAGAGCGTGTCAAAACACTTTTAGGTACTTTTGAACGTTGATAAAATCTAGATAATGAAAGAAAAATTTTTTTTACACTAAAATTAAAATATTCGTTTGATTTTAATAAGAATTTGTAAAATTATGTACAATTGAGTATATTAAAAAAAAACCATTGACGTCTGTTGTGAAACAAAACAAACTCCAACCCCTTAAGGAATATATTTCAAAAATAAATTTTACACCGCCTGGAGGGTGTTTTCGTTTTGCTAGTATATATAAAGTATTAATAAGAATGAGAGTCCCCTTGTAGACGCCACGGGAACAAATTAAGTTTTTTAGGGTCTGATGTTAATTCACAGTTTACTGGCCGGTTGGAACCACTGACCACGGCTTTCAAGATAACATCCGGATAGAGGAATAATACAATGACCAACATGTTTATCTGATGAACATGTGATAAAGTATTAAGTAAAATAAAATCTACATATATATGTATTTTCGATCTTAGGTTTTAACATTTATTATTATATTAAATGCGTGGTCAAAGAGGATTATAATGCTAAAAAATATTTGTTGAGAAAAACATATGCATTTTTCTCATTAGCCAACAGATTTACTGATGTGCCTACGTATCTTAAGAGACAGAGACAGAGACATAAAGAAAGTGACTAAACTAATCTGTATGTAAATAAACTATTTATTCAAAACATGTGTGCTAAAAGTTATCTATCTATACATATTGCATTCATTCTCCCCCACTACGCATATATATATATATATATATATATATATATATATATATATATATATATATATATACAAAGAATCGCGAACATATGGTTTTGCATATAAACACAACACATCTTAATTGTGTCTTTGCAAATGTGTATACTAATCTTTCTCCACTATATATCTGCCACGCACGTATGAATAGGTATAATTATATCCTATAAGCATATATACAAACACAGACAGAGAGTCATTGCATATATATATATATATATATATATATATATATATATATATGTGTGTGTGTATGTGCGTGCGTGCGTGTGTGTGTGTATCAGAAAAAGAGATACCACGAGAAAACGAGGCAAAAGTTAGTGCATGTTGAATAAAATCAAATTTTAAGCCGGAAACGTTTATTTCAAACATGTGACCACAACATGAAAGATAAAAATAAACAAGCAAAACTTCAAACCCGAAACGAATAATATTCAAAATAAAAACAAAAATCTGTAAAAAGAAGAAACGTAGTTAAGCGAATTAATCTTTCCTTTTAAGATGTTTAGGCGGATGTTGCCCTTTTTGCGACGCCATTTCTTATTTAGTTGCCAACATTCCGTCTAAAAAAAAGAAAAAAAGAAAAGAAATCTACTATTCACTATTATCTTATTTTTATTCTTGTTAAACATACCCATATTTTGTTAGGGAAGGGGGTGGTCTTCATGTTCGTCGGGTTTCCAAAAAGACATTCGCTTTTTTGACATCTAGAAAAATTGGGGGTTGACATGGAAATATTTGTCGTTAATTTTGCAAAGACTTCGTGCAAGATTCCATCTTATTTTCATTCTCTACTTCTCTTTCTCTTTTATTCCATCTTATTTCATTCTCTACTTTTCTTTCTCTTTTATTCCATCTTATTTTCATTCTCAACTTCTCTCTCTCTTTATTCCATCTTATTTTCATTCTCTACTTTTCTCTCTCTTTTATTCCATCTTATTTTCATTCTCTACTTTCTTTCTCTTTTATTCCATCTTATTTTTATTCTCGACTTCCTTTCTTTTTTTCCATTTTTCATTCTTTACTTCTCTTTCTCTTTTATTCCATCTTACTTTCATTCTATACTCTCTTTTCGTTTTTTCTGATTCAATTCTTTGAGTTTTTCCTTTTCTTTTTTCTATCTGAGTTTCTTTCTTTTTTTCTTTTTTCTGTTTCTTTTTCTTTTTCTTTCTCTCTTAGAATAGAAAGAAAAACAGAAAGAGAAACAAATTCTCTTTTTGTTTTTCTTTCTATTTTTTCTTTCTCTCTTTTTCCTTTTCCATATATCTTTTTTCTCTTTTTCTTTCTCCGTTTCTTTCGCTTTTTCTTTCTCTCTTTCAATTGTTCTCTTTCTGTTTTTTTTCTCTTTTTCTTTCTCTCTTTCTTTCTTTCTTTTCATTGTCTCTTCCTTTCTCTTTTCTCTCTCTCCTTTTTCGCTCACTTTCTTTTTTTATAGGATAAAGTTCAAGTTTGTTATAAGAGACACTTCGGTAGAAAGTTTTTTTATAAACTATTTTTTATAAATATTTTTTCTATTTAGGGACCCTAACAAGTACTACCACTCTGTGTCAGAGTGGATCTGGGAGCAATGGTGATGAAGGGGTACTCCATATTCCCCAGACATCTAGAACTGAAAACTCACCATCAGATCGAGTTTGCCGTCATTCCCAGGACATGAAGACCCTTAGCTACCGCTGTAAGGGCAGTCTCTCTTGTCTGAAGGTTTTGGTGAATCTCCTGTGCTAGGAGACGCTATTTTGGTCACGTGACACAGGAACGCAAGGAGAGAACGCTCTTCTTCCAATGCACTGAACAAGCCTGGACGTGCTTGTCATCTCTCTCCAGCAGACACCTATGGTGCACACCAGACGCTACAGCCTCTACTTACAGTAAGTGGTTACCACTTTGTCTATTAACACTATTGTGTATATTTGGACACTTGTGACATTAAATAGCCTGGGGAACTTTGTTCTCCTAATATGTTATAATAAAGTTATATAAATGTAACTAACGCGTTTGTTGTTTTCCTAACTGAAGTATTCCGCATTGGGTACTTATCGTTTAAGTAACCCAATGTTTATAAGAACCAGAGTTAACACTCTGTGGACCTCTTATACCGCCTTCTAGCACCCATATGATAAAAAGTGTTGGGACTTGCCATAAGGGCAGTAGGGTTGGGGCAATCATATAGGTATTAGGGCTTGACATACCAGCAGATTGATCAGAGGGGGCCTCTCCGACTGCCCTTTAAGCCTAAGTAAAAGTGGAGTGTTCCACAGGATTCCATCCTTAAGCATCACGGGTCGTCACTCACGACCAACAGGTGTTCCCATTTAGGGGAGTCTTACACCTCTGCAGTGGTGCTGTTGGTGCATTCTAAAGCTCCAGCTGATAGAAATTCTTGCGAGAACAGGCGGATATTTCATAAGACCCATAGTAATTCGGTGGACATGACTCAAAACATTATTCTCGAATTGCTGGATTAATATATCTTAAAAATAGATTAAATAATTTAAGTTAATGGTATCCTTTTCCAAACCGGACAGAAGAAAATATTATGGAATAATTGTAAGGTATTAAATTACAAATGATACTATTGCGCTATTAATTATTACGTAAAGGAATGAAAACAATATGTTAAGGTTGTTGATAAGAATGTGAATGAAATTAAGTTGGGTAAAATTAATAATTCAAATAATGTTTGATGTAAGTTGTAAGTTTTGAGTTCTATTTTTCTATAAACATTCTCTACTCAGTTTTCTGTACTCTAAGATTTTCAGAGCACATAAATTAAAAATGATAGAGCATATATATATATATATATATATATATATATATATATATATATATATATTATATATGTATATATATAAATAGTGGTAGTTTATATATCTATTAATTATATATATATATATTATTTATATGAGAAGGAATTAGAAACGGTTTGAAATATGACGTACTGCGTGGGAAAAATCGAAAGGAAACATTGTGCATTTAAAAAAAAAAATTCTCCTGACGCCCATGATACCTTCTTCCCCTACCTCTTACCAATACACACACACACACACACACACAACCTTAAGGTTTATTTCCGCTGTCATTCATCGCAAACAAAATTCATACACACAAACACACAACCACACACCTAAAAAATGCACAATGTTTCCTTTCGATACACACACATACACCGTCCCATACCCACGCAGTAAAATAGAATAGTTGACGTCATATGTCAAAACCGTCCCTTTTTTTGTTTCAAACCTCAAAAGAATTTCTAAACGGACTGAATAACAATAACTACCACTCGCTTTTCTCGTTATTCTGTGATAAATAATTTCTCATCACCTTCCATATACCAACAAATGCCCTGAAGATGATCTAATTAATAGATCGAAACACTGCAGCGTCGGCCAATAAACTCACCACTTAACCCATTTAAACCTGTGTTTTTTCATTTTTCCTAATATACCACACACACACACACACACACACATATATATATATATATATATATATATATATATATATGAATCCATATATTCTCCCTCCAGCTATGGGTTAAATAGTAGGGCAGACTGGGCCCTTCAGTCTTGGGTAGGTAACCAGTCTAGGAGAGGGATAACTCTGAATTTAAAATTCTTAAGGTCAGTCGCTGATTGGATTTGTGGCAACCCTTGATGCACCACTTCTTTCCTATCGACTGTGCCAAAAAGTGTGGATGGTCCAACACAAGCCTTCACCACTATAAACAAATCACTGTGTGTGTTCATTGTATGAATGAACTCTCATGCGTCGAAAATCGACGAGAGAGTCCATAATATATATATATATATATATATATATATATATATAAGTTTTGTTGAACTATACAGACAATGCTTGTCGAACGACTTCTATAAAAGAAAAAATGTTGCCAAAATACACTTATATATATATATATAAAATATATGTTATCCACGGACATCGTGTTCCGACCTTTCACGACTTTTCAGTGTGGCTAGACACAACAACTACATCTGACCCGAAGCAAAACTCTAGACTGACATTTTATCAGCTCGATTCGTTAACCTCTCGGCAATTTGACAGCTGCCGTTAAGGGGTGGTATTTAAACTATTAAATACATACATTTGTTTATATATTTTACGATCACCAGAGAGGTTCAGTCTGTAAAAAACAGACGACCATTGCTTTATATATATATATATATATAATCATCCACTGGCACAGACCGCGTTTCGACGTATCACGTCTCCTCAGTGTGGCTAGATGTTGCAGGCTACTTCCGACCGGGATCGAAACCCGGTGTATGTGGATGACTAAATATATGCACCTAACTTGTTTGATTGAGCTCTCTCTCGAGAAATTAGCTGACGGCCGCCGATTTACTCTTAAATTGCAACGCTCTCCAATAAAAATGGATGTGAGTTCTCTGGCGGACTTCAAATATATACCTGTTTATTTCGTATAGTATGGTAAGAACTCTGACCGATGAAAAATCCGGCCGGGATCGATATATATATATATATATATATATATATATATAAATACAAGGTCAATTTATTAAGCGGTGTTTTAAACTGGTTTGAATTCAGAATTTTCCTTCTCCCAGACCAGTTACCTAACCAAAGTTAGAGGCCAGTCTGCCCTTCTATTTTCCAACAGGTGGAGGAAGATTCATACCTTTCCCAATGGTATTAGCGTTATGTGAAATGCAAACAGCCTCGTGCATGATTTGAACTCGTCCATTCCCTACGACTCTAACCATTACACCACTCAATTACTTTTATATATATATATATATATATATATATATATATATATACATATTTCAAATTATTTTTGTAATTCTCTAACATTTGACTGAAACCTTGAAGAACCTTACTTTTAATAATTTTGTCCAAAGCAAAACTTTCTTTAATTATTACTTTGAGTTTCAGTTGAAATTGATAGTTTATCTTTGTTAATTATCTTTTCTTTTACGAAAATGTTTAAAAGTAATATCGTCCCCAGTTTCATTGACCTTGGCAAGAAGTGGTTTATTTCCTTAAACTAAAAGTCTAAAAAGACCCTAGACCGAGGGAGACTTACTTTAAATTAAAATGCTATCTGGACAACAGTTCATGGCATTACTTTACATGCCATACGAGTGGGCAAAGTAAAAAACATGGGTAGCAGCATGGTGGATGTGTGCAGCGATGGATGAACCCAACATGGGCCAACGGTGCTTGACACAAGATGCTGGGTGGATGAACCTTATACGGGCCAACGACTAGAATCAATCAGTTTAGTTAGTAAACTACTGCTCCTCATCTGTAAGTCCGGCGTCTATTCTTGAGTTAACAAAACAGCCAATGAAAGGTATCGATGACACCGACCCAACCGAAACTATGATAGCACACAAAGACAGAAGATCACGCAGCATCACCTTTACCGCTATCGCAAAAGGTGGGCGTCCACAAATCCAGGTTCTGACCTGTTTTTCGAAAAGTAACCAACTGAGTCCCAACAACATCCTACTTAGATACAAGAACACTTTTAACTTAGCAACAGTCAATGTTAGATCGTTAAAAACGACAAACGAACTACCAGAGCTAATGGCGTCAGCGGCCAATAAAAATGTAGACATTATGTGTACAAGAACATAGATTTGCTCATAGCGAATTAGAATTAAAATACCACGAAACAGGTAATGGCTGGGCGTTTGTTTTTGCATCTGCATGGAATAATTTGTTAATGACACCGTAGTGGGTAAAGGAATGCTACTCAAACTCTAAAATCACTAACAGCCTAGAAAAATACAACCGAGAATCATTAGTGCTAAGTTCAATGGGAATCCCTGCATGACTGTAGTCTCGTGTTACATCCCCACAAATGTATGCGAGGAAACGGACATTACAAAATTCAACAACGAGCTATCCTTTCTATGCAGACACATACTTAAACACAACGTCCTGATAATCGGAAGAGACACGAATGTGCAGATAGGCAAAATCGTGTACAATAGATTTTGATTTACACAGGAATGGTGAAGTACTAGCAGAGTTCTCTCTTGTATGCTTAAACAACATATTCCAAGAACGAGCAAGCTATGAACCTACACCTACCCAAATAACACAAAAGCACAACTTAAATACATCTTAAATAAAAAGTGGATAAAGAGTGCTATGAACTGCGAAGCATATTCCTCATTTGAAGAAGTATCCTCCGATCACAGAATAGTCACAGCAAAATTACATCTAAGTCTACGTAGAAACAAAAAAAGAAAATCAGTAGATGATGGAGTTTTGTGATATAAGGCGTGTGGTAGATACCTACTTCTAAATATAGACTCGTTGACTACCACGTGACCATCGGAGGCAACCTATTATCCAATCACTGGCAGTGCTGCTGTTGCTGTTGGTGTATTTATACTGCCCGATACTAATCTTAGCTCACAGCTATTTGGATCATCTTGGACGTCGGACCTAAAGGACACTATCCAACAAGGACTTATTGATTTACTTACTTGTTTACTTTAAGTTCTTTTACAACTGGAACCAAGGATGGCGGCCAGTTACTCAACAGTAAATCTGTACGATACAACTGGACCTCACTTGTCAACAACGATATAAACAACTGCTATTCAGTACTAGTAAGAAATATGATATTTGTCACATGAAAAATTGAAAAATGATAAATTAAATAAACTAGCAAAATAAAAAAAAAATCTCCGGGCGATGTAAAAATAGATTTTTGAAACCATATTACCTGAGGGGTGGGAGTTAAAAATTCAATGTCAGCGAGTTTGTACCCTAAGTAAAAAAAATCAAGTTCATTAAAGGATTGAAAAATAAAATAATTTGAAATGTAAACTTTAAATATGTATTAAAATAAAACAAACTATATATAGATATATAATACCAGTCATGTATTTATTAAATCTTGTTTTAAACAACAATGAGGACTGTCTAATGTTGCATATTCAAGTTTTAAGTGTATTTATTCTATGTTATGACGATTTTGGGTAATGTGACATAAGCAGTGACGTAGTTTTTGCTACAGACAAAAACCGGAAGCGAATCTCTATTATTAATAGATAGTTAAATAAATTAAAATGAGTAAAAATACCTTTTTAAAGCATGATTGGATGGTGAATTTTAGTGTTAAATTAGACTAATATTTAAGATTATAGAAATAATGTTGACTTACGGTTTGTGTCAGAATTAATAGCCTGCACTATGGAAATATTTATACTCGTTGTTGGCAGATTAAAAATTACTTGATTGAAATTTTTTTTTAAGTGAGTGGATTTTTATTGGAAGATGCTTTGTAAGTTGAAAATTATATAGAAAACTGCTAAGTTATTTAGTAATATTTTACTTCAAATGAAATTGGATAGTTTTTTAATTGTGACGTGTCGTAAGTAGGTTGAATTTTGTATTCTTTGTATGTTGAGAAGGGTTACGTAAGTGGTGTTTTGTACTATTTTGAGTTTTATATAATATAAAAAAATATTAGTCTATTTTAACACTAACATTCCCAATATATATATATATATATATATATATATATATATATATAGAGAGAGAGAGAGAGAGAGAGAGAATTTGACGGAGGTTTAGACTTTCGTGTAAATGTGAGTAATCCAGAAAAGAAATTCATCGAAGCGAAATTGAAGTTCAATCCCAATCGCTTTGATCACGGAAGTCCCTGGGAATATAGTGAAGCCCACGTACCCTGATTTTTCCCTGGTCTTCCGTCTTTTTTAATCTGTTTTTGTTATTGCTCATTTATCTATAATCAAGAAGCATTTGAAGTCTTTATCCGTATTTGATCGACTTTACTCTACTTCTCTTTCTCTTTTATTCCATCTTACTTTCATTCTCGACTTCTTCTTTCTCTTTATTCTATCTTATTTTCATTCTCTACTCTTTCTCTTTTACTCCATCTTATTTTCATTCCCGACTTCTCTTTCTCTTTTTTGTAATACTTTGCGTTCACTGTTGAATTGTATCAAAAGAATTATCTTTTGCTAATTATTTCTCAAAGTTAACGTTTTAGATCCAAATATAAAACTTATATTCACACACATAAAGATATACTGGATTAATAAGTTATTTTTATTGCCTTTAACTGCTGAATACTGATAATCCCGACCCTATTGCCCTTATGGCAAGCCCCTACCATTTTTGATAATATGGGTGCTATAGGGCGTTGACTGAGGGTCTTCATGTCCCGGGTTTGACGTTAAATTCTAACTGATGGTGAGGTTACAGTTTACAAAAAAATGGAGTTTAAAAATATTCTTCCAAACTATGGCTACAAGTCTTTCAAAAGTTTGTCGGCTTAAATGACCCACCGTGGTTGATGTGCCGTAAAACATAGCAAACAAACTGCTGAATAACACACAGTTGTTGGCCTATGAATAACTAGATAAATACTCACACACACGCACACACACAACACACACACACACCTATATATATATATACATATATATATATACATGTGTGTGTGTGTGTGTGTGTGTGTGTGTGAAAACTATCATTTATCAGAAATAAATTTATTTTGGCTGCCTTTTCTCATAAAGTCTAATTTAAGGTCAATTATTAAATCAGACCAGAAGAGGCAAAGGTTGCCAAAATAATTTTATTTCTGATAAATTAAGATTTTCATATATGTTTTATATTACACTCTGTATATGTTAAACATTCACATACACTTATATTCATATTTGGGAGAATATGTGTTTAAATGAAGTCGAACCTAATTTATGAAAGTTAATTAATTGATAATTAATTAATTAGGCGGGATTACCTATTAAATTTAAGGCTAAACATCAATCTCTGTATGTACATTTCGGCCTATTAGGCCTCATCATCAGAGCTATAGATAACGATTCGAAACCTGATTGTCAAGCTGACTTGTCAGCGTCTTACTTAGCAGATTTCTTCATTCCTCTTAAGTGACCTCTACACGAACTTACGAGAAGTAAACAAAACATATTCATATGTATATATGCAAAATCTTTATATGACGTATGAGTTCTCAATTTTGTTGAATCCAATCACGGCAACATTTCATACCATTCACCTATATATAATAATAATAATAATAATAATTGCATTTCACTTAGCGTTAATACCCTTGGGAAAGTTATGAATTCTACTCTCCCTCCAGCTATGAGTAAATAGTAGGGCAGACTGGGCTCTTTAACCTTGGTTAGACAACCGGTCTAGGAGAAGAAAAACTCTGAATTCAAACTCCACTTAAGAAATTGACCTTGTGTCACATCCTGCTCGTGCGGAGGGGTTGGTATATATATATATATATATATTGTCATCCATGACACCGTGCTTCGAAGTACCGCATGTCCTCAGTGTGGGTAGACTTAGCAGGCTACCTCCGGCCGGAATTGAAACCCAACCAAATTTTCATCAGTCAGTCTTCTTAAGCATCATCAGCCACCTGCAGGCAAGAGGTAAAATTTAACTGATGAATGCATACATAGGTATATATATTACAGCTGCTAGAGAACTCACATTCGTTTTATAGGAAAACCTTTGCCATTTAAGATTAATTTGCGGCCGACTGTCACATCTTTACTCCAGAGAGCTCAACAAACAAGGTTGGAAGCATATATATATATATATATATATATATATATATATATATATATATATATATAGTTAAAAATTGATGGTAAAATGAATGAATGGATGAAATAAAAATGAATGAAATGATGGGGATAAATGAAAAATCCTTTCCAAGGACCCCTTTCAAAAGTACTAAAACACTTTTTGAGAGTGGGGTCCCTGATAGAAAGTTTTCCTCATTTATTATTTAGACTCCTTTGAAGCATCAAGTTAATATAATTATTCTGTAAGTTATTAGAGAAGATAAAATTCGTCTCTTACCTTTGCAATATCTGTTGAGAATGGGTTTGAATTTTTATATGTGTATATATCTAATCTGGTCTGGTTAACTTCCATATATATATATATATATATATATATATATATATATAATTATTATAATGGAGATTGTATTTTTCTGTCTGTAACCAAAACTATATTACTATACAAATCACAATTCCCTTTGTTATCTGCATCCCATTCTCCATAATTTTATTTTTATTTAAACCTCAATTATTAATAAAATTGTTCTACATCATTAAGACTGTTGACCATATCTACATAGTATTTACCGCGTACCCCACTTGTACGGGTCACACAAAGTCCCTATTAACGTGGGACCACCCACAAGCCGAGACTCATGGAGTGGCAGGTGAAAAATTGCGTCGATCCCGTCGGCATTCCCCCCTCAAGGGGGCGCCTCAGGCAATAAACCCAGCCCTGCCCCTTTAAATCAAGGGGGCATGTGTTGCCTGGGGGAATGGCCCCCTGGGATCGACGCCGTTAATTATAGCAATGGTCCAGAGGCCGAAGCCACTGTAGACCATATCAACATACAAATAACATGCAGTTGTATTTATATATACAACAACACAGCGGTTTACAGTGTGAATGGGAAGGCTAATTTGCATATTGATCTTAAAAAATTTGGTTTTAATAAATATGTGCTTAATATTATTGATTTCTAATTGTTTAGTTTTATCTCATTGAATATGAGCAAAATTCTCTTCAATTTATCTTAAAAGAAATCCCTTAACAAAAAGAAATAACTGTAATATTATTCTTTACTTCCTATTTTAACTAAATAGTTAAATTATGAAAAGTTACCAAAGAAAGAAGGGAGTAATTGAAAATGATGGAAGAGTTAGTTTCAAAGTTGTTCTATTTTTCAATCATACCCCCTCTGTTCCAAATCATGTTATCTGCATTTTTATTCAGTTTCATTGGCCTTTCTAATTTAATATGATATTTTATTATATTAAAACTTAAATACTTGCACCCGGAGGGTGCATATATTTGCTAGTATATATAACAGTCTAAGCATCTCTCTTCCCTCCTCCTCTCTCTCCCTCATTACACGTCCTTCGCCGTGAGATGAATTAAAGTATCTACTATTCAAAGAACAGGTTGAAAGAGACCCATATGGATTCTTGGATTTTATGGGACCCACAAGTGTCCAAAAGATACGCCCCCAAATCAGAGGGAGTGAACTATCTATTTTCTACGTACGGTATATTTCTTTTGAAAGTTTTAGACGACAGTTGGTTAGTTTCTCCTTACAAATCCTTTTCTGAAGACCACATTAAATGAATAGTTGACAGTCAATGGGTTAACATTTCATTTATAAATGAAGGAAAGTAATTTCTTTGTTTTCTCATAACCGTTTCTTGGTACGCAAGCTTTAGACAATTTAAAAACAATATAAATTTAATGGAATCACTCACTAGTTTCAAACAACAACAAAAAACTCTCCCCCTCTCTTTCTCTCTCTCTGTCGACAACACGAGTAAACCAATTGTATTTGTGTGAGATGATAACCACTTACTAACTAATAGACTGTAACAGTTATCCTTGAATATGAAACTGATCAATGAACTATTTATTAGTTATTAAGACTAACAAATATATGTACCCTCCCAGTGCAAGTATTTAGTAATAGAATATTATATGTAATAGAATATTATATTTAATTAGAAAGGCCAATGAAACTAAATAAGAATGCGCATACAAAAGATTTGAAATAAAGGGGGATATAATCGAAAAATAGAACAACTGAAATTTACTCTTCTATCACTTCTATTTTTCATTGCTAAATTTTACCAATTTAAACACTTTACTTAAAATAGGAAGTAAAGAATAAGATGACAGTTATTTTTTCTTGTTAATGTATTTCTTTTAAGATTTATCTTTGAGATTTTTGCTCATATTCATTAAGATAAAATCAAACTATTAGAAATCAATAATAATAAGTACATATTTATTAAAATCAAATTTTTAATATCAATATGCAAATTAGTTATCCTGTTCACACTGTAAATCGCTATTTTGTTGTATATATAAATAAAATTGCATTATTCGTATGTAGGTAAGGCCAACCGTATTGATAATATAAAACAATTTTAATAATAATTGAGTTTAAAATAAAAATAAAATCAGTTTAAAATTTAAAATAAAAATACTTTCATTTGCAATCAATTATTCACGATTTAAACTAATCTTTAGATTTCTAGCGTTAATGCGTTCTTTCATAAAGAAAAAAAATCCTATTCTAAAGACAGCCACCCTTATTCAGAATGTTCAAGTAGAACTAGCTGATGGTGCATTGACTACTTTATTTTAACTCCCATCTCTAACACCGGTTTATTTTAATGTCATTCATAACTAAACAATGACTACTTGTGTCCGTTTCCTGCTGAAACGGACTCGTTCGGTGCATCGTCAAACAGGCACATTAATAAGCTTCTCACAATTGACATAGAGTGATGCTGTAAACGGAAATGCATAGTTTAGTCACCACACGAACGTTAGTCGAAGAAAATAGGATCAGCCTATATTTTGCGTGGGATTTTACGCAGAAAATAGTAATGCAAGCATTGTCTGCCCCTGTTGGGATGGAATTGTGTCCAAATTTGTTATATTCCCTTACTGCGAGGGTTTCGCCAATAGGTGGCTGGGTATTTAAACAAAAGCCCGGGAATTCTCACTCTCTTCTCTTGGGTCTAGCATTCATAAAACATGGGCTAGACACTTCGTGTCTCTGTCTAGTAAGTGGGGGACTTTGTCCCCAACTATCAGTAAGTGACTCACTTATTTCTTCATGAACTCTTTTTCACTTCTTTAGGACTTTAGTCCTATCTGTTTCTGCATCAGTTGTATTTTATGTATATCATTAATCCATGTGCTCAGACAATAAAGTCTGTATTTGATGTTATATGCATCTCTTTGTTCGGATTATTTTATGTATATATGTACCTACGTTAGAAGGTTACTCTGAGCCTTCTAACGTATTATAAGAACCGCACATTATATTCTTATAGAAATAATTCAAATTTGAGGAAGAGAAATTTTATTTTCTGACTGCTTCTTCTTATATAGCGTTACTAGTTTGTCTTTGTAAAAAGAAATAAATAAACAATGGGCTTTTTGTTTTGTTTCTTTTACAACAGAAGCATTGTCCACAGACACAGGGAAATATTTTATCCATTGTTTGTAAATTTGGGCCTCAGGTGCAAATAAAGACGTTGTTCTCTTTATATGGCATATCAGGAAAATACGACTGATATCTTCAGAAAAATTGTATACACGAGTTTAAAAGTTGAGTAAAATTTAAAGATTTTAAAAGGTTTCACTGTAATTACTTTTTAGGTTATATAAGAGAGAGAGAGAGAGAGAGAGAGAGAGAGAGAGAGAGAGAGAGAGAGAGACAGACAGACAGACAGACAGACAGACAGAGACAGAGAGAGATTAGATTAGATTAGATGAGGCATCTTACTTGGTACTTCTACTTGTTGCTGGTTCTTGCTGACTGCTTCTTCATCTAACTTGTCGTCCGCCATGTTTTCTAGTTGACTGTCATTCTTCTGAGTGTTGCTGTCTTGCTTATTTCTTCTTACTTCTTTGGGCTGGCCTAAGCTGGTCATTGTCTTAATGATATACAAACACAACAAGGCACGACGAGTGACTGAAGACGTGTTGTTTGTAATGTTTTTCTTTTGGCTTTGAAAAGAGGAGTTTAACAAATTTTAATTAAGAGTTTTACTTCTCTTATACCGGTAATAATGCCAAGGTTAAAGAGTCTAGTCTGCCCTACTATTTACCCATAGTTGGAGGAAAAATAATTGGATTCGTACCTTTCCCAAAGGTATTAGGGGCTTAAAATTAAGATATGGCCACAGGTATACACAGGTATACTTAATATACCGTCTATGTGAAGAGACGGCTATATAACATTTACGTATATTTGGTGCTGGAAAGCCAACCAAACCAACAAGACGAGATTAGATTCGAACCTTGGAAAGAAGAAATAATAAGTCCACTACAACAGCCAGTTCAATACTTAATTGGGTCACCATTTAAGCAACAGCAGGTACTGTAAGTAAAACCGAATATCAAAATTACTTGATTCGGCAATAAATGGTCTGATATGCTGTAATACAAAACAACCAATCAATTCATTTTTCTAAGAACAAGATTTTATTTCAATTTATTTTCTTCAAATGTCCATTTTGAATAATTTCTTCAGTATAGTGAAAGGTTTTTTAGCAGAATGTGCCAATTGAAAAAAGGCCGATTTAATTTTGCCGACCCCAGTGACGTGTCTGCTCTAACTAGACAAAAGTCGACGAAAATCAAAGAAAGTGTCATTGACTGGGATTTGTGGGGTGTTGTTGGTTGGATTTTGTAGGAACTGCACAAGAATGCTGCGTGCAGTCTTGAACAAGTCGTGGAAACAGAATCTCACAAGGAAGCAACTGTACGGTCACTTGCACCCCATCTCACAAACTATCCGAGTGAAACGGACAAGGCACGCAGGACACTGCTGGAGAAGCAAGGATGAGCTCATAAACGACGTTCTCCTGTGGAAGCCAACACATGGACATACAAGTGCGTGGCGACCAGCAAGGACCTACATTGACCAAATATGCGAAGATGCTGGTTGCTCCGCAGAGGACCTCCCAGTTGCACTGAATGATAGGGAAGGTTGGCGAGATATTGTCATGGATATCCATGCTGCATGCGCGACATGATGATGATGAACCCTTGTGTTATCTTATGCCGAAGAAGTTGCTAATGAGCAGATCTCCAAGACAACTCAATCACAATCATCAGATTATATCTTCGAGACGTAAGATCTAACGCTAAACAAAGGGAACATGTAAGACAGCCTTGCATACGCCCTACCACATATATGCGTACATATCCATGCATGCATATATATATATATATATATTGGTAATTTTTCAGAATAATTCTTCAGAATGCTGCACCTCTTTTACCAACACAAGAGGTGCAGCATTCTGAAGACGGCATTAGCCAGAAACCTTAGGTAAACGTTCCCTAAAACCTCTATATAAACAGTTATATATATATATATATATATATATATATATATATATATATATATATATATATATATTTAAGAGAACATAGGGAAACAAATTACTAAATACCAGGCTTCATTTAATCATTTATTTAGTTATCTTTCCCACTCTGTTTCCCTATATATATATATATATAATATATATATATATATATATATATATATATGAGGGTAAGTAAACAAACAAATGTGTTTATTTTTTTATATGGTCGACAATTTTGGGAGGATATGTGCTTAATTGAAGTCATACCTAATTTTGAAAATTAATTAGTTAATAATTAATGAATTTAGGCGGGTATATATGTTCAAATGTAAGGCTAAACAAGTAAAAAAAATGTCAATCCCTGAATGTACATTTCGACCTAATAAGTCTATAACCTTGCTGATGAGACCTAATAGGTCGAAATGTACATTCAGGGATTGACATTTTCTCGACTTGTTTAACCTTACATTTGAACATATATGCCCACCTGAATTCATTAATTCTTAACTAA
>CM042145.1:65571699-65579199 GCA_023376005.1 Doryteuthis pealeii | reverse complement strand
TTAAAATAATTGCATATTATTAGTAAGTTGATCCGTCCCTCGGACGGGATTTTGTAATTAACAGCGTTGATCCATGGGAGCTATCCCTCCAGGCAATACCTCCCCACTCGATTTAAAGGGACATCGCTGGGTTTATAGCCCAGTGCCTGAGGTGCCCTCTTGAAGGGGAATGCCAATGGAATCAACATATTTTTGCACCCACCACCCATGAGTCACGGCTTGTGGGTGGTCCCACATTAATAGGGTCTTGTTCCTAACCCGTAGACGTGGGGTATGTGGTAAATATCTTGGATGTAGATATGGGAAATAGTATTAATATTGTAAAACAATTCTATTAATAATTCAGGTTTAGATAAAAATAAAATCATGGAGAATGTGAGGTAAATAACTAAGGGAATTGTGACTTGAGGAGTGAGATAGTTGTTACGACTTTTGTGGACATCCTTTAGGCTTCAAGCAAGTGCGCTCTCCAGTGGAGATCCTTTGGGTTAAGCACAGCGCGGTCCTTAGTGAATACTCCTTTGGTTGCTCCTTAGTGTTCCTTAATATTGGGTATGGTCCTTTGGTTGTTCCTTGGTGTTCCTCAGTCTTGCAGGTCCTTCGTCAATGATTACAAATGACGTGTGTCGAACTTGAAACTGTATCAAAACTAACATTTTATTTTTTTTTTCAGAGCGACAAACTCTGAAATCAAATCTTTTTTGAGGTTGTATATTTTGGATTATTCGGACTATTGTCCTCATCTTTATTGTTATATTCACAACATTTCGCTCGATGTACCCTACGGCCTTTTTCAGGTGTTTGTTGTCGAACTCGGGAACCTTTTCTTCGAACTCAGGAATCTTCTCTCGCACCCAGGAACTTTCCTGTCGAACTCGGGAGGCTTCGTGTCGTAATCGGGAGCCTTCACAGAACTTCGAACCGAACCCTTTATTCAATCCACATGGGGTAGATTGTTTTTAATTTCGTTAACCATGACCGAGTACAAGTGTTAAGCTGTTAAGTATTCTATTTTCTTATCACCCTTGGTCAGGATTGAACCTGGAACCTAGAGATGATTCTCACTTAGAACTGTATTACCTCAATCCTTATATCCGTTGCGTTGCCATGTGTCCAACTCAACAATTCAGAGTGAATTTTTGGAACTTATAAACCTAATGTTCTATTTAATTAGAATATTTACTTTAAACTTATGTAATTTTATTTACCATGACTCATATTGCGTTTTTTAAAAATCTAATCAAGCCTTTTTAATTATAAGTTCCCATATTATATTCATCTAACATATATATATTATATACTTGTTCTACTATTTCGAGGTTCATAGCCAGAAACTGCAAACTAAAATAGTTTTAGATTTTCGTATCCACAGACTCCAAAGTAAAATCCACTGAGAGGCTTTCTGTTTGCAGAAACTGTAGGATTTCTGTTGACAGAAAAGCTTTCACATCGTAAGTTGTTCTGCACACAAGTTGTGATGTTACAGAAATGTTCTGACCTAGTTTTTTTGTCATAAGTATTTGACGTTTATTTTATGACTCAAATATTTATTCATGACTCTGATTTCAAATAGAGTACTCAAAGCCTACTTACATTTCTCTATACTTTTGACCTTGACAAGTGCATTTATTACGTGCTAGTAGGTGTCATCTTATTATAATGGAGATTCTGAGGTTTTCTGTCTGTAACCGAAACTATCTTACTACTCAAGTAACTTAATTATTTATGTTATATTCTCTACGGTTTTATTTTATTTAAACCTCAATTATTAATAAAATTGTTTGACATTATTAATACTGTTGACCATATCTACATACTAGGTATTTACCACGTACCCCACGTGTACGTGTTAGGCACAAGGCCCTATTAATGGGGGACCACGCACGAACCGTGACTCATGGGTGGCGAGTGCAAAAAATGCGTTGATCCCGTCGGCATTTCCCTAAAAGGGAGACGCCTTAGGCACAGGGCAATAAACCCAGTTCCATCTCTTGAAATCGAGGGAGCAGGTGTTTCCTGGAGGGATAGCCCCCTGGTATCAACGATGTTAACTTGTACGGTCCAGGGCGAGTGCAAAAAATGTGTTGATATATATATATATATATATATATATATATATATATATATATATATGAGGTTAAGTAAACAAACAAATGTGTTTATTTTATATGGCTTTAAGCCGACAATTTTTGGAGGATATGTGCTTAATTGAAGTCATACCTAATTTTGAAAATTAATTAGTTAATAATTAATGAATTTTAGGCGGGCATATATGTTATTCCACTGTTTATTGACTTGCTACACGATAGTATGAGGTTAAGTAAACAAACAAATGTGTTTATTTGTATATGGCTTTAAGCTGACAATTTTTTAACCTCATACTGTCATGTAGCAAGTCAATAAAAAGTGGAATAATTAATCAAAATTAGGTATGACTTCAATTAAGCACATATCCTCCAAAAATTGTCGGCTTAAAGCCATATAAAAATAAACATATTTGTTTGTTTACTTAACCTCATACTGTCGTGTAGCAAGTAAAAAAAGTGGAATAACATATATGCCCGCCTAAAATTCATTAATTATTAACTAATTAATTTTCAAAATTAGGTATGACTTCAATTAAGCACATTCCTCAATATATATATATATATATATATATATATATATATAATATATATATATATATATATATGTTTCTGTGTGTGTGTGTGTGTGTGTGTGTGTGTGTTTGGGGATTAAAAATATACAAAAATAAAAATGAAATAAAAAGAGCAGACTCCCATGGGCCCTTGACTGGAAGAAGAGCTTTGCGCAGATCCGACAAAAAGGACTGACTCCTTTCCCCAAAGAGAATCCCTCTGCCATTCTAACTGAGGCCGTAATTCGAGATAGCTAGTCCTGTTAGCCAGGGAGATTTTTCCCTCGCCACAGGACACTATAACCCCGTTCAATAAAGCCTGAGTAATAAAACCACCTTCTGTCTTTGTCTCTTTCCTTTTCTTTCCTTTTCATTCCTGAGTTCCATTTCAGCTCACCAGCCCAGAAGAACTAAGAACCAAAGCTTTTATATCGACCTAAAATTCCAGTACTCCAACATACCTTTAAATTGTGTGTGTGTGTGTGTGTGTGTGTGTGTGTGTGTGTTTGACTTATATATATCCAATTTTAATCCAGAAATAAACAAAAGCATATATCAAAAGATGCTAATGAAGAACTCGTAAAATATCCTTTTCCATATGTAAACTCTTTTATCATTTCTGTATGGCATTTTTTCCTTAATTTGTTGTTTATAGTTTTCCTCAAATTGAAGATAAAGTGACGAACAATAAAGCCAACACGTATCGATTATTCGCTTTGTATATCGCATAGCTGAACATTATTTAAGTGGAATTAAGTGGAATTCGCAGACAATTTCACTTTGCTTATTTGTTTGTTTTGCTTCCAATAGTTGTTGTAGTTGTTATTGCTGCTATTTTGCTGAATGCAACTTTGCTGGTGGTTGAAGTGTGGGGAGATCGAAAAAGATCGATAACAAGTTGATTGATATTGTCGGAATTTCAAACAATAACTGTTTAGCGGTCTGCACCCTTTTTTTGCACTTAGGAGGTGGATGGAGGTGGGGTGGTTTTAATGTTTGTTTTTTTTGTGTTTGTTTTTGTGAGGCTTTTAAAGGCAAAGTTGTTTCTTGAATACGAACCAATTCAACAGCATTATGAATGTGGATACAAAGGATTTACTTTTGAAGTTAAAGTAGATTTCGTTTACTGCGTTCTTAGATGTATAATTGCCAGCTATAAATAAGTATTTTCATTAATAATAATAATAATAATAATAATAATAATAATAATAATAATAATGCTGTAGTCTGTATTATTGCGAGTTTTTCACACTAGTGTTTGCTGATGTTATTTTACTGAAGTCGCGGTGAAAGCAAGTCTATTATTATTATTATTATTATTATTATTATTATTATTATTATTATTATTATCTCCTTTTGAGTTTTCACACCAGCATTAGCTGATGGTCTTTCATTGTAGTCTGCGTGACAGCAAGTCTCTCCAGGTCTTCAGGACTCTTCTGAGTATTCTGGCAGATTGCAGCAGTGCAGTGTTCTGAATGGTTTCAATCCATCCTCTGATTTCCAAACTTTCCAAACGCTTTTCTAATCCTTTTGGGACTGTTCCAGGTTTTGCAACATTATATCTGTTCAACCGGTAAACATGACCTGTTATTAAGCTGCCTCTTTTCCAGATTCGCTCTGTGTAATTTAAGGAATAGTTCAGTATTCTTTATATATTGACCCAGGGATACGCAACAGCCAAGCAGAGACTTGCTTGGTATATGCATAAAATAGGAGATTGAAAAAAGTTTAAGTGAATTAAAAATTCAACCTTAAATATGAACTTCTTACTATATTTGAGTTGTCGGAAGGCATTGATGTAATTTTTCTTTGGTCACTGGAGGGTTTCGAGGAAACCTCAAGCAAGAAAGAGAGTCACTCATAATTGCTGTTCAAAATAATGCCATGAGAACAAATTACATTAAAGCATAATTGGGAAACAATAAAATAGCTAATGTAAAGTGTGTGGTGACAGAGATGAGATTATAAACCATGTATTAAGCAAATGCAGCAAACTAGCACAACGAGAATAAAAAGCTAGATACGACTGGGTTGGAAAGGGAATCCACTGGGAATTGTGCAAAAAACTACATTTTGACCACACAACAAAATGCATTAATCAGAATCTGTACTTGAGAATAAAACGCTTAAAATTCTCTGATACTTTGAGATAAAGATTGGCCGCCTTATCCAAGACAGAAGACGAGATCTAGTAAAGAGTAACAAAAAAAAAAAAAAAAAGAAAAAAAAAAAAAGAACTTGTCAAATGGTAGATTTAGCAGTTCCTGCAGATTACAGGTTGAAGCTGAAAGAAAACGAAAATATATACAAATACCTGGACCTTGCTAGAGAATTGAAAAAGCTGTGGAATATGAGGGTGAAAGTGATACCAATTATAATTGCTGCACTTGGAACTGTCCCCAAAAGCTTAGAAAACAGACTACAGGAAATGGAAATCAGAGAAAGAATTGAGACCATTCAGATAACAGCATTGTTGAGATCAGCTAGAATACTCAGGAAACTTCTGGAGACCCGAGGAGACTTGTTGTCACTGAAACTCCAGTGAAAGACCATTAGCTAACGCAGGTGTAAAAAACTCACAATAATAATAATAGTTTTGTTAACGACAAATGCAGTAACATTGATATAATGCAAACAAGAAATCTCATCGAAATTTCCCGGTTTTCACCTGAGAAATGAAATGTGCATTCCCAAATAAGGTACTTTTTAAGGTTCCAAAGGTCCCCTAATTAGGATACCTTTGGACCCTCATATTTACGTCAATTCCCAAAATTCAGCAATTTCTTTAGTATCATTTTAATCTACGCATCGAAATCTGGCTGAACTTGCACAACAGTCGGAAAATTAAAACGGAAAGTTTTTTGGAGGTCCCCTATGACAGTTTAACTACAGTCTATGAATTAACTTTTTAAGAAATGGGTTTGGGGTTTGGGGATTAAGGTTGTTGTTTTTTATTACGTATTGCCTAAAAAAATAACAATAAAAAACCCAAAATTACTATACATTTAATGTTGAAAAATATTCTTTTTAAACCAAGTTTAATTGAAATTATACATTGCAATATTAACACAAACAACTGAGACTAATGTGTCTACAGTTGGGTTCAATAATTAATGTCAATGGTTAATTAAATGTATAGTAATTTTGAGTTTTTTTTTTTTTAAGCAATACGTAATTAAAAACAACCCTAATCCTCAAACCCCTAAACCGTAACCCAATTTGCAAAAAATCTTCCGTAATGTAATGCTAGAGACCTAGTCCAGCAAATCATTTTTAGTGAGTTTGATTCTCACTGGGTGCCCCATACTTCTGACCTTGAGCAGAACTAAGTAAATGAGTCATTTGGGTACCTTGAGTAATGTAATGGCTAGAGACCTAGTCCAGCAATCATTTTTAGTGAGTTTGATTCTCACTGGGTGCCCCATACTTCTGACCTTGAGCAGAACTAAGTAAATGAGTCATTTGGGTACCTTGAGTAATGTAATGGCTAGAGACCTAATAAATGTCTACTCTTCAGTAGAGTTGATCTTATTTTGACCTGATAGGCACTATTCTTTGGAGACTTATCACATTGTAGTTAAACTGTCATGGGGGACCACCAAAAAAACTTTCTGTTTTAATTTTCCGACCGTTGTGCAAGTTCAGCCCGAAATCTATGAGAAAAGCCAATAAAATAGGTGATTATGAGGCACTGTCAGGGGTGGGTGGGGAGTTTAAAGGCCAATTCTTCGAATTGAGCGCTTTCTTTGGTATCAATGCAATTTATGCATTGGTGAGAGTGTTTAGTTGGTGCATTTCCCGGACTTACCGGTTATGTACTTTACAATGCATAATATATCAAATTGTGATTTATCACTTACAAAAAGTCAGGCAAGTCGTTGACTACCTTGTCAGCGCCGTTATTATTGCTGAGTTTCACAATTCAAGGCAGTGTCGACAGGTCGCATTACACAGTGTTGGTATGTGTCAGCAATGAAAAAGAACAATTAAATAGAAATAAATAAAGAAATGTACGCACACACACAAGCACAAACACACACACACACACACACACACACACACACAATATATATATATATATATTTGGGAGAATATGTGCAGTGAAGTCGTACCAAATTTTGAAAGTTAATTAATTAATGATTAATTAATTAGGCGGGCATACCTATTTAAATGTAAGGCTAAACAAATCGTACGACTTCAATTAAGCACATATTCTCCCAAAAATTGTCGGCTAAAAAAAAGCCATATCATAAACACACCGCGTGTGTATTTACTTCTCATATATATCTATATATCATCATCATCATCATCATCATCATGTCGCGCTTTCAGCGCGGATATCCATGACAAACTCTCTCCATCCCTCCCTATCGCTCATCATTCTCGGGAGGTCCTCTATGTAGCATCCTGTATCAATGTACGTCTTTGCTGGTCGGCCCACACTGGCGTGCCCATGTGCTGGCTTCCACAGGAGGACGTCGCTTATGAGTTCGTCCTTGCTTCTCCAGCAGTGTCCCGCGTGTCTTGTCCGTCTTACTCTGATGGTTTGTGTGATATTTGGCTGGGTACCGTACACCTGTTTTCTCGTAGGGTGTTGTTTCCACGTCTTGTTCAGGACCACCCGCAGCATTCTTGTGCAGCTCCCATCTAGTCTATTCTCTAGTCGCTTAGTTAGGGTCCAGGTGGTGCAGCCATACAGCAGTACTGATACGACAACGGACTGGAAGAACTCTCTCTCTCTCTCTCTCTCTCTCTCTCTCTCTCTCTCTATATATATATATATATATATATATATATATATATATATTTCGATATATTCTGATGACGAAAATATATTGTGGGTGTTGGATTATTGCTAC
>CM042145.1:65526699-65566699 GCA_023376005.1 Doryteuthis pealeii | reverse complement strand
AGCAAAAAATATTATAACCACTGTGTGAGAACGAATGCCTCACTCTTATCCTTAACTTGCAAAACGGATTGGAAGTTGCTTTATTCTCTAAATCACATCTGCAAAAATATTCGCTACGGTATGCCATTTTCAAATGTTATAAAATGCATGGAATGCTCCAATCAGTATGATATAAATGATGATTGTAGCACGTAGAAACGATTCGTTAGAACCTGCTGATGTGATCCAGGTCAATACCAGTTCTTCTCTCAGCGGGGAAGAGAATTTGTCACTTGTCATTGACAAACTGTTACCCAAGGTCAGAGATTTTGCCTTGTGAAAACCGTACATATGGCCCTCGAAAAATTGTTTGGTTTGGTTGGTTTGGTTTGTTTTGTTTTACGGCATATCAACCTCAGTGGGTCATTTAATGCCGATAAAGTTTTGAAATAAATCAATTCTTTATAGATAATACATTTTTTTTATAGATACATTTTTCTATTTAATCCATAGATGGGACCCTAATAGGTACTACCACTCCGGGTCAGAGTGGACCAGGGAGCAATGGTGATAAAAGGGTGCTCCATATTCCCCAAACCTCCAAAACTGGAACCTCACCATCAATTAGAGTTTAACGTCATTCCCAGGACATGTAGACCCGCAGCCACCGCCTTCTAGCACCCATATGATAAAAAGGGGCTGGGTTTGCCATAAGGGCAATAGGTTTGGGAAAATCATATAGGTGCTAGGGCTTGACGTGACCAGCCGATTGATCGGAGGGGGCCTCTCCGACCGCCCGTCTAGCCCAAGATAGGACCAAAGTGGAGTATTGCATGTCATGAACTGCTCATCCACCTGGGCTCTATCCTTAAGCATCACGAGTCGCCACCCACGGCCAACATGTGGCCCCATTGGGGGAGTCTAACAGAGGTGCAGTCGGTGCATTCTAACGCCCCAGCCGACAGGGCGGTCGAAAAATTGTCCTGTTTCCATCAGCTAACATGGTGTAATTATAACGTGCATATTCTAGTGCAATAGCAATGTACTTCTTTGTGGGGAATGGATCCACTGGAATAGTGTTAGTTATCTAATCCTGAAATAATTTTAAGAGAAACAAATAGAGAAAATATCTATTAATAATGGAAATTTTTTAAAATAAGTTTTGATAAATACATGACTAGTCTATTAATAATGGAGATTCGCTTCCAGTTTTTGTCTGCAACAAAAACTACCTCACTGCTTACGTCACATTACCCAAAATCGTCATAACATAGAATAAATACACTCAAAATTTGAACATGCAACATTAGACAGTCCTCATTGTTTTTTAAAACAAGTTTTAATAAATACATGACTGGTATTATATATCTATATATAGTCTGTTTTATTTTAATACGTATTTAAAGTTTACATTTTAAATTGTTTTATTTTTTAATCCTTTAATGAATTTGATGATTTTACTTACATTTTTTATATTGTACTAGTACAAATAATTTTAAAATGTACAAAACAAATCTATGCAGTTAGACTTTAATTTGTGGTAACGAGAGTGTTGCAGAGAATGACTGTGCATACATCTTGTTCGTTAGAGTTATATATATATTATATATATATATATATATATATATATATATATATATATTCAGAATAAGACTTACACACACACACACACACACACACACAGAGCTGGTAACATCAAGCCCTAGCACCTATATAATTGTCCCAACCCAATTGCCCTCATGGCAAACCCCAGCCCCTTTTTATCATATATATGACAGAGGGTAGTGGTTGAGGGTCATATTGTCCTGGGTATGACGTTAAACCCTATCTGCTGGTGGGGTTCCTATTCTGGAGCTCTGGGGAATGTGGAGTACCCCTTCATAACCATTACTCCCAGATCGACTCTGACATGGAGAGGTAGTACCTGTTGTTTAAATAGAAAAACATGAATTAAAAAGAATTGATTATTCATCAAGAATGAATAAAACAAAAGTGTTTTTGGCATAAAATGACCGAACAAGAGTTGACATGCCGTAAAACCAAACAGCACACAACCAAATAACACATCTCTATCAATTTCCCTGAATACACGGACAGGTATAACGTGCTCGAGAAATCAAATCAAACGCTACGAACGTGAGTAAATAATTTATGCGATTTTCTTTATTTCATGTGAATTTAAAAAAAATAAAAATCGGGTCAACATTAAGACCCTGACGAGGCACAGAGCAAGAATCCAACGATTAAGATCCAATTTGCCAATCGACAATGTCCTCCTTCTGCATGGCAATGCTCGACCACGCACAAGCATCAGGACCAAGGATAAAATCACCGCATTACCGCATCCTCACCATATTTAGCGCCTTCGGACTATCATCTCTTCGTCCCATGAAAGAGGCAAACATTATTCCAATGACGAGGAAGTGAAACCTGTAGTGAAGAAGTGGCTCAAAGAACAGTTAACATAATTTAGGGGACTGGGGTACATGCTCTCATTTGAAAGTGAAACGTTGCTACTGAGAGAAACGGTGACTATGTGGAGGAGTCGGGATGTGATCCATAGAGAACCAACTTCATTTTGATGTATGATACATGTTCCTGTATTGGTAATTATACCTGTTCTAAACAAAATGGCATTACTTTTTGACTCAGCTTCGTATAACTATACAGTTTCCTAATACATAGATGTCTTGAAAAAAAGAATTGGCCAAATCTAGAGTGATAATATGATATTGTTGGACAGACACACACACATAAACACAAATAAACACACACACACACACACTTACAGATACACACACACACACACACACACAGATTTTGGAGGAAGATATCACCAGGCATAAAACAGAATGGTCAAATCCTAGCAGCAAGGTAACAGCTCCAGAACTTTCAGAAATATTCTGACGAAGGATAAATCGAAGATCAACAAACAACATCATAGTTACTTCATTTTTCTTTACGCTTGCATTGTGATAGCCTTCAAAATCAACCACTAAACGCATGTTTTATTTTATAGGCCTGAAAAGGTGTCTAATTTTCAACCACATTAGAAATAAACACGAAGGTTAAGATTATTAGAACCGATAAGTTCACACCCAGCTAGTCACCCTGAGAATGACTGTGTGTCAATTTTACAGCTGAAGTTTGATTTAATAAAGAGAAATAAACAAGAGCCAACGAAACATGTGTTCTGGATACACAATTTACTCCGAAGCTTCATCTATCAAACTATCTTTAATCCCACATCACCAAGAAAGACTCTTGTTTTCTCTGATAACGGTGAAGAATTCTGTGGAATCGTGTTTTTCTGGCAAAGTAATTATAAGGAAAAACACGTTCACATTCGAAGGTAATTTGTCAAAGAATTTTTTTTTCTTTTAGATATTCCGTCACTGACCATTATTGGACAATATTCTGGCTTCTTGGTCAGTAATTCCTCTTCGGCTGTTAAAGCCATTAACCAATCAATCACATTGGAATTCATTTTCTTTATTTGTTGAGGTTTTCTTTGGAGGGGGGGGAGTCTCGATTTGGGGATTTAAAGAGTGATGAGTGAAAGCCAATTAAAGTTTCAAGACCATATTTTTTACCTATCAAATTATAGGATTGTGCCAACAAAGCAGAGAGAGAGAGAGAGAGAGAGAGAGAGAGAGAGAGAGAGAGAGAAGAGAGGGGGCGGACAGACAGACAGTGAGAGAAAAACAGAGACAGAGAGATTTTGAGGTACAGACGGACCACCTAATCCCGGATAGGAGACCGTAATGATTTAAAGAGTGACGAGTGAAAGCCAATTAAAGTTTCAAGACCATATTTTTTACCTATCAAATTATAGGATTGTGCCACCAAAGCAGAGAGAGAGAGAGAGAGAGAGAGAGAGAGAGAGAGACAGACAGACAGACAGACAGACAGACAGACAGACAGTGAGAGAAAAACAGAGACAGAGAGACTTAGAGGTACAGACGGACCACCTAATCCCGAATAGGAGACCATAATGTTAATCAACAAGAAAAAGAGAACTTGTCATCTCGTGTGTTTCTGCCTTCCCGCCCGATCACCGAGTGAAAGTGAAAAAAAATAGAATACTCACAAGTGTCCTGGAGATCTGAGGAGACTTGATGTCACTCAGTCTCCAGTGAACCACTCAACATGGCGGGTATGAAAACCTCGAATAGATGCATTGATAAATAGATGAATAAATAAATGAAATTGTGTCTGTTAAGGAAGTAGAAAATCACATAGGTCGATTATCACTTGAGAGTTCATGAATTGTGAGCGTACCTGTAAGTTAGTTTTAAATAAAGTTTGTTAGATTTGAAAGCTGGGTAATTTTCCGTTGGAGGTTATGATTGACATTTCAGATGACCCCAACTGACTTCCGGCACTGAGACGTGGGAATAGCTAGAGTTAAAATTAATTTTTGGCCCGTCTTCCAGAGAGCTTAGACGTGTTCTGGGGTCGATCTCTCCCGCGGTGAATGATTATGGGCTAGATGAGTAATAAAATCTTGATCAAGAAAACAAAAGTCTTGTTAGTTTTAGTAAATGTTAAAAACAAGCAAAGACCAACCCAGAAGTTAGAAGAATTAGAAGTCGACTCAACTAGACAAATTAGAAGAACCAGCAGAAGCAGTAAACAAAAATGAAGTAATCAAGTAAGACCATTCTCTCTGTCCCCCTCTCTCTCTGTCTCTTGTCCCCCAAATTTCTTTCTTTGTCTTCTTATTCTCATCTCTCTCTCTCTCTCTCTCTTGTCCCTCACACTTCTTTCTTTGTCTTCTTATTCTCATTCTCTCTCTCTCTCTCTCTCTCTTGTCTCTCACACTTCTTTCTTTTTCTTTTTATTCTCATTCTCTCTCTCTCTCTCTCTCTCTCTCTCTTTCTTTTGTCCTTCACACTTCTTTCTTTGTATTCTATTCTCATTCTCTCTCTTTCTTTCTCTTTCCCCCTCTCTCTCTCTCTCTTTCTCTCTCTCTACTGTCCCTCATACTTTCTTTGTCTTCTTATTCTCATTCTCTCTCTCTCTCTCTCTCTCTCTCTCTCTCACACACTCACACACACGAAATGAACTCTCACCATTTATATACCTGATGTTGGCCATACAACATATTGATTTACAACACTAAATTTGCTAAGAAGTAGAAGTTACTATTTTTACTTAGTTGATATGTACAAATATGTGGATTAAATCGAACTTAACGGACCTAAATTTCACCATCGTATCTCACTCCGACGAAAGAAAGAAACTACCAAAAATCAGGGAATTAACAGAATTTAATGAAATTTTCACTGTTGATATATTAATAAATAAAATATCTTATGCACCAGTTATTTTATTTAAAAAAACCTTTACATTTTTTCAGGTCAGTTAATTTGAATCACGTATTCTTGAGGCATAACACAGATTCTCAAAGATACGTGGTTCAAAGTTAACTAACCTGAAAAAATATAAAAGCTTTTTTAACTAAAATAACTGGTGCATTATGTCTTTTATTCATTAATATATCAACACTGAAAATTTCATTAAATTCGGTTAATTCCCTGATTTTAATAAAATCGGTGCTTCTTAGAAATGGCGTCAATGGAATAAACACATGAGCTGTCCCATTGGTAAGATACTCTGGACCATTTCTTAGAATTAACAATGGAAGAGCTCCGACAAATGGCCAAAAGTACAAGGAAATTTATGACAATACACAATACATATGCATTCTAGCTGTCATCACTTATATGAATGAAGAAGGGTTCAAGCTTTTAAATGATGTGTATTGTGCGTCAATACCTCCAACATACGGAGAAAAATAACCAAATATAAATATGTCAAATTTATCCCGAACGCACTTCAAGCGAGAAAGTGACAAGATTGCACGAGAAGATGACAAAGAAAGGGAAACTTTACGAGAGAGGCTGCATCCCTAATAATAGCAGCACAATGTTCTAAAAATAGATAAAACGAAACATAATAGCAAGTGTAGAATGTGTGGAGACAAAGACGAAACGGTTACTCACATAATAGCAAGCTAGCATAAAAGTTGTATAAGACTAGGCACGACTGGATTGGAAAGGTGACCCACTGGGAACTGTGCAAGAAATTAAAAATTGACCATACTACAACGTACAAAACAGAATCCGTCATAAACAATGAGGCTAAAAAAATTATCAGTGATTTTGAGGTGCAAACGTATCATTTGATCCTGACCATAAGACCAAACTCGGTGTTAATAGAGTGAAAAAAGAAATTTTATTTGTTTTGTTTTACGGCATATCAACCTCAGTGGGTCATTTAATGCCGATAAAGTTTTGAAATAAATCAATTATTAATGGATAATACATTTTTTTTATAAATACATTTTTTTTATTTAACCCATAGATGGGACCCTAACAGGTACTACCACTCCGGGTCAAAGTGGACCAGGGAGCAATGGTGATGAAGGGGTGCTCAACATTCTCCAAACCTCCAAAACTGGAACCTCACCATCAGATAGAGTTTAACTCATTCCCAGGACATTTAGACCCGCAGCCACCGCCTTCTAGCACCCATATGATAAAAAGGGGTTGGGGCTTGCCATAAGGGCAATAGGGTTGGGAAAATCATATAGGTGCTAGGGCTTGACGTGACCAGCCGATTGATCGGAGGGGGCCTCTCCGACCGCCCGTCTAGCCCAAGATAGGACCAAAGTGGAGTATTGCATGTCATGAACTGAAAAAAGAAAGTGAAAAAATAAGCAAATACTTAGACCTTGCTCGAGATGTTGTATAGCCGTCTTAGCATATAACGTATAATTCTAGGGTTATTTTTGTAAAATATGTTGTTTATGAAACTAATATTTTTGTAATATTTCACAAATGTTAGTGATAGAATACCTGACTATCAAATATCAATTTACTTATAGATGTTGTTAATTCTCATAATAACTGGGTTTTTCTGTAGTTAGATTACATCAGGAAATTGCTTTATTTCGTTTCCTATATTGTATTTTATTCAGGTGAATACAAACTGATTGTGGCTTGAAAAGTGCAATGGCTTAACTGGCCTTAACTCGACAGGACATCAAATCTTTAATGTACCACTATGGATGTAATCATGCTATATGACTTATCAAAGCATATTAAATATGTTCCTGGTTCATTTATCGTGATGATGCCATCAATTGTTAAATTAAAACAATCAATTCTTTCAGCCATAACAATTTCTTTTAATTAATTTAGTTGCCGTAAAATCCAGCCAACCAACCTTTAATATGAAAAGTGATATTGTTTCATAGGGAATAGTTATCGCTCCTAACAGATATATAAGTGTTGTATATTGGTTTTAATAAGAAATGGAAGTACCATTTCGGCCATTGTTCTAGGAAACGGAAGTATCGTTTCCTAGAACAATGGCCAAAACGGTACTTCCGTTTCTTGGAACAATGGCGAAACGGTACATTGGGTTGTGTTTCTAAATATTATATTATTGTGTTAAGTAATTAGTACTGTATGTGTAACTTATGAAGAACAAAAGGAAACAAATAAAAACTAGCATAATATAAACCCAACGAAAAATATATGCACGTGGTAAACAAAAGGTGTTAAACATTATTATGATTATCTTAATCAATATCTTAATCGATATCGACCCTCGCCAACTCAGCGTATGAGTAGCAAAGGGATCTGTGCGGTAAAGTGAGGAGCTGACGGTAGGTGAAAGATAAAAGGAAAATATTCAATTGACAAGAAGAAATATTTTAAGTATTCTCTCTCTCTCTCCAACTCTCTCTCTCTCTCTCTCCAACTCTCTCTCTCTCCAACTCTCTCTCTCTCTGTTTCTGTGCGTGCGCGTACATATACACATACAGTAGAAACGCATTTGCTCAATTCTTATATCTATGAAAACGTGAATTTTTTTTAAGTAACTAGCAAATATATGCTCCCTCCTGGTGCAAGTATTCAAGTTTTAATGTAATAGAATATTATATTAAATTAGAAAATCAAACTAAATAAGAATGCAGATAAAAACATTTGAAACAGTATAATCGAAAAACAGAACAACTGAAACTTACTCTTCCATCACTCCCGCCGACCATTGCTAAATTCTCCTAATTTTCCTATTTGGTTAAAATAGAAAGTAAAGAATACAATTACAGTTATTTCTTCTTGTTAATGGATTTCTTTTAATATTCACCCAGAGATTTTTTTAAATATTCATTAAAATAAAACAAAACAATTAGAAATCAATAATACTAAGCACATATTTATCAAAATTAAATTTTTAATATCTATATGAAAATCAAATTGCCTGTAAACCGCTATTTTGTTGTATATATAAATACAATTGCATATTATAAATATGTAGATATGGTTAACAGTGGCTTCGGCCTCTGGACCATTGATATAATTAACAGCGTCGATCCCAGGGGGCCATCCCCCAGGCAACACCTGCCCCCTTGATTTAAAGGGGCAGGGCTGGGTTTATTGCCCAGTGCCTGAGGCGCCCCCTTGAGAGGGAATGCCGACGGGATCGACGCAATTTTTCACCCGCCACCCCATGAGCCACATAAATAGGGCCTTGTGCCTGACCCGTACAAGTGGGGTACGTGGAAAATATCATGTAGATATGGTCAACAGTATTGATAATATAAGACAATTTTATTGATAGTTGATGTTTAAATAAAGATAAAATCATGGAGAATGTGACGTAAATAATAAAGGGAATTGTGACTTGAGTAGTAATATAGTTTCGGTTACAGACAGACAAATACGCAAGCTCCATTGTAATAAGATTTATCTGTTTATCTTTTTTTGTGAAAATTATTTTCATTTTAAAAGTTTTTTTGTCAATGTATAACTTATGGCCGTTACCCATTTGCTGCTTCGAAAGATATTGATAATGTCACTATTATTGGTTGTCAAATAAAAATTTACCCCCCCCCCAAGAACTAAAGAACAAAGGAAATAAAAAAAAAGAGAAAAGTATCGCGAAACTGTGAATCTTTTCGTAGTTGTCATCTGAGGGGTGATTGCAAAATAGAAAGAAAAAAGAAAAGCAGAATATTCAACAAGATAAATTCGGTGATAGTAAGGTGAGAAGGGGGTATTTTTAGAGTTTTTATTAAAAGAAAAACAATGTACACACACACACACACACACACATATATATATATATATATATATATATATATATATAAAGGGTTTTGTAATTTGCTTGAAATATATATATATATAATATATATATATATATATATATATATATATATATATATATATATATATATGTGTGTGTGTGTGTGTGTGTGTGTTGGGCAGCATTCTTTAATTTATACATGTGGAATTAAACAAAAGGCAGGTCTCCTGTTTAACAATTTTGTTGGTGATATTTTCAAGCTTTCTGGCCAACTTTTTTTTATATTTGGATTTAATTCGAAGTTCATATCCCGAGTACTTTCAGCCTCCACATCTATTAATATACTTAAAAAAAAAAGAAAACTGGAACAGATCACCCCAGATGATGGTACTTCGAAGAGCCGAAAGTACTCGGGATATGAACTTCGGTGGACTAACGTGTTTGAATTTGATATACAAAGTCAATTGAATTACAAGGGGAAAAGAAGGAAAATTGAAAGACAAACAAAAAGTGACAATAAAAGTCTTGCGAGTTTTAAAATCCAAATTTACAAATCCTTTGAACAACTGCTCATATCAATCTAATAATACATTCCCCACTACCTCAAACATGTAAGTATTTATTCACTTTTATATTGTCGACTGTTTTATTTAAACAAAACAACTCAAATCTATTTATAGTTTATATATGATCAATTTATGTAATTTATGCTCCTTGGATAATTCATGCTTCTGTGCACATTCAAGATATGCTCGTTTTGTGTGCTGATTTAAACCGCGAATGTGGACTTAACAAGAGTTAGAAACAGGACATACATGAACACAACTTGGAATTATAAATAAAACTGGATTATTACATTCATACGTAAAAGAAAATATACTTGTAATAATTTCTATTGCAAACCATGGCGTTGTCTGAGGCAAATATGAAACTATATAAATATAAATTAAAACAAGTCCACTTAACTGAGTCCTTGATGGGGTATGGCAAGTATCGTACTTAAGACGGACCTTTTCTATCTCTGCTGAATTATGGGAGCAACGATTTAATAATGTTCTTTTCATGGTTATCATGTCTCAAGTGACAGTTATCACTGCATGATTCACTTAAAAATAAAATATTTTCGCTTTAACTCTTGTATTATGAAACAATTTTGTAGTGAAGCTCTGCATTGGCAAAATATTTTTCTAATCTAAACTAAAATATTGAATAATACTGAGGTGCACAAAATTGTCTCAAGAAATTGCTTTATTCACTATTTAGAGCATACAACGTTTGATATGTTTACTTAAAAGCTATTGCTAAATAGTTAAATATGTAAAATGCATAATGATCTCGATTTAACACTCTCTCACTATTATTATTATTATTATTATTATTATTATTATTATTATTATTAGTAGTAGTAGTAGTATTCCTAGCAGGACCTGTGGAAATACAACAGTATGATGATTTAATCATTACAACTGATATTACAATTTGATATGTTTACTTAAGACCTCTTGCAAAATAGTTCAATATGTAAAAAGTATAATAATCTTGAATTAACTAACTCTCTCTATCTCTAACTTTTTTTCCTTTTTTATCTTATTTTGATCTTGTCATTATGGTCAATTGAAACAGATTAGCATTAGGATTCTTCTTAGTATTCAAGCCGATATTAACAATTCTGTAGTTTGGATAGTCTCGATTCTTCCACTGATTTCCAGTTCACTCAGACACTTTTTCAGACCCTTGGGTACCTTTCCAGGGGCATCAATTACATTATTATTATTATTATTATTATTATTATTATTATTATTATTATTATTATTATTATTATTATTATTTTCACTACTTGTGAGTTTTTCACACCAGCGCTAGCTGATGGTATTTCCCTGTAATCTGAATAACAAGAAGTTTTCTTAGGTCTCCAGGACTCTTTTGAGTATTCTAGCCGGTTGCAACAATGCAGTAGTCTAGATGGCCTTAATTCCTCCTCTGATTTGCAAATCCTTCAATCTTTTTTACAAGCTTTTGGGACCGTTCCAAGTGCACCAACTATAATTGGTATCATTTTGACCCTCATTATTATTATTATTATTATTATTATTATTATTATTATTATTATTATTATTATTAGTAGTAGTAGTAGTATAACAGCATGACGATAAGCTCTTGTTTTTTTTTGGGGGGGTGTTGATGGAGGGTTAAAACAAATGGTCAAAAAATTCTTTATGTAAATGTTTTCAAATTAAAAACAGTTCTTTCCAATCACACTTTAATTTTCTGGAAAGCGACATCCCCCAAAAGATTATAGCGATCTAGCTTTTTGTCATTATATTATATTTTATCATGCTTTTATGAAATATAGTGCTATTTTTCTTATTTAAAAAACGTAATAAAAAAATATTAGGGTGTTTTTGGAGGGGCTGGAGTAGATTAATAGCATTTATTTCAATGGGGTAAATTGATTTGATATACAAGAAAATTAAACTTGTAAGTCCATGTACCACTGTACTGTCTATTTCTTTACTTATAAGGTGTATTAGTATTCATTATTTTTAAATATCTTAATCTAATTATATGAAATGCGTAAGAAATAAGTCCATAAAGATCTTCTACTATCTGATCATTATTTAACAACTTTCATAAGAAAAACAACTCTAAAATGAATAACATGCTTATTTTTACTATTAAAATAAAAAACGCCCTCTGGGCGATGTAAAAATAGATTTTTGAAACATATTGCCTGAGGGGTGGGAATAAACAATTCAATGTCAGCGAGTTTGTACCCTAAGTAAGTAAAATCACCAAATTCATTAAAGTATTAAAAAATAAAACAATTTGAAATGTAAACTTTAAATATGCATTAAAATAAAACAAACTATATATAGATATATAATACCAGTCATATAATGGATATGAGCAAGTTGGGAATGAGCACACGTTCAGGCAATTTTCTGTTTTTGGAAGTTTGCCGACCAGGCCAAGTGGTCTATATTTAAACGAGGTCAATCGATCAGCTGACTTATGAGGTTGTCATCGAATCATTGGCATAACGGATCGTGATTCCGTTGAATAGATTAGGGGATCAAGTAAAGCTGACATTTTTTCCACAACCCGAAAATAATCAAACAAAAAAAAAAGTAAAAAAAAAAAAAAAAGAAATAAAGAAACAAAGAAACCATTTCCAAAATCTGAATCATTGGATGCACCATCAATTGAAATCTTCAAAGTGATGATTGGCTAACGTTCCACATCTTTGAACCAATTATTATTATTATTATTATTATTATTATTATTATTATTATTATTATTATTATTATTATTATTCCATTTGAGCTTTTCACACCCGCCTTAGCCGGTGGTTCACTTTAGGCTGAGTGACAGCAAGTCTCCTCAGGTCTCCAGAACTATTCTGAGTATTGCACCGGATCTCAACAGTGCTGTAGTCTGGATAGCCTCAATTCTTCCTCTGATTTCCAGTTCATATAGACTATTTTCCAGACCTCTGAATTTTTGTGAGTCTCATATTCTAGGACAGATTCCGGTTTGTGCATATACCATTTAGCTAAATGGTGAAAATTGAATTTCTTCTTCTTCTTCTTCTTCTTCTTCTTCTTCTTCTTCTTCTTCTTCTTCTTCTTCTTTATGCGTTTTATTTATTTATTTATTTATTATTATTATTATTATTATTATTATTATTATTATCAAGAACATCCGTTCTCCTAGTATAAAAACTCACATAGAGTGAAATGTCAAGAAAGGAAGGAGGAAGAGGTCTTGCCAACATAGAGGACTGCGTAGAAACCACAATCCAACAACTTGAAGATTACACAAGAAAGAGCAAAGACAAATTACTTATGGCGGCCAACAATAGTAGAAGTGACAGATGGACAAACAGAAAAACAACAAAAACTAGAAAACAAAAATGGGAAGAAAAACAATTATATGGACACTTCAAACGACAAATCGAAGAGGTTGCACGTTAAAAGACTTGGACATGGTTAAGAAAAGGAAACCTCAAAAAAGAAACTGAATCACTAATAATTGTTGCACAAAATAATGTAATCAGAAGAAATTATATCAAAGCAAAAATTGATAAGACCCAACAAACAATAAATGTAGACAATGTGGTGACAGTGATGAGACTGTAAACCATGTACAATGCGAATGTAGCAAACTAGTACAACGGAAATACAAAACTAGACGCGACTGGGTTGGGAAGGTGATCCACTGGGAATTATGCAAAAGATTTAATTTTGACCATAAAACAAAATGTTATATGCATAAACCAGAATCTGTTCTTGAAACGAAACACCTTATCACCTTATCCCAGCAAGACCAGACCTAGTGTTGATAAACAAAAAAAAAAAACTTGTCAACTGGTGGATTTTGCAGTTCCAGCAGATCATAGGGTGAAGCTAAAGGAAAATGAAAAAATGGACAAATATCTAGGCCTTGCCAGAGAACTGAAAAAGTTATGGAATATGAAAGTCAAAGTGATACCAATTGTAGTTGGTGCACTTGAAACGGTCCCAAAAGGAAAAGGAAGAATGTTTGGAAATCAGAGGAAGGATTGAAACCATTCAGAACACTGCACTGCTGCAATCTGCCAGAATACTCAGAAGAGTCATGGAGACCTGAGGAGACTTGCTGTTACTCAGACTCCAGTGAAATACCATCAGCTAATGCTGATGTCAAAAACTGAAAAGGATTGAAATAATAATAATAATAATAATAATAATAATAATAATAATAATAATCAAACAAACTTATTGACCGATAAAAATATAAACCAATAAAAAGCTTTTGAATCACTTCAAATATTCGTAAATATTTAAAATCCCATTTACTTCCGATACGATATTTTCTTTCTTTCTTAACACAGTACAAAATATGGTGTGATTTCAGTTTAAGCTCGATTTCAGTTCACCTACATTTCAAACCAAGGAAACTCGTATTTCAATTTTACATTACAAGAAATCGATCTTTTCATTTTCTGTAATATCCTACATAATTCGTAATTTTAATTCAAATGTTCTGCAGAATGATGTTTAGTTAATGTTACATTTCTTGGTCGTCCCTCATAGTTTAACATTTTTTTTTTGATTTGTGTTAATTATTACATGTAAGCTAAAATTTCTACATAGAAAATAGGTTTGATTTTTTTCTATCTTTTTATCAGAAATTTATTAATTTTACTAGCAACAGAAAACACCATCCGGGCGCTGGAAAGATTAATTTAAGACATTGCCTGAGAGGGTGGGAGTTAAAAATTCATTGTCAGAGGGTTTGTATCATAAGTAAGCAAGATCCTCATATTTATTAAAGGAGTAAAAAAGAAAAAAAAAAGAAAGAAAAAAAAGCAATTTGAAATGAAAACTGAGCCCCGTCCCTCTCAAATAAAATGTTGCATGCATGTAATAATCAAACAATTATTTTGAATATTTTCCACATCAGTTTTACACAAAATCGTAGGTATTTATTTATTTGTAAACTTTTTGTTACTGTGAAAATAAAAAGGACGAGAGTAAAAAACAATTTTAAAAATTGCTTACTCAAATTTTGGGTGTATATAGCATAAGAATATTATGACGTAAGCTGTGATGTGGAGCTATGACGTAGTTTTTGTTACAAACAGAAATACAGACAATCTCCATTATTAATTTTAATATAATTCACAAAACACTTTTGACTTAGACACTTGATACCTGATTTAATATTGAAATAATCTTTTTTATAAAAAAAGAAAATCACTCGGGATTTGGTAATATTATGATGCTTATCAGTTTGTCTTGTGAATTGAATGCAAGTTCAGATTATTTTCAACGAAAGAAATAATGCAGATAGAGTCAAAATATTGGTCAAAGATCTTTAAAATATTTGACATTCAATTATATATATATATATATATATATATATATATATATATATAAAATGGACTCTCTCGTCGATTTTCGACGCATGAGTGTTCATCCAATGAACAACCAACACAGTGATTTGTTTATAGTGGTGAAGGCTTGTGTAGAACCATTCCACACTTTTTGGCACAGTCGATAGGAAAGAATTGGTGCATCAACGAATGCCACGAACCCAATCAACGACTGACCTCAGAAATTTTGAATTCAGAGTTATCCCTCTCCTAGACTGGTTACCTACCCAAGGTTAAGGAGCCCAGTCTGCCCTACTATTTAACCCATAGCTGGAGGGAGAATATATGGATTCATACCTTTCCCAAGGGTATTAGCGCTATGTGAAATGCCAACAGCTTCGTCTAGAAATTGAATTCAAACCGACGAGTCCATTTTCCGCGACTCTAACCACTATCCCACGCGCCTCCATATGCTCTCTCTCTCTCTCTCTCTCTCTCTCTCTCTATATATATATATATATATATATATATATATATATATATAGTTGGGACGGCCTAAAGTCGGTATCAGCCAGTCAGTGAGGGAGTCTATCCCCTTTTCACAAGTGCTAGACCAAGGGGATTGTTTTAGCGTCTGAGGTGGAGCGCCACACCTACCGTCAGCTCCTTACCTTACCACACAGATCCCTGTGCTACTCATACGCTGAGTTGGCGAGTACCACTATCGAACTAGGAACCTTGTGGTTTCTAGCCGAACGCTCTACCGGTGTATGTATGTGTTGTGTGTGTGTGTGTGTGTGTGTATGTATGTGTTGTGTGTGTGTGTGTGTGTGTATGTGTGTGTGTGTGTGTATGTGTGTATGAATGATTGAAAACACAGCAACTAAATTCAATTGATATTTAGTGAGGGTTCCTCAGAATTTATTGTGAGACAAATGCTTTTACAGTCTGATTTTATACTGAAAAGGTAATCTTTTAGTGCGAGTAAGGGATGGAAAGAGTAGAGGGTTTGGATGTGCGGTATAGAGAGGCGCTTTGTTGTTATATCCACTTTTTCCTCTATTTTCAACCCCATTCGGATTTACTCAATCCTTTATTCATATATTACTTGCATATATATATATATATATATATATATATATTATATATAATATGATTGTTTTATATTGGAGGAAGGAAAATAAAGTGCTAGATTATAGTTGTAAGATCTATATTTACGATTATAATCAATGAATTCAATGGTTTTTGTTACTGATGGTTTCAAAGCTTTAGATGCTTTTCATCAGCCAAATCGACTTGGAAATGACTCATCTTTAACACATCACTCAAAAAATCAGGGTCCTGAAATATAGATGGTGCCACTGATAAGAAAATACATATAATTTTCATAAAGTCCTAACCTTCAAATCGCACGTGTTAAAATTTGAGCCCAATCGGATAATTAGTTTTCAAATTATAGTTATTTAAGTGAAGTTAGTGTTGCAAATTTTCAAAACAATGGAAAAATCTGAAAAAATCTCAAACCACTCGGGAATAGCAACTGATCTTCCAAGAACTCTTGCAGAATGGCAGAAATAAATTCACCTATTCACCCCCCCCCCAGTTCTTCCAAAGTCGTTGGTTTCGTAGAGTAGACCTGCGCTTTCAACCAACCCCAAATAAAAAAGTCACAGGGTGTTAAATCAGGGCTTCTGATCGGGTATTGTCCACCCATCTATCTCCCATGAAAATGGTGATTTGGCCATTTACAAACAACAATAGGAAAATATGGAGGAGCACCATCTTGCATAAAAATCCAGTCTTCAATATTCTCCCAAGTATTGACATCTGGTCAGATTATGCATATGAAAAATTATGAATAGTTTAAAACACTTGAAAAAGAAATCACCCTGTATGCCTGCTATTAATTTGAAATATTAGTTCTTGTACTTTGATGGATCGATGTGATAAATGTCTGTCAAATGTCGATATTGCCACCATTATTGTTGTGTAAAATAAACATCTACTTTCTGGCAGATGATAATTGATATTGATAATGATGATATTGATGCTTCTATTTAGGAAGGAGTGGAGGATTCTAATTTGCATTTAATAGTTAACATCAGTCCATGATGATATTGATGCTTCTATTCAGGAAGGAGAAAGTATTCTAATTAACATTTCATAGTTAACATCAGTCCATGATGATATTGATGCTTCTATTCAGGAAGGAGAGAAGTATTCTAATTAACATTTCATAGTTAACATCAGTCCATGATGATATTGATGTTTCTATTTAGGAAGGAGTGGATGATTCTAATTTGCATTTCATAGTTAACATCACCCCACGATAATGTTGATACTTCAATTTAGGAGAAAATGTAGGATTCTAATTAGCATTTCATAGTTAACGTTGATCCATGATGATATTGATGCTTCTATTTAGGAAGGAGAGAAGGATTCTAATTAGCATTTCAAACGTTGATCCATGAGGATATTGATGCTTCTATTTAGGAAGGAGAGAAGGATTCTAATTAGCATTTCATAGTTAACAGTGGTCCATGATTATATTGTATGAATTATCATTTAAGTCGAATATGTGACTTTTGTCAAAAGTGTAGGCCGTGCCTGGCTTATCTCAAATAAATACTGAGATATAAGCTTGAGTTTCATGACAATCAGAATCAATAATGTGATCCTTCAGGCATTCTCACATGACTGTGGATCTACACCCGCTGGGTAAGATTGTAAGGAAGACCAGCAGTTGCCTATGCGGCAGGTCTTCCCTCTCCATGAAGTCGATCAAATGAAAGGAAAGGTGCTATATAATTTGGCTTTAGTGCCACCATAGGAGTTGCCCGATTTTACAGACCTGGGAAAGGTTGTATTAAATGAACAACTTTGTATTTATGTCTCTGAATTTTTTTAGATAAGGTTTCATAATTAGCATTATTTGTATTATTTGTATTATTTGGACTATTGTCCTCATCTTCATTGTTATCTGTTCCCGAGTTCGAAAAGAAGGTTCCCGAGTCCGAGATGGTCCCGAATCCGAGAAGGTTACCGGGTACGACAAGAAATACCCGAAGAATGCCGGAGGGCACATCGGCCAAAACGTTGTACAGATAACAATGAAGATCAGAACAATAGTCAGCATAATGCAAATAATACTAACTTTGTATTTCATCCATTGATGCTCTTGGTCGCTGACTTGTTCTGTTACATAGGCAGTTCTAATATTTAGCTAAATCTCTAGGTATAATGTATTAAAAAGTGATCAGGCAATAGATGAAGATACGAAATCATCCCCCCCCCAAAAAAAAATAGACAATTGTAGCAGGGTTGGAAAAAGACACGTCGACCTGAAATCGATTAAAATCAAGCAATTTTGCGAAAATATTTTAGCGGTAATGTATCCTATTCGGAAACGAGAAGGTTACAAAAATAATTTTTTTTCTATGGAATTTTGTATAAAACTATGTACCATATGTCACAGGAGCTAATGATCTTAAGAATTCGTATTAATAGATAGAATAATCATTGAGGGAGTCTATCCGCTTTTCAATAGCGCTAGACCAAGGAGATTGTTTTTGGCGTCTGAGGTGGAGTGTCACACCTATCATCAGCTCCTTACTTTACCGCACAGAACCCTGTGCTACTCATACGCTGAGTTGGCAATGGCCGGTATCGAACTAGGAACCTTGTGGTTTCTATCCGAACGCTCTACCGATTGAGCTAACTCGACCCTTCTTACAATAGCAGAACATCAATTTATGAAAGGTTTACAGTTTCTGTTTGAAAAAAGAGATTGACCATTGAAAAGAGTAAGTTTCTTTGAATTAACAAGATTTTCAGACTGAGTAGGGTAGGGAATTAATAGCCGACACAAACAATATTTCATTTTTTCGATACATTTATTGACAAATCGTTCAATGGTGTTAACTAGAAAGGGATTTAGAAGAATCAGTGTATTCAGATTGGCTTGGTTTTTTCGATTTTACGTCATGTCAACCCTTGATGGGTTATTTTATGCCGAAGACATTTTGTTTTATTCATTATTTTTGTCATTCAAAATTTCTTTTAACTCGAAAAATGTTCAAACACTTTTTTAATGCTCATTTAAAAAAAATCTGATTAACCATTAGATTGGACCCTAACACGTAGTACAACCCCATGTCAGAGTGGATCTGGGAATAATGGCGATATTGGAATACACCAAACTCCCCAGAGCTCCAGAATTGAAATTTCACCATTAGATGGAGTTTAACGTCATAATCAGGACACCAGATTGGTTTGGTGACTAAATACAATACCCTCAGGAATGAGTACTTAATTTATAGTAAAAATCATTAATACATGTAATAAATCTTTTTTATCAACAATGTCTCTCTGAAAATCTGAGTTTCATTTGTCCCCCCCCCCCCCAAAAAAAAAAAAAACAAAACAACAAAAACAAAACAAACAACAAAAAACAAAACAAAAAAAAACAACAAAAAAACAAACATGTTATTTGTGTGTTTAAAATTCTGCAATGTATTTTATATATCACTAAGAAATAAAAGTTTACATAATATATAGTTTGGTTAATTTGCATACTGGTATTAACAAAACCGGGTTTAATAAATAATTACATGGTGTTGATCTCTAATATTATTGTTTTATTCTCCAACGTATAAAAATCAATCCAATGAATGATATTTGTGTAGAAACCGATTAAAATATGATTAAAATAAGTGTAATATTTTTATATGCGTTCTTATTTAATTTAGTTAGCTTTGATAATGTGACATATTTCATTACATTAAAACTTAAATAATTACGCCCTGTGGAATGTGCATATTCTTGCTAGTATTAATAATTGTGTTGAGGTTAGAAATTGTTCTTTTTGGGACTAGTTTGTTCGTACTAGATTTTTGTTAAGCAAAACTGTAACGTTACCACTGAGAATTATTTCAATTTAGCATTTTGATAGAATGTCTTTAAAAAACATAAATCATCCAAGAAAGAAAAAAGTGACTTTTATAAATGAGCTTCTTCTTAAAAATGAGATTACCACCAACGCTCGGGAAAAAAAACAGATTTCAAAAATAAGCAAAAGCTGTTTTCTTTTTCTTTGGTAGACTGTGAATTCAGAGGCGTAAATTTTTACCATAATCTACCGGACAGATGTTAGAGGAATATGAAATGAAGTCCAATGTATATCTATTAATAATGGAGATTCGTTTCCGGTTTTTGTCTGTAACAAAAACGACGGCACTGAATACGTCACACTACATAAAACGTCATAACGTAGAATAAATACACTCAAAATTTGAGCATGCAATGTTAGACAGGCCTCATTGGTTTTTTAAACAAGTTTTAATAAATACATACCTGGTATTATCTATCTATATATAGTTTGTTTTATTTTAATATATATATTTAAAATTATCGGAACTAAGTTTCCATTTCAAATTTTTTATTTTTTACTTCTTTAATAAATTTATTTTATTTTTTACTCCTTTGATAAATTCATTTTATTTTTTACTCCTTTAATAAATTTGATGATTTTACTTTACTTATGATACAAACTCTCTGATATTAAATTTTCAACTCCCATCCCCTCAGGCAATATTTATTTTACGTCGACCAGAGGGCGTTTTTTAAATTTTGTTGGTGTTTTTAATTTCTCAACTGGGATTAATAGTTTTAATAAAAATGAAACTCCAAGGAAAACATAACCTCATATGTTAATTCATAAAGTTTTTTTTAATTAAAGGACAGCATTAATTTATGTTGTATAGATTAACATTTATTGCGTCGTGATTAAGTTATATACTTGTTTGATCTCAGAACTTCAAAAGTGGCCTGTTTTAAGGTTTATTTTTTAATTAGTACTCTGAAATAGAAATATCGTTAAATGCTAGACAAAATTATCAGCGAATAGTAATTTTCAGTTTATGTCAGTATAGGACTTGATAAGTTTATAATCTCAATCCCCTTAAAATAACAACGCCAATGTTCATATTCCACAAACATCTCTCCGGTAGACTATGGTACAAATTTACGCCCCTGAATTCACAGTCTACCAAAGATTCTTTGTAAACGGAAAAGTATAACCTATGAAGTGACCAAGGAACCTGAAAATAAAGCCAGGTTACCAAAGTAACACAGAATCAAAGACGACGACGACGACGACGAGAAGAAGAAGAAGAAGAAGAAGAAGAAGAAGAAGAAGATGCTGATGATGCTGATGAAGGGCTACTATATTGCCAGGTTTTAATGAGCTTGCTATTCTATGATCGGAGGAACTATTTTTGGAAATCTAACTGGGTCAAGTTTCTTCAGTTGACCTAGATAGAAGCAGCCTTGAGAAGATGAAGGCGATAATAGAAACAAACAGATACTAGTGATGACTGCCGCCTTTTCTGCCGTGGCAGCTCAGTATCGGTGATACTGATATTGTTTCTGTCGTGAGTAATAGAAACTTTAATAGCAGCTGTGGTAGTAGCAGCAGTAGTAGTAATAGTAGTAGTTGTAGTTATTAATGATGGTGCCACCGATTATTGAGTTGGCTTTGGTAGCAGTAATGCCAACAATGAATAGATTTCTATAACTGTTTTATTCTATATTGCCTCAATGTTACAGATAACAACGATCTGTCCTTTAAGAAAGATTCATCTTTATTCTCAATCTCATGCGGGTTTCTTCTTTTTCGAACTGGTTTTTAAAAAAAAATAAAGAAACATTTGTGAAATAAATCACTAATTAGAACTGAGCCCATCCAAGTAGTGACTATCCTAAACAGGGTTTGAATTCAGAGTTTTCCTTCTCCTAGATTGGTTGCCTAACCAAAGTTAAAGGGCCCAGTCTACCCTACTATTTACCCATAACTGGAGGGAGAGTAGTTGGATGCATACCTTTTCTAAATCTTCAATAGCCAACACTGTTCGCAATAAACTATTTTGAAAGCGAATATTAAAGATAATCGAAATTATCGTAGTTCGAAGACTGAATAATAATTCTCTAGATGCGACACACAATTAAAAATTTAAGTTAGTGAAATAGAACACTAATTAGGACTGTGCTTATTCTAGTAGTGACCATCCCAAGCGGGGTTTAACAGGTTTGAATTAAGATTTTTACTTCTCCTATACTGGTTGCCTAACCAAGGTTAAAGAGCCCAGTCTGCCCTACGAGTTACCCATAGCTAGAGGGAGATTAGTTGGATTCATACCTTTCCTAAGGGTATTAGCGCTATGTGAACTGCAGCTTCGTCCAGGATTTGAACTCTGGCCGACGAGTCCATTTCCTACGACTCTAACCATTAGGTAACGCGCCTACAACTTTCACTGGAGTCCAAGTGACAGCAAGTCTTTTTAAGTCTCCTGGGCACTTCTAAGTATCTTGGCCGATTTTTATACGGTTTTGGTGTAGATGGTTTCGATTCTTCCTTTCATCTCCAGTTCATCGACAACCCTGTCGGCTGGAGCTTTAGAATACACCGACTGCACCTCTGCAGAGGGGTTAGACCCCAATGGGTCCACTTATTTGCCATAGGTGGCGACCCGTGATGCTTAAAGACGGAATCTTAGTGGATGAGCTGTCCATGACATCCAACACTCCACTTAGACCATACTTGAACTAAGTTAGAGAGGCTCGTCGGCTGGTCACGTCAAGCCCTAGAACTTATATGATTATTCAAACCCTATTGACTTAATGGCAATCCCCAACCATTTGTATCATATAAGTGCTAGAAAGTGGGGGTTGAGGGTCTTCATGTCCTGGGAATGACGTTAAACTCTATCTGATCTGGAGGTCTGGGGAATGTGGAGCATCTCATAATCACCATAGCTCCCAGATCTACCCTGACTTGTGATAGTACTTGTTAGGGTCCCATTTATGGGTTAAATAGAAAAATATATTTATAAAAAAACTGATCCATTAAGAATGAATTCATTTTAAAACTTTGTTGGCATTAAATGACCCACCGAGATTGATATGCCGTAAAAAACAACAACAAACAAACAACCCAGTTCATCGAGTCGCTTTTCTAGGTTCTTGGGGGGGGGGGTTAATTCGAAGGGCCCTAAACTAAAATAGATATCACTGTCACCATCAAGTTTTTTTATGTTCTTATTATTCTTATCATTACTAGCATAAATAAACACCCTCCGGGCGGTGTAAAAATAACTTTTGAAAGATATTACCTTCGGAAGGGAGTTAAAATTCAATGTCTGAGGGTTTGTATCATAAGCAAAATCATCAAATTTATTAAGGGAGTAAAAAAATGAAACAATTTGAAATAGAAACTTAGTTCTGTTCCCCTCAAATAAAATGTTGTATGCAACTATTAATCATTGAATATTTTCCACATCAATTTTACACAAAATCGTAGGTATTTATTTATTTGTAAACTTTTTAGTTACTGAAAAAAAGGGCGAGTGTATGGTGGTATTTGGTTTTGTGACGTAAGCATGACGTAGTTTTCGTTACAGACAGATAGACAGCGAATCTTCCTTATTAATAGAGATATTATTCTTCTCGACCTTTTTTCACACTAGCGTTCTTTGGTGGACTTTAATTGGAGTCTGAGTGAAAACAAAATTTCTTATTTCTCCATGACATGTGTATTCTAGCCGATCTTAATAATGCTGTTGCTTGGATGGTTTCGATTCTTGCTCTGATCTCCCATTCCGCCAATTTTTTTCCAAAACTTTGGGGGCCATTCTAAAGACTAACTATAATTGGTACCACATTTTACCCTTATGTACCACAGTGTTTTTCTAGTTCTCTGGCAAGGTCCAAGTATTTGGTTATCATTTCGTTTTTGTTTTCATTTTTATTCTGTGGTCCGTCGGTATGGCAAAATCCACTAGATGAAACATTTTTGTTATTTTTTCTTTGTTATTAAACACTAGGTCCATTCTACTTAACACTATGTCCTTGTTACTTACCACTATGTCCTTATTACTTAACACTAGGTTCCTGTTACTTAATACTATGTCCTTGTGTTGTATAGCCGACTACTGGATTTCAATAAAACCACAGACACGCGTATATAAAAATATGACCCGTCTTTATTTTCGTCGGTGTGTGGGTGGTGAGGGATGACGAGTGTTCCTAATGAACTTCCGAGGGTAGTTGATACGGGAGACGACGAGGTTACCTTCTCGACTGCTCGCTGGGGACTGACCTGACCCTTCATCCGTTGTTTTTTTTATACAATAAATATGCCAACGCATTTTTATTGTTTGAACTGATAACGGACATATATATTTCTTTATCTTTCTCTCCACCTCTTCACCGGAAGAGGTGTCTTCCGTTTTCGTTTTTTTCTTTTATCTATTTCTTCATCTTCTCCCTGCTTCATGACCGGAAGACCTCTCTTCCGTTCTCTCTTTTTTAAAAATATATATTTGTTTATCTTTCTCTTTGTCTTTTTGCCGGAAGCTTCCTCTTCCGTTTCACGATAATGCAACACTTGTTACTTAACATTAGGTCCTTCTTATTTAACATTAGGTCCATGTCCCTTAACATTAGGTCATTCTTACTTAAAGCTAGTTCCATTTTACTTAACACTAGGTCCTTATTACGTAACACTAGATCCATGTTACTTAACACTAGTCCTTTGTTATTTAACACTAGGTCAATTTTACTTAACACTAGACTCTTATTACTTAACACTAGGTCCTAACTTCTCACCGGGATTTGGTGATCGTTTCTATCTGCTGTGCCAGAGAAATTTATGCGTATCATTTTCTAAGGACGGATTTTGTTTTGTGTATAAATGATTTGATATTTGAGTTTAATTACTTAAAGATTACCCAATGGAAGTGGGCTGTTACGTTCTTTGTGGCTCTGTATGTATTCTGTTTTGGCCAGTGTTGAGCATCCACAGACTGGATTGTCTATTGTATATTGATATTTGTTGCATGTTCTGCACATTGCGTTGGTGATGTCTTTTAAGATCTTGTTCCGGTAGTCTATCCCCTTTTCACTAGCGCTAAACCATGGAGATTGTTTTGGCGTCTGAAAGGGAGCACCACACCTATCATCAGCTCCTCACTTTACCGCACAGATCCCTAAGCTATTCATATGCTGAGTCGGTTACAGGCCGGTATCGAACTCGAAATTCCGAGTCGGCTGCTATGCCGACTGAGCTATCAAACCTCTCAGTCCTAGATTTTTGACCAGGTCTTCATAGCCATCGGTTTGTTTGTGCTTGAACCACATCTTCATCACTGACTGATTTCGGGTGCTGTCCACATAAAGCTTTTTCTTCCCATTTCGTTTTTAGACGTTTTTGGGTGACAGGTCCTTTTTCCACTATTTCAATGTCTGTCATTTAGAGTTTTTTTCCGTTGGAATATTTGTTGTTATGTTACATAATCTATGGATAGATTATTGTCAACCCCCTGTATTTCTGAAGGGATGGCCCATTTTCATATCACGGGCGGGACTTTCCATGGAATATTACCGAAAGCCCGCGAAATGCGTGAAGTCACGTGGGACCAAGTTAACCCTCAGTTCCAGCTTGGACGTCAGGCAGAAACCATGTCTGCCTTAACTGGAATCAAATGCACACGCGCGTTGTGTTGGAAAAAAGACTGACCAAGAAGAAGGAATGCATCAAAGACGAACAACCAACAAGAATCTAAAAATAGAATTCAACATGGAGAGAAAGAATAGAAACGACTAGAGATCACCCAATGGCCAAAGAAGTAAGTAATGCAAAATGCATATGCATCTCTCTGTCTACCTGTGTCTATCTCTCCCCCTATCTCCAGTAAAAGAACACTTGTGTATATACCCAACATGGGTATATGTGTATGAGTATGTAACAGTTATATAAAGTGTGCTGGAGGTGACAACTTAAATTTATAGTCTCTTCGAGGCTGCGTGGACAGAATCGGCCAATCAGCACGCTCGAATAGGTTGGTTAACTACTTAAAGGCCTTGGTGGACTGGGGTTCAATGGTTCTCCTTTGTTTATGTTGGAGTTATAGAAATAACCAAAAAAACTTATTAAGACAATTGATATTTATGACAAGCTGATACATTTTCTGACTGCTTTGGTTAAGCTTAGTTGGTAGAACATCGGTCTCAGAACCACAAGGTTCCATGTTCAATACCAGCCGTTGCCAAATCAACACATGAGTAGCACAGCTTGGATCTGTGCGGTAAAGTGGGAAGCTGATGGTAGATATGGTGTTCCACCTCGGACAGACCACAATCATTGGATGCCACAATTTGACCATTTTCAAACTATGACAACTGCTGACTAGCAGCTTCCGTATTTGATGGCATATAGGACGCACTTTTTTCCCAAAATTTTGGCTCAAAAAATTGTCCTGCATCTTACACACCATAGATGAAGTTTGAGACCTCCCGTAGGCCTAGGCTAATCTTACAATCCGTCTATCACTTACAACACTGCCTTTCCTTAACTATTTACTCAAACTTGTCTAGTTTAAGCAATGAGAAATAATGATATACAAAAAGTTGATTGCATTGATTCAAAGTTGTTGTGGGTAATACATCTGCTTTATTGGGGGGGGGGTCTTATTTTTTGCTATCAGCAGTTTTCTTTTTTTGTGATTTAGTCTCTTTATTGTATTTATCTTTATCTTATTTATTTATTTCATTTTATTTTTAAATGGCCGGTTTAGCTCAGTCGGTAGAGCACTCGCCTAGGCAATTGGAAGATTCCGGATTCTATACCGGCCCCCGCCAACTCAGCGCATGAGTAACACAGATTGGCTAATCTGATATGTGCTGTAAATTGGGAAGCTGGCGGTAGGTGTGGTGCCCCACATCAGCAAAACAATCTGCGTGGTCTAGCACTAGCGAAAAGGTGATAGACTCCATGGCAGATACCGACAAAAGGTACTACCGATCTGGATCAGAGTAGACCTAGGAATAGTGGCAATGAAAGGGTACTCCACACCCCAAAGCTCCAAATTTGAAACTTCACCATTAGATGCAGTGTAATGTCATACTCGGGACACTAAAATCCTCAGCCACCGAATTCTAATTCATATATGATAAAAAGGGGTTGGCAGTTTACAATAAGGGTAATAGAGTCGGGACAATGAAATAGGTGCAAGGGCTTAACGGAACCAGCATCTCTAACTGCCTAAGTACGGGACATAGTGGACTATTGCATGTCATGAACTGCTAAAACTCAATGATTCCGTACTTAATCATCTCGGGTCGCCACAAACGGGCATCGGGTGTCCCAATTGGGGGATTTTACCGTGTATTTTTGTAGTTGTTTTATGGCTCTGAAAGATGAAAATATGTGGGACTTTCTCTACCATTTGGTCCCGATATAAGAAAAAATACTCGAGGACTTCAACGGAAGTAGTTTTCCGTAGTATTTCACCAGACGTGTTTAAATCTAAATTATACACACACACACACACACACACACACACACACACACACACATACACACACACATTCTTTTTCTTTCTTTTATTTTTACTTAAGAATTTCATCCATTTATTTGCTGTGTGGACACCATGCTAAACTGACCATCTTTGCTCCTGCATAAATTAGGATTTATAGTGCGTTGATGTTGTTGATTTAGGTTACTTTTTAATTATTCATTCATCGTTTCAGTTCCTAACTTGACTTTTTTCCGGTCTAAATTCCCTTGTTATCGTCATCATTTCTTGTCGTACTTCCTTCATGTCGGAATCAAGAGCCTTCACGAAACTTCCAGTTGGGCACATGGCGCAACGGATATAAAGGTTGAATTAATACAGTTCTAAGTGGTAATCATCTTTAGGTTGCAGTTTCAATCTTGGCCAAAGGCGATATTAACATAGAATACTTAAAACAGCTTAACGCTTGTATCCAGTCATGGTTAACGGAATGAAAACAGTTTACCCCCGTGGATTGAATAAAGGGTTCGGTTCGAAGTTTTGTGAAAGCTTCCGATTACGACATGCAGGCTCCCGAGTTCGACAAGAAGATTTCCGAAGAAAAGGTTTCCGAGTTCGACAAGAAGATTTCAGAGTTCGAAAGAAGGTTCCCGAGTTCGAAGAAAAGGTTTCCGAGTTCGACAAGAAGATTTCAGAGTTCGAAAAGAAGGTTCCCGAGTTCGAAGAAAAGGTTTCGAGTTCGACAAGAAGATTTCAGAGTTCGAAAGAAGGTTCCCGTGTTCGAAGAAAAGGTTTCCGAGTTCGACAAGAAGATTTCAGAGTTCGAAAAGAAGGTTCCCGAGTTCAAAGAAAAGGTTTCCGAGTTCGACAAGAAGGTTTCAGAGTTCAAAGAAGAGGTTCCCGAGTGCGAGAAGGTTCCCGAGTTCGACAAGAAACACATGAAGAAGGCCGGAGGGCAAATCGGCCGAACCTTTGTGTATATAACAGTAAAGATGGGAAGTTCTTATTTAGTATTTTCTTCAGGACTTACTTGCCTATATATTTCTAGTATTTCAAGTTTTTTTTCTGCCATTCTTAATACTTCTTCCGGTTCATGCTGATACCACTTGTATTTCAATGCACCAATTCCTTTATACATGTCTTGGCAACGTTTGTATTACTTTGGCGCCAAAAATTAACACGTACTGACAATGCGTACAATACGCTCCACTGTTATTCTACAACAAAACTGAGTGTCTCTTTTTTTCCCTGATGTGTGGAGATTAAAATAAAACCAAAATAAAATTAGAATAAGAAAAAAAATTCCCATGAGCCTTCACCGTAAGAACCCTTTGCGCATGTGCGAAAGAAGGACCCACTTCTGACCCCAAGATAATTTCTCACCCATTCGAGTTTAGGCCTTGAGTGTGTCTAGTCACTACACTGGCCAGGGAGACATTCCCTTGCCACGCAGTGCCTATGACCGGTGAATAAAGCCTAAGTCATAAAACCACATTCTGTCTTTGTCTCTTTTGTTTTTCCTTCCTTGGATTATGTCCTTTTTAGCGCGACTACCAAATGAGATGGGGTTAAAAGCAAAACCCTAAAAACACGCTCGAAGAATACCCACAACTAGATTTTGAACCTTAAAACACAAAACCTCTTGCCACACCATATGTTATATACCCCATCGTCGGGTATACAATAGAGAGAGTTTAGAGTTATAAAGAGAGATATATATCAGATAATATATATATATATATATATAATATATATATATATAAGAGAGAGAGAGAGAGAGAGAAAGAGACAGAGACAGAGACAGAGAGTCAGACTAGAGACTTACTTGGTTACTTCCTTTCTGCTTACTGCTTCTGCTGATTCTTGCAATCATCTAGTTGACTTGATTTTTAACTAAAGGAGTTGAGTTCTTCTAAGAGCTTCTTTTGGGATAATTTTAGTCATTGCAATTAAATGAATTAACAAGACATTTTATTTCTTGATCAAGCTTTTTATTTAGTCCATGTTTTTCAGCATGGATGATATCAAAACCTCAACAGAGAGAAGCACGTCCTCTCTGCTTCAGAGTCCGGTTGAATCTAATTCTCTAAACTAACTAATCACGTGTTTCTCATGACGCGCGAGATTCGAGCCTCTAGGGGTCGGGGGTATAACCGTTACTGGTAAATTTCCACTCCATGATCTCAAAGCCAACGGCCCCCACATTCAGCTACAAGATCTGTCAACAATTTATGACACCATAAAATGTAACACGTTGATGAATACATCCAAGTGCCATATCCGTTCATCTTTGTCGTCATTTCTTCCTAGTTTTCTTCCATCCCACACTTTTGTATCGTTGTATCTCACCTACTTCGAAAGAATTTATTTCTACAATTAATTATGACTTATTGCTGATTTACAGGGAACAAATAGGTTTTTAAAAGTTGAGTTTTAAAAAAAATTAAGTTAAAAAAAATTGAATACATTTAAAGAATGAATAAAAATGTCTTCAACATAAAATGACCAAATGGATTGGCTAGTTGTCAACTCGTGCATGAGTAAGACAATTTCCTGTTCTTTTTTCATAGTTGAGCGCCAGTAGCATTTGACACTGTATGTGTTTTCTCAGATGACTCACCAGGCCAGCCCTGGAGAGACATACTCCTCCACATAAACTATATGCAGGAACTTCTTCACTTTGAATGTTGCTGGACTGAAAATTACCCTTTCTAATAGCCCGCTTCAATTTCTGGTGTTTAATTCGATTTGACACAAATCCTTTCACATACAGGTAGATGGTGGCTCTCCAGCCAGGTCTATTACAAGTTAGCTTCTCCCAGTCCTCCACAGCAATAGCAGTGTTCTTCAGAGTGTCCTTGAGGCAGTCCTTAAACCTCAATTTGGGTTTGGACTGATGACGTTTGCCAGTTGAGATTTCCCCGTAAAATAGTTGTTTTGGGATTCTGCAATCATTCATGACATACAGTAAAAAGAAAACCAACCAACCAACCAACCAACCAACTAACCAACCATTGTGAAGCATTTTTCTACAATTTTTCCTGACCTGATACAAAAGTTGTTGCTAATTTATAGGAAAAATTAACGTGTTTATTCCGCAGTTCATACCAAAGGTTATTGGTTCAACACCTTGGCCTCCCTTTAAGTATACTCTGTAATTGTCATCATTTTATTTGAAAAAGAACAAATTAATAATAACAATATCAGGAATAAAGTGATTCTTTAAAGCAATTCTCTAGAAATAATCAGAAATGCTTGAATAATTCGATCAAAATTTATTTAAAAACAATATGTAAAAAAAATACTATTTTGTACTGGTTGATCATTGATTTGAGAACTAGTGTATTTAATGCATTAGTAGTTTCCGTAAATAGTAAGATTTAAATAGTAAATTTAGTTGAATAGAGAGAAGTGATTGCAATTTTGTCTGTAGCCTCAAAGAAAAAGAAAAGCATATTTTTAAGTAGAACCCACTACGAGTAATTTGTTAAAATTGATAAAACTCATTTTTAACTATAAGAATTAGCAAGATCCTTATAAAAAGCTAATAGTACCTTAGAATATAATACCTAAAATTTAAATTTCAGGGAATATAAATCCACAATTTAAACTATATTATACATATATACATATGTGTGGTGCTCCACCTCAGACGCAAAAACAATCTCCTTGGTCTAGCGTTAGTGCAAAGAGGATAGAGTCCCTCGCTGTCTGGTTGATACCGACTTTAGGCCACCCCGATGACGAATTTATATATATAATATATATATATATATATATATATAGGGTTCCCAAAATAATGTATACACTCTTTGAGTATTAATAGTTAATAATACGTCTTATTTTCTATTTCAGATTTGACTAACCGTTGAGAATGGAGTTATAACGATTCAAAGAGTGTATACATCTTTTGGGACACCATATATATATATATATATATATATATATATATATATATATATAAAGTAAAGTCGTCGGGGCGGCCTAATGTCGGTATCAGCCATGCAGCGAGGGAGTCTATCCCCTTTTCACTTGCGCTAGACCAAGGAGATTTTTTAGCGTCTGAAGTGGAGCGCCATACTTACCATCAGCTCCTTACTTTACCGCACAGATCCATGTGCTACTCATACGCTGAGTTGGCGAGGGCGGGTATCGAACTAGGAACCTTGTGGTTTCTAGCCGAACGCTCTACCGACTGAGTTAATCCGGCCCTATATATCAGGGAATATAAATCAACAATTCAAACTATATTATACATATATACATAGGTGTGGTGCTCCACCTCAGACGCAAAAACAATCTCCTTGGTCTAGCGCTAGTGCAAAGGGGATAGAGTCCCTCGCTGTCTAGCTGATACCGACTTTAGGCCACCCCGATGATATATATATATATATATATATATATATATATATATATATATAGACACGTGTCTGTAGATGACTATATATACTCCCCATGCCCTAGGGTTGAGCACTCTGGGCGGGGATCTCGCTGACGGCCGCCAACTCAAGCGTAAACGCAACGCTCTTCTCTATAAGGAATGGAACACTCTGTGACGGCCTTTACACACAAAGCGATGTGTGTATTAAAACAGTTAAAATCCCCTTCCCATTCTGTAAGTGAAGACAGCCTAATGCTTAAGGTGCCGGACTGACACCCAGCCGACCGGATTTCAATTACGGCTGTAGGTAGCTTACAAAATGTCTAGCCACACTGAAGAAACTTGATAAGTCGAAACATGTGTCTGTGGATGACTATATATATATATATATATATATATATCTTATTATAATGGAGATTGTGTGTTTGTCTCTCTGTAACCGAAACTATATTACTACTTAAATCACAATTCCCTTAGTTATTTACGTCACATTCTCCATGATTTTATTTTTATTTAAACCTCAATTAATAATAAAATTGTTTTACATTATTGATACTGTTTACCATATCTACATATTAAAAACATGCAATTGTAATATTTACAGTGTGAATGGGAAGGCTAATTTGCATATTGAATTATTTAATAAATATGTGCTTAGTATATTTTGATTTCTAATTGTTTGTTTTTATCTTATTGAATATGAGCAAAAATCTCGGATATAAATCTTAAAAGAAATCCATTAAACAAGAAGAAATAACTGTAATAATTCTTTACTTCCTATTTTAACTAAATAGTTAATTAGGAAAATTTACCAATGAAAGACGGAGGGAAATTGATGGAAGAGTTAGTTTAAAAGTTGTTCTATTTTTCAATCATACCCCTCTGTTCCAAATCTTTTATCTGCATTCTTATTCAGTTTCATTAGCCCTAATTTAACATATTTATTATATTAAAACTTAAATACTTGCATCCGAAGGTGTTGCTAGTATATATAATGAAGGATAGCAAATAAGGAAAGTGTTTGCATTAAAAAAGTGTTCAATACTAAATTGCCCTGTAGGTTTAAGACCTAAAATACAAGATTATTATCGTACTCAAGTCATGTATAATCATGTATAAATTAGATGCAACTAAAAATATAATATAAAACAAGTAATCCATTAGTTCAGTAAAACTAATAATATCAGACAACAGGGGCACGGGCAATGGACCAGGAGGCAGTGTACTAAACAAGGTATTAATCACACGACAATTACCTTTTAGTCAGTAAATGCTGGAAATACAGAGAGTTGCGAAATACAATAAGATAACATTTTAAACTGATTTACCTTGGTCTCCTTTTGTAATGGCATATTATCCTTTGTGGGTTATTTAATATGAATACCATCTTTGTAGAAGAACAGTAGTGATAGTATTTAACTGATAGCTGGGAGTTGGAGAGGTTCATATATTTCCTAAAGTTATTAGTCTGAAGAGAACGTAATAGCCCGACTGAAGATCCAACACACTTCGATATTGCAGTCCAGCACGTTAGTGATTACATCTCGGAGACTCCCACATATTTTAAAGAGTCTTGGGTATGACGTTAAACTGCATCTAATAGTAATTTTCCAGTTCTGTACCTCTGAGGAGTGTTTACTACCCCGTTATCGCCATTACTCTGAGTTCCACTCTGGCTCGTAGTGGTAGTACATGTTAGGGATCCATCTATAGATAGTACAAAAGAGTGTAAAAGTTTTAAAGTCGACCAGAAGCCGAAACAATGAATACATATGTATTTAGAAAGAAAAGATTAGATCGATCATTTGATCAACACTGAAGAACGACTCCGATAGTTACACAAACTAAATACGGTGGTCTGCATCTCATGATGACATTTCTATCTGATGGTGTTCCAGTTTGGGGTTTGGGGAATGTGTACCCCTTCATCACATTGCTCCCTGGTTTCCCAGTACCCTCTAGATTAAATAGAAAACATGAGTTTAAAAAATTTATCCATTAAAATGAAATTATTTCAAAACTTTCGGCATTAACATTTTACCAAAACATAGAAGTATTCGGCATAAAAAACCCAAGGGTTGAACCCATAAAAACACCCCAACCAACCAACCAGTGAATAAGAAAAGTAACGAACAGAACCACGATACCAGCTAAACAAGCCTACAACTCACAGACACAAACACACCCCTCCACGCGAGCAGGATGTGACACAAGGTCATTTTTCAAGTTTCACAGGTTTGAATCATTCCTTCCCTTGACTGGTTACATAACCAATGTTAAAGAGCCCAGTCTGCCCTTATTCATAGCTGAGCATGTGGATGCTTCCCAATGGTATTTCGCACTATGTGAAATGTAGATAGCCTCGTCTAGGATTTGAACTCGGGTCGACGAGTCCATTTCCTACGACTCTAGCCATTACACAACGCGCTCCAAGTAAGAGTAAGTACAGTAGAAGATAAGATTAAATATGGGAGACACAACCACGTGTGCTTCTCATAATATAAACAGGTCGATATGTTAAGACAGTTATACCCAGAAATATGGGTATGCAACACCCATTTCTCTGCAGGTTTACAATTGGTTTGGAGTGGGAGTACCTGTTAGGGGCACATATATAGATAACGTGTATCTAAGAAGGAAAGTCTTTTCCTTCATCGCCATAACTGACAACCCATAATTATTTTAATTTTTCTTTTTCTACATATCAGTATTTAAAAATTAATCATTTTCATGGACACGCGCATGACAACATACGCGCAAGTAAAAAAAAACGCGCATTCACGTAAACATAATACAGTTATATAAAAATACCATCATTTTCAAAAAAAAAAAAAAAAAAAAAAAAAAAAAAGATTCATTTAAAAAGAAATGCCATAACTAGACTGCTTCAGTTCCAGTGATCTTTTGAAAAAGAGATATTATCTCGAAAATTCAAGAATTAAATACAGGTTTACACACAACATCATTGTTACCGTATTATTATTTTTTCTTTACACCTGCATTGTGATAGCCTTCTAAATCAACCTCCTAACCAATATATACACAATGCTTCAAGCAAATTATAAAACTCTCTAATTAATCATTATGTTTTTTTCACTTCATAAGAATAACTCAACTATTTGCCGATTACCCAAAATAAATGCAGACGTCAATTTAGAATCTGTAGGTCCTTCTTAGTAGGATATCATCTAATAGAATCGCAGAAAATGTCTCCTTCAATGTGAACCTGAATCAAATATTAAGATTCTCCATTCTTATAGACTTTAGCTAACCGTATTAAGATATGCATTTTTAGAGCCGAGTATGCTTGTATACTGTATGTCTAAAAATGTTAGCTAATTACACTGGTTTACAAAAAAATATTTTTTGTCTGAGGCAAGAATGTGAATGGGTGTTTTCTACTAATTTGTGTGTGCTGAATTCAAATTTATAAACAGTTTTGCTCTATCACCCCTAGTTTTCTGTCTTTTAGATAGTCTCATTTTAGTATATACAGAGTATATACGTGCTTCTTTCAACAGTTGCAGCAGCTTATTACAGATAAAACAGGATAGATAAAGAACATTGACGGAATAAATATACTTGGATGGCACAATGTATACAATTCATAGTACCTCAGACAGTTAGAAGTGTGTTTTCTTAGATGATCTGCTGTATTTTGTCTCCGGGATGTCACGAAAGAGCATCCAGCAGAAGTCTCACATCATATAATATGCGTCGTTGGAAACAATAAAATATGCGTCGTTGAAAATTGTAATACAAATATATACCCAAAGGATTGTGTAACACAATTGTCGAGGGACACCTTCCTCATGCGCTGCGAGGGACGACAACCTCCTGCGCTGACTGCCAGTGCACTAATGACTGTTGATTAAGACGTGTTGGCTACGCTTAACTGCCAAAATCCGTCTTGATATATATATATATATATATATATATATATATATAATGTAATGCTATCACTTACATTTATTGCATAATAACTAAAAAAAAAGAGACATAAGTGACACAATATTAGAAATTAACCCTGAATGCATATACGCCTTTATGTACAGTATGTATACAAAATGTACAGTATGCATATCTAAAAAAACTAGAGGTGATGAGTAAAAACGGATTTCTAATCTGAATTCAGCACCCCCAAATTAGGTTAAAACAGCTATTTTTGTGCTTGCCTCAATTTCTTTGTAAACCAGTGTTATCTTACTGGATCGACCCCTTGCTTTTAAAGTCGCTTGGTAGACAATATTCTGCGTTAAACAGCTACCTTTCAAAAGGCAGTCCTCTTTACTTATACAGTTGCAAAGTTTTAACTTGTCCCACGTCTATTCATCAATTCATTTAAGGTTATGATTATTTTTATCCATCGAAGCATGTTATCCATGCAGTTGTTACATAACTCATACGAGGTTAAGTCAAAAGGTAATGCCATTTTGTTTAGGGACAGGTATAATTACCAACACAGGAACATGGGACCGAACAGAGGTAAACATTATTCTAGTTATGAGGCAGTGAAATATGTAGTGAAGAAGTAGCTCAAAGAACAGTCATCAAAATTTTACGGGGCAAGGATACATACTCTCATTTAAAGGTGAAACATTACTATTGAGAGAAACGGTGACTATATGAAGAAACAGGATTGTAATCTACAGAGGAGCAGCTTCATTTCGATGTATAATACATGTTCCTGTGTTGGTAATTATACCTGTCCTAATAAAATGGCATTACTTCATGACACACCCTCGTACTTATTTTGGAGAAGTACAAATCAATTAAATAGACAAACATTTTCACTGCTTTTATTTTTACTGTTTTATATAGTCAGTTAGAACATATTATGGACATTTTTTATTTGGTTATATTTTAGCTTCATTTGGCATACCAAATCAGCTGGGTAACCGCTATGTCATAATGCTACTTGATACTCAATTTTGGCCGGATCAAAGTAGCATCTACTGTTGCTAGAGTTTATAGACAGTTTACCCCCACAAATTCGGAATTTGCTTAAAAATAGCTGGTGATTGAACGGATGGTTTTCTACGTAACATTGATCATTAAAAAAAAATTATCCTAACTCTTGTATCGCGAGGTGGAAAGATATACAGATATATAGTGTGCTTAACACATTTATTAAGCACCAACATTGGGTGCTGAACGGATACATACAAACACGGAACAAATAAGTACAAACAATTAACAAGACAAACTCACACTAAAAGAGGAGGGTCAGTTCGGTATAGCCAATGCAGCAATGTCAGTTTGAATATTATTCATCTAGTTAATCTACATTAATCGTAGGCTATTTTATGCCTATGAGCCAGTCCATCTGGTAGAGTGGCAAAGGGATGTTACCTACTCTACAACACTAACCAAAACGTGCCACCTTTTACAATTTTGTTTTTATTAAAACTTGATTCATTGAAAAAGGTTATCAGTTTCTTCTGATTTCATCTATTTTCATTCCTTTCTGAGGATTACACCTTCGATGTTTTCAAGATTCAATATATAATAACTGATTTTAAGGCAGTTTTCTTTTACGCTGAATTCAAAAATCTTACTCATCTTTTCTAATCAGATCAAATTTTTGAGATACAAGCTCTTACGTAAAATATATAGAACAGTAGCATAACTCCATTTATTTGTGACACGCACTGTCAACAGGCTTATGAACAAGTGTTATTATGTACAACTTGTTGTGAAGTATTCAAGCAGATCTCAAAAATCAGACCTGACGGGACACAATGAATGGTATTTTTGAATTCAGTATAAAATGGCGAACATACATCACTTGGTAAACTTTGACCTCTGGAAAAAAGAAAATTAACGTAGTTGTCAGTATTCAAAATTACATTTTTCCAACAATATAGTTAAAACTCGACCCCTCACCCCCCAAAAAGAAAACAAAAAACAAAACAAAAAACGAACATAAATGAATTGCATGGATATTACTGATTCAAATTCATTTTTATACATCGTAGTCCTGATGGCGTGTGTTCTTTTTTTTTTAATTAGAAATGCCTATTTAGTTTCATATTTTTCTCTGAAAGATATGAAACTGTAGAAAGTATTAAACTTGTCCTTCATATTCAGCTCTCTGCTATATTTGTCTTTTCTTTTAATAAACTTTCTGAAAGTTTTGCCGATTTATTTTGTCGATCATTGCTAACTGTGTATTCCGTAGATATTTCAGATATTATATCAGATTTTCTTCTTTTCTCTTTTAATTTGATATTGAATAATATTTAATTGTTTTAAAGTTGCTTGTCACTAGCATTGAAATGTATTAGATTTCTTTCAAATTTGGAGATTTTAGTACTTATTGGTAATATCATACGTCTAGTGTTTGAATTATCGGTTTAGATTTTATTTGTAGCGATTAATGCAGGGATATTTTCTCCAGTGGTAATCTCTTCAAGTCATCCCTGGTCTCGACCGCACGAATATCGCGAACAAGCTAAATACGCGTCAACATTTCTGGTTTCAAGTAACTATTTTCTTTGCAAAAAGTTATATAGTTTCAAGTAACTATTTCCCTTAATAATAATTCGTTTGCAAACAGTTATATGGTTTCAAGTAACTACTATTTCTATTTAATAAAAATAATTTTTTCTTTGCAAAAAGTTATATAGTTTCAAGTAACTATTTCCCTTAATAATAATTCGTTTGCAAACAGTTATATGGTTTTAAGTAACTATTTCTATTTAATAAAAATAATATTTTGTTTGCAAAAAGTTATATCGTTTCAAGTAACTAATAATAATCCTTAATAAATAATTTTTAAACAGATCAATTTAAAGTAGCAGCTACTGACATTCAGTATCAGAGCAAACCCGAGAGTAATGACAATGAAAAAGTACTCTACAATCCCCAGACATGGAGCCCCACAACCAGTTTAACTTTAGTGTCATAACCTAGACACTACCACCGTACTTTATAAGATTGGTAAAATATTTCTCGCCTAAATAACAAAATGCAGTAACGAATAAATCTCACTGTGAAGTGTATATGGTAACTGTTACCATCTTTAAAAGGGACAAACAAATTCTATACTACTACTACTACTACTACTACTACTACTACTACTACTATAATAATAATAATAATAATGCTAGAGAAAAACTGTGGAACATGATGGTGGAAGTGATACCAACTGCAGTTGGTGCACTTGGAATGGTCTCCAAAAGCTTAGAAAAAAATATACAAACTGGATATCAAAGAAAGAATTGAAACCATCCACACAACGGGATTGTTGAGATATATATATATATATATATATATATATATATATATATATATATATATATATATATATATATAGGTCATCCACAGACAGCGTGTTTCAACGTTTCACATCTCTTCAATGTGGTTAGACGAACACAAACACACACACACACACACACACAGACACACACACACACACACATATTGTTTTGTACACTTGTCCCTCTATCTAAAATAGCATCTTTTCGATTCTAATAGAGTCCTTAGTGCATTTATAGTTTATTTAGTTAATAAGATTGATGGGATTAGTATTTGATTTTAATTTTTTTCTACAATTTTCATCTTTATACGTATATCATCTCATTATTCATGAGAGGATTCTTTTCTCATTAGCAAAGCAAGTTCATGCAAAATGATACACATTGTTAAAATTTATTTTTATAGAAATAAAATGACAACTTCAATCAAAACGAAATCGAAATTATCAATAATAACTTAAATTAAAAAATAAAAGAATGATATATTCTGTTTGCTTTGTATAATTCACAGAAAGAAAAACAACAAGACCAAAAAACAAAGTACATTGAAAAAAGAAAGACCTCTAACTCTAGGTACTAAGACATCCAACCTAATACTTGGACCATACAAGCAAGATAAACCCTCCAAGGTGAATAGGAATAGAGTGAGAAGGAAAGCAAGATAATAAAGAAAGACCTCTAACTCTGGGTACTCAGTCATCGTACCTAATACTTGGACCATACAAGCAAGATAAACCCTCCAAGGTGAATAGGAATAGAGTGAGAAGGAAAGCAAGATAATAAAGAAAGACCTCTAACTCTGGGTACTCAGTCATCGCACCTAATACTTGGACCATACAAGCAAGATAAACCCTCCAAGGTGAATAGGAATAGAGTGAGAAGGAAAGCAAGATAATAAAGAAAGACCTCTAACTCTGGGTACTCAGTCATCGCACCTAATACTTGGACCATACAAGCAAGATAAACCCTCCAAGGTGAATAGGAATAGAGTGAGAAGGAAAGCAAGATAATAAAGAAAGACCTCTAACTCTGGTACTCAGTCATCACCTAATACTTGGACCATACAAGCAAG
>CM042145.1:65516699-65521699 GCA_023376005.1 Doryteuthis pealeii | reverse complement strand
AGATGTATATATATTTACCAACCCCTCGAGCAGGATGCGACACAAGGCCAATTTCTTAAGCGGAGTTCAACAGGTTTGAATTCAGAGTTTTCCTTCTCCTAGACCGGTGGCCTAACCAAGGTTAAAGAGCCCAGTCTGCCCTGCTATTTACCCATAGATGGGGGGAGAGTAGGATTCATACCTTTCCCAAGGATACTAGCGCTAAATGAAATGCAATTACCACGTCCAGGATTTGAACTCGGGGCGACGAGTCCATTTCCCATGACTTTAACCATTACACCACGCGCTTCCATTTTAGAAATGTATAAGGGCTCAAGTATTTGGAGTTGGAGATCGTTATTAGATACACCTAGGATGTTGGGTTACTCAATAAATGCCTTGCTATGGCAGAGGAGGAGTTGTTGTCAGCTGTGGTGGGACAGTCCAAATTACCGAAACGGACATTGGAGGGTATATATATATTTACCAACCCCTCCGCACGAGCAGGATGCGACACAAGGTCAATTTCTTAAGCGGAGTTTAAGAGGTTTGAATTCAAAGTTTTCCTTCTCCTAGACAGGTTGCCTAACCAAGGTTAAAGAGCCCAGTCTGCCCTACTATTTATCCATAGCTGGAAGGAGAGTAGGATTCATACCTTTCCCAAGGGTATTAGCACTATGTGAAATGCAAACAGTTTTGGCTAGGATTTGAACTCAGGTCGACGATTCCATTTCCTACGACTCTAACCATTATGCCACGCGCCTCCATGACATTGGAGGGTATATGTTGTTTTATTCTTGATTCCAATCTTTGGGTGGTTCGACCAACGTAGCAAATTTCGCAACCAACAATAATAACCAGAAAGCAGATAAAACAAAAAAGAATGTGAAGATGAAACGTTGGCAATAAAATAATAAAATTGTATGACTGTTATCATCTTGGAACACCTTCTGTTTAAAAATGAGACTGTCCAAATTGTCCAAGATGAAATGCAAAAATGTAAATCTTTATCATCTGGTGTTGCTTATCTGCCGAATTTTTATTTCTTATGAGTGTCATCACTTTAGCTAAATAATGAACCACTCTGTTTTTATTATAAAGAAAGGGAAGAAAACGGACATGCTACACTGAAAAATATAAGAAAGAAAGAGTAGGGGAAGATAGAGCAAGAGGGGGTGAGTGCATGGAAGTGATAATGTTAATCTGTCTCAATGGAACATAATGAAAAGATGAAAAAAGAAGAGTGGGAGTTAAATCAAGATTATTATGCATTTCACATATTGAACTATTTCAATAGCTCCTATGTAAAATTAGAGGGCTAGGAAGTTCTATATCAAGCATTCTCAACCCGTCCTTCGGGGCGGGGGTCCGGTGAGCTTCGGCCACTGGACCGGTGAGTTGTGTTAAATTAATAGCTTCGATCCCAGGGGGCTATCCCCTCAGGCAATACCTGCTCCCTTGACTTAAAGAAGCAGGCCTGGGTTTATTGCCCAGCGCCTGAAGCGCCCCCTTGAGAGTTGTAATGCCGAAGGGATCGACGCAATTTTTCTACCTACCACCCATGAGTCTCGGCTTGTGGGTGGTCCCACGTAAAAACACCTTGTGCCGTATCGTGTACAAGTGGGGTACATGTAAATAGCAGCTCTATATCAAAACTGTATAAAAACTAAAAACTAATTACTTACGTTCTTATCGCTGTTACTAAAAGTTTTATGTAGTACAAAATGCCTCAATCATCAGACATTTTCTCTCCACTGGTGATTGTAGCAAAAAAAAAAACACTCAGTGCGATACTTCATCATAAAATGTAACATTTTGTGTGCGTCTTTATTTCTTTCTTTCATTCATTCATTTTTTTAATTCCTGATTCCCTTAAGCAAATCAGATATTTATATCCCCTGGTTAACAAAAAAAGAACCACTCAGTGCGATACTTCATCATCAAATGTAACATTTTGTTTACTTCTTTCTTTCTTTATTTCTTTCTTTATTTCTATCTTTCTTTCTTTCTATCTTTCTTTCTTTCTTTCTTTCTAGAAAAAGGAAAAAAAGAAAGAAAAGAAGAAAGAATCTGTCTTTCTTTCTTTTTTTCCTTTGTTCTTTCTTTCTTTCTTTCTTTCTAACTTTCTTTCTTTTTCTTTTCTCTCTTTCTTTCTTTCTTTCTTTCTTTCTATTTTCATTTTTTCTCTTTCTTTCCTTCTATCTTTCTTTTTTTTCTTCTTTCTATCTATCTGTCTATATTTTTTTCTTTCTATCTTTCTGTCTTTTTTCTTTCTTTTTTTTTCTTGCCTTCTTTCTTTCTCTCTTTCCTTCTATCTTTCTTTGTAAATTTCTTTCTTTCTTTTTTCTTTCTTTCTTTCTATTTTCATTTTTTTTCTCTTTCTTTCCTTCTATCTTTCTTTTTTTCTTCCTTTCTTTCGATCTATCTATCTATATTTTTTTCTTTCTATCTTTCTGTCTTTTCTTTCTTTCTTTTTCCTGGCCTTCTTTCTTTCTCTCTTTCCTTCTATCTTTCTTTGTAACTTTCTTTCTTTCTTTCTTTCAGGAAATCAGAGATTTCTTACTGTGAAAAGATCAACCATTAAATAACTGTGAGAATCTGCTGAGCCGGAAACGGAGAAAGGGATACAAACGTTAGCGAAGGAAAAAGTCAAAAATTGTTTAACAAATTAGAAAAGAGTGAGAGATGTGATAAGAAAAAAACCTGTTGTTATATATTCAAAGCTCCTTCTCCTAGACTGGTTGCCTAACCAAGGCTAAAGAGCCCAGTCTGTCCTACTATTTACCTATATGGCCCAGGGATAATAGGTGGATGCATACCTTTCCCAAGTACACTAGTACTATGTGAATTGCTATCAGCCTCATCCAGGATTTAAAATCTGGCTGCCGTGTCCAATTCCTGTAATGATAACCATTACACAACAGGTGCCTCCATCTCCACATTAAATGGTAAACATCTAAAATTAGTAAACCAATTCATATACCTTGGTAGCAATATCTATAAAAAGCAATGTCAACATATGCATAGGAAAGGTATAGACCAGCAGGTTATCAACCATATAGAAATATGATATCTGCTATGTTAAAGTTAGATAATCCCCCAAATTTGAGCTTCCAATTGCAAAAATTAACGGAGTTATGCCGATTTTAAGCTTTCCAAATTTGGAAGGAGGGTTGCGAAAAATGGTAACTTTTTGTAATTTATTTTTGTCTGTAAAATGGGTTCTAGAACTTCCCAACTCCTAACAATTGATTCATAAAAGTATTTTGCCCAATGAATCGAGAAATGCTATAAAAGTCTTAGATTTAACCAATTTTAAGTTATTAATGCTTTTTGATTTGCAAAATTTTAACTGATGTTGTAGCTTTGGCTCTGAGCAAAAAACAAACAATCTTTCTGGAACAAATAATGTTCAATCTATGTGAAATAATAATAGAACACATTTTCTAGAACTCATTTTACAAACAAAAATAGATTTCAAAAACTCACCACTTTTTGTGGTCCTCCGCACATTTGGAGAGCTAAAAATCGACATAACTCCGCCAATTTTTGAAATTATAAGTTCGAATTTTGGGGAATTTCTAACATTAACATAGTCCAAAGCTGTACAAAATTTCAGAAAGATTGAAGGGGGTGGTTGACAATTTTACTTTTTCTGGATGATTTGACATGAAATTAATCTTAGGCAAACAGTGTAAGAGAAGGAAAACTCTGAATTCAAAGATGCTAAACTCTGCTTAAGAAATTGACCATGTGTCGCATCCTACTCTATATATATATATGAATTTTTCTAAGCTGTCACCATTAGGTTAGGTTGATTTTTGACTTTAAAAAAATATCAAATGTTATATACCGTTCTTCTTGGCTTTAATAAATGCAAGAGAGAGACAGGATGAGGGGGTAATGATTTGTTTTCTAGTTTTCTCTTCTTGTCTACTTCGTCGGCCATTTTCCTCAGGGCTGATTTCTCCGGGCTGTTGGGTTCTTCTGTTGTTCGGTTTGGGCTGGATATCTGCCCATTTCTTGTTTTAATTAATACGCAACACTTTTTTTTATTAGTCTTTATTAAAAACAACCTCAGTCAAAAGGATTTCTCAAAACCGCGTGGGTGAAAAGCGGCATTTTGAGCGAGGCACATCTGCGTCTGGCTACAACTAACTAAAAAATAATTTCTGTTCACATGCTTCCATTTGCGCGTTTCGACGGGGTGTCAGGTAGAGGTTACCACTTGCCACTCTATAACGGTAACGGTACTTTTTCATCCACCACCGATATTTGAATCTTCAACGAACTTTGATTCAAAAATATCTACACTACTTACACAATTCATAGGCTACCCATGAATTATGTAACAAAGAAGTGGGAGGAGTGAAGGATTGGTTGGTAAATGATGAATAATAAAGGCTTTAAAAGGTGAAAAAGCAGCATATAAAATGTATATTCATAAATATCACAAATACATACGTATACATGTGTACGTTAATTACTATACATTCCTAAATTTTTGTAAACAATGCAACACTGAATTTAAAATAAAAGAATCTGAGTGCAGGCTAGTAAAATATTGAGCCTTATCGGATGTCATAGTCATTAGCAAAAATTTAGATTTATGTTTACATTAAACTAACAATTCATTGCGTTTAATCAATATTTTCTATTACTGATGATCAATTCATGCATATAATCTCCTTTTTTCAGTTATTCTAGGTCGACTCCAAATAAATGTTCTCCTCGTTGATATGGATGGAGGCTTTCTTTATCATGTTATCAATAAGAGATGGTTCATCTAAGAGACTTGTCTGGTCGATACGGCATTTATAACCAGGTTCATTAGAATTATGTATGTTAAGTGTCATTTCATTATCTTATGCAATAAGTTTATGCCATGTTTTCAGCACAAGAATAGCTTTCATCGAGTTTTTGTTAACGAGTTTCCTCATGAAAAGTTTATGAAAATCCTTTTCAAGCAGCAGCCGGAGGAATATGGTTGACAATTTAGTCTTAATATGCAACTCTGCAAG
>CM042145.1:65496699-65511699 GCA_023376005.1 Doryteuthis pealeii | reverse complement strand
TATATATATATATATATATATATATATATAGAGAGAGAGAGAGAGAGAGAGAGAGGGAGAGGGGGATGAAAGAGACAGACAGACAGATTAATAATTACAACTGTTTCATCCAAGGGGCTTGGATAATTAAGGGTTGCAAAAGAATCCGTTTTAGTAAAAAGTAAATTATGGGGAAAAAGAAAGAAATATTTTGGAAAAATATTTTGAAAGGAAAAATCTGGCCGGAATGCATTTTTTAGTTTGAATTCCAGCCAGAGAAAGGCCCGATGTTGAATATTTTGGGGGGAATTGAAAATATTTTGGAAAGGAAAAATCTGGATGCATTGTTTGGTTAAAATTCCAATGTTCATATATAATACAATATAACAATATACAATTGAATTTAAAAAATACAAAAATAAGTGAGGAATGACGTAAGAAAAATAATCAGCTGATTAACGGTAATTATAAAAGGAGGGGTCGAGTATAATCGAAGAGAGGGTGGAGAAGCCTTTCTTTCTTTATTTCATTTTAAATTTTGATTGTTAACTTACAGGCACGAGCGTTGTAAGTTTACTAGAACTTATCATGTCAGTTATGTTATCATAAACATCTCTCTATCTCTCTTTGCATCGGATAACCACTACTGACGATCGGACGGCCAAATAAATTTGTTGAAAAAAGAGAGTTGCACTCGGGTTTGTTTTTAAAAGTCAGCTCAGGGTTACCCAGGATCTTAATTTAAGGGTCGTTTTGACACACAAAGAAGCGAGTCCATTTATAAGAAACGAAGGACCGGTACGTTACACAACACCTTTACTCAAGATAAAATGTATAGGTAATATATTTACCTTACTCTAAATAGTCACATATATAGATAAATCCATGCCCCGGTTCCAAAATAAGGGTTGCAACAAAAGTGCTCAGATTGCATTTAGATACACTATAGATCAATATCCCCGCCGTTCTTTAACACGTAGTAGTTTATATGTCTATGTCATCATCATCATCATTGGCAATTCAGTCTCCAAAGACTATGATAAAAGTTTTTATGTGCCCCTGAGGTTGCAGCGCCTCCTGTGACTATGAAGTCCTATGTTTGAGAAACATTCTCGACCACAGATTTTGAATTTGTAGGTTGTCCCTGTAGATGATGATGTCCCGATGCTTTGTTGCCGTTGCTTTCTTATGGACCTCTTAGCTTCATGATGTTGTATCAGGGTGAATTCTGACGTGTACAGGCCTTTATGGAGATTCTGCCGCCACCGAGGGCGGTCTTGAGCCAAATTTTCCCAGCTGGAAGGGACAATGCCAAAGCACCTGAGATCATTTTTGCAGACATCGTTTTGCAGGGATTCGTCCATCATCCATCCGACGTACATAACACAACCATCGGAGACGACGTTGTCTCAGTAGAGAGTACAGGCTGGGGAGTTGAGCTCTCTCTAGGACTGCTGTGTTAGTGATCCTGTCCCTCCAGGTGATGCCCAGTACACGTCTAAGGCAGCGAAGGTAGAAGGTATTTAGCCGCCGCTCTTGGTGGGAGTATAAGGTCCATGTTTCGCTTCCATACATGAGGGTGCTGATGACACATGTCCTATACACTTGTACCTTTGTACGGATAGTGAGCTTGCTGTTGTCCCACACACTCTTGTTGTGAGCTTCCCAAAAGTTGAGGCAGCTTTTCCGATCTATGTCTATGTACAAATATATAATTGATCTAACGACACTAATAGTAGAACCGACTTTCATATTTGGATTGTGTTAGTTTGCGCTCAATTCTTGTTTATTTAGAAAGGGTTGGAAGCTACTACTCCTGAAAGACTCTTAGTTCTGGTACCATGTCTACCTAGTAAAATCGGTCACCTGTTACTTTGAGAAGAGATGGCTTGCGAAATGATTCGAAGGATCTACAATAAGATACTGTCGATTTGTTAGGTTAAGATTTGTGTGGCAATTTTTAGACTGTAGGTAAGAGCAGTTTTCCAGTGGAGATCCTTTGTGGCATTAAGTTTGATCCGTGTTAAAGAATCCCATAATGCTAGTCCGATCGGTCGTGTTAAGTAGAATCCTAAAATGCTTGTCCGTTCATCCGTGTACCCAGAATCCTCTAATCCTTGTCCGTTCGTCTGTGTTAAAGAATCCTTGTCCATTGGTATGTTCATCCGTGAATCCCACGAGCAACTGAGTGACAACCCACCAACGTCTTTAAATAGTTAACAAATTACATATTTGAGCGTTTGATTGGTCGATTCATTCCCTGCGACCTCAAAGAGTCTATACATTGAAGTTGTGATCTCCAGCACAACTTATATATTTAAAATAATTCAATGTTATATCATGGGATAGCTTATTTTTCTATAATACTACATAGAATCACCTATTTATTTGTGATGATTTTATGTATTATTTTATATTATATATTTTTATTCTCAAATATAAATTTAATAATCTATTTTCAAAATGTTCCGTCATTTATCTGTTACAACCAATATACAGTGGACTATGATAGGTTCGTAACCGCCATTGATTACAACAAATTTGGCTTGTGTCATAAAGTCTGGAAGCAATCACAATGAATCAAGTCACTGCCATGGTTGCCCAAATTCCTGACAGGAATCCGATAGAGCACGTTTGGGAGCACTTTGACCAAAATCTTCATTAGTGTGCGACCAAAATCACGTCAGTGGCAATGCTTAAAGAAACATTGCTAAAGGAATGGCAAAATATGGATAAGACGATTATTGATGACTTGATCAAATCCATGAAAAATATTTTACAAACACTGAAACTAGCAAATTGAGGACCAACACCATACTAGTTCTAAATAATGTTTATTTATTTTGAGTTGGTATTACATAATTAAACATTGAAATTGGATGCAGTTTAGCTTTCCTAGCTAAAACCTCTTGGTAGGCCGTTGTACACGAATTCATGAATACACAATCAAAACATTTATGCACCAAATTTAAATAGAATAAAACTGAGGAACAATTTTGAGCCAAAATTAAGGTGAGTTGGATCTTTCACTTGATTTAGACAAGAATAGGCATGTTGACTTCAAAACTTAAATCGGTTTTCTTCTATCACATCAAGACATTTCGTTACAGCAGGTTCAATCCTGGTCAGGGGCAGTAGTAACATATAATAATGTTAACCAGCTTAACGCCTCGACCCCAGCTATGGTTAGCGGAATGGGAACAAGATACCCCCTGTGGACTGAATAAAGGGTTAGGTTTAAATTTCTGTGATGGCTCCTGATTATAACAAAAAGATTGCCGATTACGAGAAGGTTCCCAAGTCTGAAGAAGACCGGAGGGCACATCGGCTGAAATGTTGTACAGATAACAATGACAATGAGAAAATTGTAGAACACGGGATAAGTTGTCATTTGGTATACCTATAATTTTACGAAAGCTAAAAAAATCATTGCACAGACTGTTACTTTTGTTTAATGAAAACTTCAGGATATGAGAAAAAAAATGTAAAATCGAGTTTCGTGGCCTTCCATTAGTTATACGTCCAGAGCCCCATTCAGGTGAAATCCCAATGCCAGTTTTCGTTCAACTATCCCCCCACATCCCTTGAATATGTGTATAATTATGAAGAACCCAGTGATTGCAATGATACAGATATTACATAATTCATAAATAGTCAATGAATGATGTACGTACTGTAGTTAGAATAATTTTGAATCAAGAGTTCGTTAAATTCAAAATCGGAAGAAGTTAAGTGGGAAATTTCTATGAGAGTTAGGATTATGATTGATTAAAGATAACCCCGACTTAACCTCTCTGGATGCGCACGATTACAGGCGTGAGACAATTTAGTTTTAGATGTGACTAGACGTTCGATGAGAGCGGACGTCTCTCAGAGGTTGAATATGGACTGGATTGTTTTAAATAAAACCTTAAAAGAAAAACAACAAGTCTTGCTTTATTGATTCATTTAAACAAGAAATGACCACCCCGAAAAAAAAGAAGAATCAACCCGAAGAAACCGACATGGGAAAACAGCTGAACTGAGAATATGGTGACCGACGAATTAGCCGAAATAAGCAGACGAGTCAACATGTAAGAGTCCTCATCATCTCTATTCATACTCTGTCTGTCTGTCTGTCCCATTATATACCCGAGATGTGGATATATGTTGTGACATACATTCTAAACATCACTATCAAAAAGCTTTCGAAAATCCTAGAATCAACGCTAATTGAAAAAAAAAAAACTGTTTAAAAAGAAAACAAGTTATGCTACGCTGAATCAAAAGGAAGTGGATTTCAGCTTTCAGAGTAGATTCTTGAATTGCTTTATACCAGCGGTCCCCAACCACCGGGTCGCGACCCGGTACCGGGCTGCGGGCCATTAGGTACCGGGCCGCACAGAACGTTTGAATTTTTCTTTTTTGAATTTTTTTAATATTGATTATCAGTCTAAATGTTGTTTTATTTTGAAAAGTTGCAGAGAAACAAGCTCAGGGCTCTCACTAATTGTCATTATTATTATTTGATTCACTTGTTCACTCTTTTATATAGAAATGATCAGTATTGTCACTTGAATCGAGTTTTTTATTATAATTATTTCTTATTAGAAAAGATTTTCGTCCTAAAATAAATATTTTCGTTTACAGAGATGTTGTTGATTATCAATTTATGAACAAAAGGTTGTTTATTGTCTGTTGATGTTTGCATTTGACATAAGACAACTGCGGGTGATTTATTGTTAGATGACGTCATTAAAGATTATCGAGCAAATGTAGACCGGAGCATATGAAGGCCGGTCCGTGAAAATATTGTCTTAGATGAAACCAGTCCGTGGCGCAAAAACGGTTGGGGACCGCTGCTTTAAAATACAGGTTTTACTGGAGGAATTGGGAATTCTGATTTACAAAGTGAAGCTTAAAGTGATCCTCCTTCACAATTGTATTCTATATGATGCAGCATGGAGGCGCGTGGTCTAATGGTTAGAGACGTGGGAAATGGACTCGTCGAGCCGAGTTCAATTCCTGGACGAAGCTGTTTGAATCTCACATTGCGCTAATATCCTTAGGAAAGGTATGAATCCAATACCCCCTCCAGTTATGGACAAATAGCAGGGCAGACTGGACTCTTTAACCATGGCTAGGTAACCAGTCTAGGAGAAGGAAAACTCTGAATTCAAACCTGTTCTAACTCCGCTTAAGAAATTGACTTTGTGTCACATCCTGCTCGTGCGGAGAGGTTGGTAAATATATATATGATGCAGCATTTGTAAAAATATGAAGACATAAAGAGACTTATTATCACAACGAGAATTGTATTATCTGTGTTGACTTTAAAATGACATGCTCCCTTCTTCTATTCATACTTTCTGTCCATGTGTAAAGCATTGGATGCAGAGGAATTGGCCTTTAAGATCTGACTCCAAATCTGGTGATCCCAACTTTCTACATGGGCTAATGTGGACATGAAGACAATTAAATTCCCAATTATTGTACATGAAACTTGGTCTCATGAAATAATTCTGATATATAGCCCCTATAAACATCGGACATATAATAGAGAGAGAGAGAGAGAGAGACAGACAGACAGACAGACAGAGACAGAGACAGAGAGAGAGAGAGAGAGAGAGAGAGAGAGAGACAGAGACAGAGACAGAGACAGAGACAGACAGACAGACAGAGACAGAGACTTAAATTAGAGAGAAGATGATCTTACTTGATTCATTACTCTGCTGGTTGCTGACTGCTTCTATTTCGGTCACCATTTTCTAGTCTAGTTGGATTTTATCTGCCGGTTTCTTCCTTGCTAATTCTTCTTGGGCTGGGCTAAGGCTAAGCTGGTCATTGTCTTAATTTAATAAACACAACAAGACCTGGGTTTGCTTGATCATACTTTATTTTCTTCTAGCCCATACTGATTAGTTCCACCGCGGGGATTGAGATGACCAGGGAGAGAAGACAATTACATTTTTCTCTTTCCAAAGTTAGATCGCATCTAATTCTAAACTATTCTCACGTGTATGTCATGGTGCGTTTTTCAAGGGATCAAAAGGTAATGACCATCATCGGTAATTTTCCATAGACTCCCTGATCCCAAAGTTAACGGTCCTTAATTTAAATTCTTAGCTACAGGTCTGTTCACAATTCATGACCTCTCATGAATTGTAACAGTTAAAAGGCTTGTCCGCCATGTAATCTAGTTGACTTTTATTTAAGGGCTTCTTCTGTTCTGAGCTGGGCATTGCTTGTTTTTGATAATCAAATAACAAGACATGGTCTTATTATTTGATCAAGCTTTATTTTATTCTAGCCCATATTCCGCCGCGGAGAGATATTGACCCGGGAGAGCCGGTGATCACGTCCACCCTCCTTCAAAGCTGGGTCGAATCTAACACTAACTCTGAATAAAAACTATCACGTGTCTGTCATGACGCGTTTTCATGGGATCAAAAGGTCATAACCGTCACCAGTAATTTTCCACTTCCTAATCCCAAAGTTAACGGCCCTTAATTTAAATTCTTAGCTACAGGCCTGTTCACAATTAATGACCTCTCATGAATGGTAACAATTTGTTAAAGCATATTAGAACTAGAAAATAGTGCTTGCTTATCATTCAAGAACATGGCCTTGACGAGTAAACAATAGCACCGAAATTGTCCAGTGTTACATATTACGAGTAACTCGAAATTTAAAAGGTAACCCCCTAGAACATTCTGGAAACTCTGTGACGTCAGAGCTGAGGTACGTGTCCCATAAAATGACCCCAGTTCGGAACAGAATTTCTTTGACCAGCATTGTCACGTCGGCCGGTCTCTGAAGAGGAGGAAGGCAAAGGGATGAATGGAAATACACCCCACCTCTCTTTGGGGAAAGGAAAGAGATCCCTAGCATTAGTTTAGTTTTCACACAGGAGCCGCTTGGCGAGGACAGTAGGATTCCTCACCTCGTTGAGGACGGGCGAAAATTCGTCCTCATGAAGAAAATTTGACTACTACAGACAGTTGGAACCCCGATATCATCTTCATGCGGGCCAAATAAATTTAGGATATCTTCCAGGGATACTAATCTTAACGAGACTATGCGACAAATCGGAAGAGAAGGAAATCATCGATCATTCCGTCTTCAAGCTAACCAAAAGAAGGACATATCCCAAGAATAACCAACAGAAGATGAACCAATCCATAAAAGCTAAGTAAAATTTTCTTCCGTCATGAAAAATTGCTATTTGATATGAAAGAGATTCCGCCTAATGACCTTATTAACCCTAGCCTGTCGGCGTCCGTTTCATCCTCCTCCCAGCTTATAAATTCTGAATAAAAATTATGTTATAAAAATATATATTATGTCTTATTTTTCTTTGCCAATTTTTGCATGTGCACCTCTCATTTTCTTTGGTCTCTGATGGAACAGCGTGTAAACGTTTGAAACGATAGGCGAACGTAACACCAGGTATTATAAGAGTGCTCAAAACACGCTTTCTTACAAAATGATTTACATCTTGTTAACTTTATCTGAAAAATGACAAAAAAGAAAATTTGACTTAATTCCATCTGTACCTCTTGAAAATCTATGGATATGTTCAGCAATTCTAGAAGTAAAGGGAGTACCCAGCCAAATGCATTATTGAACTTCAATTGCTCCATCACAGCTGCAAAACGTTGTTTGATGTCAGAAAATTAGCAAGAATATTCGTTAGAAGATTAGAAAATATTCATTGTTAATTATATTTTCCAAAATATTTATTTTTCAATTTTATTAACCAAGATTAGATGCATAAAAAAAAGAAGAAAAAAAAAGAAGCCATTTAAAATCATGTTAGATTGTGGAGAAAGATTTCGACCTGAAAATAAATAAATCAATAAATCAAAATAAAAAATGGAATTAATATAGGATCTGCAACCAGAGAAAAACTCACTGGAATAAGTAAGGTAAATACCAGGGGTGGGGGCTATTTGGAAAAATATTAATGTTTCATTCATTATTCATTTCTGTCTAAGTGAATACAATTTCAGTCTTGATACTTTTTTTAATTTATTTCTATTTCTATTAATAATGGAGATTTGCTTCCGGTTTTTGTCTGTAACAAAAACTGCGTCACTGCTTACGTCACATTACCAAACACATAATCCAACTTCATAACATAGAATAAATATACTCAAAATGTGAGCATGCAACATTAGACAATCCTCATTGTTTCAATAAATAGATGCCCGGTGTTATATATTTATATATAGATTGTTTTATTCTAATATAATACTTAAAGTTAACTGTTTCCATTTCAAATTGTCTTTCTTCCTTTCTTTTTTACTCCTTTAATAAATTTGACTCTATGACATTGAATTTTCAGTTTCTATCCACTCAGGCAATATCTTTCAAAAAATTATTTTTTACATCGCCCGGAGGGTGTATTTTTATTTTGCTAGTACACCTAATATACATTATTCTGATTAATTAATTAATTGATTAAATAATTGATTAATTAATTAATTGATTAATTAATTAATTAATTGATTAATTGATTGAATTAATTGATTAATTAAATGATTGAACGGAATATAATTGATTAATTAATTGATTGAATTAAGATAAAAAATGATCAAGATGAACGATTTCACTAATATTTGAAGGTTATGGAGGAATTGTATCCGAGTAGATGGGATGTTAATATGATGGATGACAATTATTCGAGCATAAAGCCAAGTAAGTAAAGTAAAGTCGTCGGAGCGGCCTAATGTCCGTATCAGCCAATAAGAAGTCTATCCCCTTTTCACTAGCGCTAGACCAAGGAGATTGTTTTTGCGTCTGAGGTGGAGCGCCACACCTACCATCAGCTCCTTACTTTACCGCTCAGATCTCTGTGCTACTCATACGCTGAGTTGGCGAGGGCCGGTATCGAACTAGGAACCTTGTGGTTTCTAGCCGAACGCTCTACCAACTGAGCTAACTAACAAAAGTTATAAGTGTAACTTTCTAATTTCACACCATTTGACTTTCAGTAATAATATCCTTTGTATGAACAAAATAAATGTGTACATAAAATTAAGTCAAGCGTTTTAAGCATTTTAAGTGAACTCTCAAGCCTGTAGAACAATTCACGTACCTAGGTAGTAATATCCCATCCACAGAGAGCGATGTTAACACACGAATAGCAAAGGCATGGTCGGCCACAAACAAACTGTCAGTCATATGGAGGTCCGATCTCCCTGACAAGCTAAAGTGACGGTTCTTCCAGGCTGTGGTTGTATCGGTGCTACTATATGGCTGCACCACTTGGACCTTAACGAGGCATCTAGAGAATAAGCTAGATGGAAGCTGCACAAGAATGCTGCGTGCAGTCTTGAACAAGTCGTGGAAGCAGCACCCCACGAAGAGGCAGCTGTACAGTCACTTGCCTCCCATCTCTCAAACTATCCGAGTGAGACGGACAAGGCATGCAGGACACTGCTGGAGAAGCAGGGACGAGCTCATAAGCGACATTCTCCTGTGGAAGCCAACACATAGACATGCAAGTGTGGGCCGCCCGGCAAGGACCTACATTGACCAGCTATGCGAGGATGCTATTTGCTTAGCAGAGGACCTCCCAGGTGCAATGAATGATAGGGAAGGTTGGCGAGAGATTGTCATGGATATCCGTGCTGCAGGCGCGACATGATGATGATTGTATGTAATTGTATGTAATTTTTTAAAAAACATTCTAAATTTAAAAAAATATTCTATAAAATAAGAACAAATTTGGTTGGTGCGGTATTTTATGGTTTTTGAGACAAATTGAGACTATTCTGTAGCAAAAAATTGATATCGTGTAATATCTTGAAATATTCGATTCAGAGGCCAAAAAGTTGGTCACAAAAAGTGTCAAATATAACTCAACAAAAATGGTGTTGCTTTGTGTAATTTCCCGGCCACAGAAATAACAAAAAACGAAGAATAGATACTCTCCAGACTGCATATTGGGCATACCTACATCACCCATTCTTACCTTTTAAAAAGGGAGGACGCCCCAGTGTGACAAATATGCAAAGTACAGCTCACAATCAAACACATCCTTCTAAATTGTAACAGCCTCAGACAAACCCGCATCAAATTTAACAAGCAAAAAGCCTAAAAGACTTCTATAAAAATACAAACCCAGAAGACATTTTAAATTTTCTAAAAAAAAGCAGACTTTTCAATAAGATCTAACAAAACATAACCGAATACCTCCATAAATCCACTACTTTAAAGACTGAAATCCATATGTAAAACATTCTATATAACCTTTTCTGGCATTAAATGAGCCACAGAGGTTGATATGCCATTAAACAAAACTTGAACTCATATCTATTAATAATGGAGATTCGCTTCCGGTTTTTGTCTGTAACAAAAATTACCTCACTGCTTACATCACATTACCCAAAATCTTCATAACATAGAATAACATTTATTCTACGATTTTTGGCATGTTCAAATTCAATAAGTACACTCAAAATTTGAACATGCAACATTAGACAGTCCTCATTGTTTTTTTAAAACAAGTTTTAATAAATACATGACTGGTATTATATATCTATATATAGTTTGTTTTATTTTAATACATATTTAAAGTTTACATGTCAAATTGTTTTATTTTTTAATCCTTTAATGAATTTGATGATTTAATTATTTTTATTTTGTACTAGTACAAATATATATTCAGTGACAAAATCAATTAGATACAAGTCTTATTATAATGGAGATTGTGTGTTTGTATATCTGTAACCGAAACTATATTATTACTCAAATCACTCAAATCACAATTCCCTTAGTTATTTACATCACATTCTCCATGATTTTATTTTTTATTTAAACCTCAATTATTAGTAAAATTGTTTTACACCATTAAGACTGTTAACAATATCTACATACTAATAACATGCAATTATATTTATATATACAACGAAATAACTGTTTACAATGTGAATGGGAAGGCTAATTTGCATATTGATCTTAAAAAAATTGATTTTAATAAATATATGCTTAGTATTATTGATTTCTAATTGTTTGGTTTTATCTTAATAAATATGAGCAAAAATCTCGGGGATAAATCTTAACAGAAATCTATTAACATAAAGAAATAACTGTAATTTTATTCTTTTCTTCCTATTTTAACTAAATAGTTAAATTAGGGAAATTTACCACTGAAAGACGGGAGTAAGGGAAAATGGTGGAACAGTTAGTTTCAAAGTTGTTCTATTTTCCGATTATACCCCCTCTGTTCCAAATATTTTTATTTGAATTCTTATTCAGTTTCATTAGCCTTTCTAATTTAACATGATATTTTATTATATTAAAACTTAAATACTTGCACCCGGAGGGTGCATATATTTGCTAGTATAGATAATAAACCACATGACAAATGGACAGTAAACTTATAATACAAATCCTTACTTACAAGTTCCATTCTTCGTAGATCGCTCTACAATGTGACTGTGTGGAAACTCATTCAAGCTGGTTTGGTTTGGTTTGGTTTGGCTTGTTTTACGGCATATCAACCTCGGTGGGTCATTTAATGCCGACAAAGTTGGGAAATAAATTCCTTCTTAATGCATAATAAAATTTTGTTTATAAACTCATGCTTTTCTATTTAACCCATAGATGTGACCCTAACAGGTACTACCACTCCGGGTCAGAGTGGACCAGAGAGCAATGGTGATGAAGGGGTGCTCCACATTTCCCAAACCTCCAGAACTGGAACCTCACCGTCAGATAGAGTTTAACGTCATTCCCAGGATATGTAGACCCTCAGTCACCGCCTTCTAGCACCCATATGATAAAAAGGGGTTGGGGCTTGCCATAAGGGAAAATCATATAAGTGCTAGGGCTTGACGTAACCAGCCAATTGATCGGAGGGGGCCTCTCCAACCGCCCGTCTAGCCCAAGATAGGGCCAAAGTTGAATATTGCAGGTCATGAACTGCTCATCCACCTGGGTTCTATCATTAAGCATCACGGTGCATTCTAACGCCCCAGCCGACAGGGCGGTCATTTAAACTGGGCTAAATACTCGAGTAATAGACATATATATGTGAAATAGCGAAGTTAAAAAATAATCTACATTTGAATTATCCCCTAAATGAAACCTAACATTTGTTTTATAAAAAGTTATTTTTTTTTGTAAACTAAAGATACCAGGATTTTATCATTTTTAGACCGTAGACTAGATTCATTTGATCGTGATGAAGGATCGAAAATAATCATGAAAATATTTCGGACCAATTTTCTTTCCATATATGGTCAGCCATACCCGACTTTTCTGTTTCCCGTCGTACTACTGCTATTATTGCTTTCCGATGTTCTTCTAGTCTTACTTTTAGTGGACGGCATGTTTCGCCTTTGTAAATGTTGCCGCTGTTGGATGGGATTGAATATACACAATTCTTGTTCATGTTGTGTTCAGTTGGGGGTTTAACTCGGAGGAGTCTTTTTTTTATAAAGAGTTGAGATACTCCTGAATGTTGTACGGATATCATATGGACTACATATTTAAGAAAATCTTTCCAGTCAATCCTTTGACATAGAGCAGATAGGCAGTGGTAGGTTTTTGGGTTCTATCCCCTGTCTTGCGATCCCACCGCACAAGTTGGATGTGACACAAGTTGAAAGCGGTGTTTAACAGGTATGTATTCAGAGATTTCTTCATCTAAACTGGTTACCTAGCCACGGTTAAAGAGTCCATTCTGCCCTATTATTTACCAATAGATGGAGTGAGAGTGGTTGGTTACAAAGTACTAGTTAGACGGCTTTAGTTGGGACAAAAATATTTTCCCCAGGACTCAAATATGTGCTATCTATCTATCTCCATTTGTTCATATCTATCTATATCATTTTTTTGTTTATCTATCTATCTATCTATCTCCATTTGTTCATATCTATCTATCTATACAGTTTCTGTTTATCTTTCCATTTGTTCATTATCTAATCTATACATCAATTTCTGATTTGATTTACTAATCTTATCACATATCTTATCTCCATTTGTTATCATATCCTATCTATCATCATTTCTGTTTGTATATCTCCTTTCGTCCCATATCTATCTATATCATTTTGTTGTGTTTAATCTTATCTATTCTATCTATCTCATTTGTTTCATAATCTATATTCACTTTTGTTGTCTTATCTATCGATTATCTATCTATCTATCTATACTCCATTTGTTCCATATCTATTTATATCATTTTATTTGTTTATCCTATCGTATCTATTCTCCACTTTGTATCATATCCTTCTATATCATTTTGTTTGTTTATTATCTATCTATGTATCTACTTTCCCATTTTGTTCATATCCTATTCACCCTATATCACCTTTTGAGTTTATCTTCCGATTCATCATTACTCAGTTCAACTATCATATCTTATCAATTTTGTTGTTTACTATCTAGTCTAATCCTAATTCATATCCAATTTGTTCATATCTAGTACACACCTATATCCAATGTGTTTGAATATCTCCATTTGTCCATATCATCCATATCCTATATCAATTTTCGATTGCTCTGTATCATGCGTGGGATATATCATATTGCTATCCCTACATTCTCCAATTTAGTTCCTTACTCCTATCTAATCATCCATCCATTTTGTTTATCTCTCTCACATTTGTCCTATCTATCTTATTATCATTTACAGACTTTCGTTACTATCTATCTCTTATCTAAGTCCTATCCTATCTCCTAATTTCGTTACTACTCTCTACTCAATAATATCCATTTCGGTGTTTATCCTTATCATATACTAATCTATCTATCCATTACACTCGATTCCATATCATATCTAATCCGCTTTTCTGTTTGTTTAATCTATCTATGCTATCTATCTCTCTAATCTGTCTCCATTTGTTGACTATCACATATTCTATATCTGATTGTTTGATTTATCTAATCTAATCTATATTCTTGCTTAATACATGCGTGACTAGGACGCACACTAAGCAAGAAAAACTGCCAGAATCACTGAAATCTATTTTCGGTCAATAGACCGGATATTCTGCTAGTAAAGTACACAGTCGTTTTTATTCATATTAAGAATGCACTGTATAATTAATCGTTTTTTCTGCTTCCATTTTGGTATTGTTATTTCTCTGTGAACGTAAAGCACAGAAAAGGCGGAGAAGTACAGGTGATCTAAATGCCTATTTATGTTTTTAGCCGAATTTTCACGGACGTATGCAGATCAGGGCACTTGCTTCATCAAGCCGCGCGTCTGATGTTTCTCCCTCGGCCACCACGATTGCTTTTGGGCGCCATAAGAAACCTGATCGTCGATTTCTGCTGTCAATATATTTTCTGACTGTTTTCTCTTTTTGATTTGTTGCTTTTCGTGTCGTTTTCTCCAGTTTTCCGATCGCCCCCTGTCAGTCCACCCGAATTCACCTGTCACGTGGCACTCCGCTGCTCTTGCAAGTTGCATCGAGTCATTACTGGACAACGCCAAACACTGTTCCTCTAATAACCACCCCAAGAAGAATCATAATAATTACTTACGTATGCACATACTTAAGTGAGATAGTAGATAGAGACGAGAGAGAGAAAAGAGGTGTGTGTGTGTGTGTGTGTGTGAGCTGTGAGAGAGAGAGAAGTATGTACTCTTAAAGAATAGTGATCAGAGACAGGAAATGCTAAGAAAAGAAAAAAGAGAGAGAGCGTAGTGAGGGTCTGAGCAGCATAGACATCAAATTAGCGGATCGCGAGGGAGATACGCACTAGATAGATACAGATGAGAGACGAAGAGAGAGAAGATATGTAAGTAAATATAGAGAGGTGGTGGAAAGTGATAGAGAGAGAGAGTGAGCGACATGACGTGATGTGATCGTGACGTGAGTGTTGTGTGGTGTGTGTCGAGAGAGAAGAGATGGGAGAGAGAGAGAGAGAGAGGAGAATATGCAGTTTAATCTCACTACCACAAAAATCAACCAGTATACCTTACTTACAATTCCATCCCGTTTCCATGAAATAGGCTTAAAGAAGTCCATCGTCTGTAGGCAATCCCTACTCGGTCAAGCGGTCTTCATATCCAGTCCCTTT
>CM042145.1:65468091-65496599 GCA_023376005.1 Doryteuthis pealeii | reverse complement strand
GTAGAATAAAAGAAAGAAAAATAAAATGATAATAAGAATAAGAAAGAAGAAAGAAGAAAGAAAGAAAAAATCTCAGATAACGTGAATAAAGAAAGAAGAAAAGATAGAAAGAAAGAAAAGAAAGACAGATGAATGAATGAATGAAGGATAAGAAAGAAAGATAGAAACAAAGAAAAGAAAGAAAGAATATCAGATAACGTAGAAATAAAGAAAGAAAGAAAGAAGAATGAATGAATGAATGAATGAATGAAAGGATAATGAAAAAAGATAGAAAGAAGAAAGAAAGAACGCCAAGATAGCTAAGAATGAAGAAAGAAGACACTGAAGAGAAGAAAGAAAAGAAAGAAAGAAAGAAAGAGTATCAGATAACGTAGAATAAGAAAGAAAAAAAAGATAAAAAAAAGAAAGAATGAATGAATGATGAATGAAGGAATAAGAAAAGAAAGAAAGAAAGAAAGAAGAAAGAAAGAATATCAGATAAACGTAGAATAAAGAAAAAGAAAAAATAGAAAGAAAGAAAGAATGATGAATGAATGAATGAAGGATAAAGAAAGAATAGAAGAAAGAAAAGAAGAAAGAAAGAAAGAAAGATAGCTAAGAGAAGAAGAAAGAAAGAAAAGAAAAGAAAGAAAGAATCTCAGATAAACGAATAAAAAAGAAAAAGAAAGAAAAGAATGAATGATGGAGGAGGATAAGAAGAAAGAAAGAAAGAAAAAAGAAAGAAAGATAGAGAAAAGAAAAAGACTGAAGAAAGAAAGAAAGAAAGAAAGAAAAAGAAATCTCAGATAACGTAGAATAAAGAAAGAAAAGAAAGATAGAAAGAAGAAAGAAAGAATGAATGAATGAATGAAGGATAAGAAAGAAGATAGAAAGAAAGAAAGAAAGAAAGAAAGAATCTCAGATAACGTAGAATAAAGAAAGAAAGAAAGATAGAAAGAAAGAAAGAAAGAAAGAATGAATGAATGATAAGGATAAGAAAGAAGAATAGAAGAAAGAAAGAAAGAAAGAATATCAGATAACGTAGATAAATAAAGAAAGGAAGAAAGAAAGATTGAATGAATGAATGAAGGAAGGAAGGATAAGAAAGAAAGAAACAAAGAAAGAAAGAAGATAAGATAATGTAAAATTAATTGTGGCAGATATTTGTTGTTTCATAAAGGTATAGGCTGGGGCTTTAGAATACGCTGACTGCACCTCTGCAGAGGAGTAAAACCCTCTAAATGTGGTCAACCTCTTAGCCATGGGTGGCGAACCGTGATGCTTAACGACGGATTCCTGATGGATGAGCAGTCTATGACAAGCAACACCCTACTTTGGGCCTAACTTAGGTTGTACGGGCGGTCAGAGAGGCCCCCTCCTATCACTCAGCTGGATACGTCAAGCCCTAGCACCTATATGATTATCCCGAACATACTGCCTTCATGGCAATCCCCAACCCTATTTATCATACATGTGCTAGAAAGCGGTGACTGAGGGTCTTCATGTTCTGGGTATGACGTTAAACTCTAACTGATAGTGAGTTTCCAGTTCTGGAGGTCTAGAGAATGTAGAGCACCCCTTCATCAATATTGCTCCCATTCCCACTCTGACCGGAGTGGTAGTAGCTGTTAGGTTTCCAACTTTGGGTTAAATAGAAAATGCAGCCCCGCCCAACGGGTGGGGAGTGCTATAATTAACGGCGTCGATCCCAGGGGGCCATCCCCCCAGGCAACACCTGCCCCCTTGATTTAAAGGGACAGGGCTGGGTTTATTGCCCAGTGCCTGAGGCGCCCCTCTTAAGGGGGAGTGCCGACGGGATCGACGCAATTTTTCACCCGCCACCCCATGAGTCTCGGCTTGTGGGTGGTCCCACATAAATAGGGCCTTGTGCCTGACCCGTACAAGTGGGGTACGTGGAAAATATTATGGGTTAAATAGAAAATTTGTTTTTAAAATAATTGAGTTTAAAAATTTTTTCTTCCAAATTATCGCTACGAACTTTTCAAAACTTTGAATGACCTAGCGTGTTTGATATGCCGTAAAACAAATAAACAAACAAACAAACAAACAAAAATTCAAATGTGTATAACATCTTCAAGCAAATATTATATGCAGCTTGAAGTTTACACACACACACACACACACACACACACACATACACACACACACAGATAAATAAATAGATAGATAGATAGATAGATAGAGAGAGGAAAGAGAGAGAGAGAGAGAGAGAGAGAGAGAGAGAGAGAGAGAGAGAGAGAGACGCATACATACACACACAACCGATGAATTTTTTGCTATTCAATATTTGTAATCATGTTGTAGATTATCATGGAGCTTTGCAAGCAAGTTCTTTCACATGCAATGCATTCTCCAGACTTATCAAATTCAGACTCATCTAATTCAATACATCTAGTTTTCAATGTTTACTCAGCTGTTCCCAGTTACATGCATATACCGTATATATATATATATATATATATATATATATTATATATATATATATATATATCATTGATATATATATTATATATTAATATGCATTGTACGAAGTGACAGAGAAAAACTTCGAGAAATTTGATCAGCGTGCGTAAAGAGAATATAGTAAGAAGTTTTACCCTTTGTGAAAAGTACCCTTTATGAATCAGTGTGTAAATAGCAGCAGAAATATTCTAGTTTGAAGGAGAAAAGAAGAAACTCGGTGATAGGTTAAATAAGTTGTACATGTTAGAATTATCCAACTTTTGAGGAGCACCTCATACTAGTATATACTGCGGCGTAATTATACATAAAGATCTATCTATCTATCTATCTATCTATATATATATATATATATATATATATATATATGATAAGTTGTAAACACGGTTTGTTTGGAATGGCTTTTTGCCGATAATTTTTGGGAGAATAAGTGCTTAATTGGAGTCGTACCTAATTTTGAAAATTAATTAATTAATAATGAATTAGGCGGGAATACCTATTAAATGTATGGCTAAACAAATCGAGAAAAATCAATCTCTGTATGTACATTTCGGCCTATTAGGCCTCATCAGCAGAGCTATATATGGCAGTCCGGTTTCAAATCACGCACAGGGCGGTCTTCCGATCTATAGCTCTGCTGATGAGGCCTAATAGGCCGAAATGTACATACATAGATTGATTTTTCTCGATTTGTTTAGCCATACATTTAATAGGTATTCCCGCCTAATTCATTATTAATTAATTAATTTTCAAAATTAGGTACGACTCCAATTAAGCACTTATTCTCCCCCCCCCAAAAAAAAATATATATAGTATATTAAGAAAGAATGAAAAAAAACAGGTTTAAATGAGTTAAGTGGTGAGTTTATTGGCCGACGCTGCAGTGTTTCGATCTATTAATTAGATCCTCTTCAGGGCATTTGTTGGTATATGGAAGGTAATAAGAAATTATTTATCACAGAATAACGTGAAAAGCGAGTGGTAGTCCTTGTTATTCAGTCTGTTTAAAATTTGAGGTTTGAAAAAAGGAGACGGTTTGAAATATGACGTCAAATATTCTCTTTTATCAAATGTGATAAAAATTTCTTATTACCTTCCATATACCAACAAATCTCCTGAAGATTATCTAATTAATAGATCGAAACACTGCAGTGTCGGCCAATAAACTCACCACTTAACTCATTTAAACCTGTGTGTTTTTTCATTCTTTCTTAATATACTACATACCGTCGGATTCACTTCATTTTCTTCATATATATATATATATATATATATATATATATATATATATATATAATTAATTTTTTGTTGTTATTATTGGAGAAATGATTATAAAGTGCTCAATTACTTCTGTAAGAGCTTTATTTATTTATTTATTTGTTGCAGTTGAATCCGTGCGTGGGCGGATCTAGGAAGTGCTCATTGTGCACCACAGAAGGATTGCGAATTATGCAAGGCATAGACTCGGAGCACGATTTTTTAAATGATAAAATGGAGGTTTTTTGGAGCATACCCACACCGAGGAAAATTTATGATATGGATTTGGACTAACCAAAACCTCAGACCGCCATAGTTGGGAATTCACATATAAATAAACGCACATAAGAGAAAAAGAAATAATAAAAAATAAAAGATAAAAAATAAAATAAAAATAATAGCGGAACATTTTTTCAATCATCACAAAAACACGGGACTCAATGACAACAAATAGAGACGCCGGTGAATGAAGAAAGCAAAAGCAAGAACGAATAACGGATCACGTACACACGAGGCACGGGTTTAAAAAAAACTGTCCAATTTTTTCAAAAGTCAACGTTTCTAATGAAGGATAATCACCTAAAAGTGATGTTCCGAAACCATTGGTAAAACGGACTTTTAATTGTATTGGTGACTATAAATATATATATATATATATATATATATATATATATATAGCCCAACATCTCGCCCACACATACAAACACACAAGCCATTGCACACTAGTTGTTAAGGAAAAAAATTAGATAAATAAATTAAATATATATATATATATATATATATATATATATATATATTTAAAAAATATAAATATAAAAAGATAAATTGAATTAGATATAAATAAGTAAATAAACAAATAAATATGATAATATTATTAATAATAATAATATTAATAATATTAAATGATTAAATTGATGTAAAATCCAACAGGAAACGTCACAAAACACAAATACACTTTTTCATTCGCACATACCCACGTACAAAATCCCGCGCTAGGATACAGTCTTAACGTCACAACCAACACGCATTTTCAATGTCACGCGCATTACAACATACGCACACGTACAAAAAACAAAATAAAAATAAACGCATTCACGCTCACACGGGAATACAGTTATTTAAAAAATAACGTCATTTTCAAAAAAAAAAAAAAAAATTCATTTAGGAAGAAATGCCATAGCTGTAGTGCTTCAGTTCAATTCTTTTGATAAAGAGGTATTACCTCGAAAATTCAAGAAATAATAAAAAATACAGGTCAACACACAACACCATTGTTACCGTATTATTATTTTTTATTTATTCCAAACTGCATTGTGATAGCCTTCTAAATCAACCTCCTAACCAATATATATATATATATATATATATATATATATATATATTATATATATATATATATGAGGCAAGGTAAAAAGAAAGTGTCCGAGTGGGGGAGAAATATTTCGTCCTTACTTAACACAAAGGACTTCAGTCATTTGACTTTTATTCAAAGAAAAATTACGCACATTTATATATTTAGACGAATTTTGATTTGAATAAAAGTCAGATGACTGAAGAAGTCCTTCGCGTTTAGTAAGGACGAAATATTTATCCCCCACTCGGACATGTTTGAGTTATTGATTTTGTTCACTTTCCTTTTACCTTGCCTCATACTGTCGGATTTTACTGCAACCCTCATATCTTCATATATATATATATATATATATATATATATATTGAAATGAAAATAAAGGCATGAAAATTTTGAATGGATAAAATAGAATTTATCTTATTTTATTTTACTGACACGTGTTTCGGCCAGTAGTTTATATTCATGTATTCTATCTATTATTATTTTAAATACAAAATATAACAATAACAGAAAAAACTTCAGAAATTTTTAGTATACAAAGAAATAGGGGCCTTCGTCAGAAAAAATCCTTATTGTTTTAAATGAAATCGGTTGAAATACGGAGAATTTCAGAGATGTTCGAAAAAAGAACTTTTTTGAAATCGCTTGAAGAGTGTTCTAATGCGATGTAGAAAACAGTTATATATATATATGTCTGTGTGTGTGTGTGTGTGTGTGTGTGAGTGCGTACGTATAAACATACGTATTTGGTTATATAGAAAGGAAAATAAAAGTGTAATATAATATAATGTATACATAAATGTGTGCGCGTGAGCGTGTGGGTGTGTGTGTGTGCGTGTGCGTGTGTGTGTGTGCGTAGTCAAGATTTAACCCTCAAACCGCCTTTAATTCACAAAATCTTTCCATCACTTAATATACAAGAATACAGAGTAACATAACAATAAATATGAAAAGAACTAGTACAAAATAAAAAAACACCCTCCGGGCGATGTAAAAGTAGATTTTTGAAACATATTGCCTGAGGGGTAGGAGTAAAAAATTCAATGTCAGCGAGTTTGTACCCTAAGTAAGTAAAATCATCAAATTCATTAAAGGATTAAAAAATAAAACAATTTGAAATGTAAACTTTAAATATGTATTAAAATAAAACAAACTATATATAGATATATAATACCAGTCATGTATTTATTAAAACTTGTTTTAAAGAACAATGAGGACTGTCTAATGCTGCATGTTCAAATTTTGAGTGTATTTATTCTATGTTATGACGATTTTAGATAATGTGACGTAAGCAGTGACTTAATTTTTGTTACAGACAAAAACCGGAAACGAATCTCCATTATTAATATATATATGTATATGCAAATGAATGTGAGAAATATAGAAGTAAGGAGAATTTAAAAAAATCACGATTGATAGGTAGATAGCTATTGTCGAAAGTATGGAGGTATGTTGGGGAGGAAATGGAGGTGTGTTAAGATTTGTGTGGTCATCCTTAGGCTTCAAGCGGAGATCCCTTGTGTTAAGCAGAGCGTGATCCTTTATGCAGAAAACTTTGGTTGCTTCTTGGTGTCCCTCAGTGTTGGGTATGATACTTTGGTTGTTCCTTGGTGTTGGGTAAAATCTTTGCGTTCTGCAAAATCCCTCTTTGCAGATCTGTTCGTCAATCTCGAATTACGTGCAAATGAACGGTTGTCCATATCTGCGATTAAATTGTTAACTAACCACGTATTTGAGTTGTTGATTGGCTGTGGTTTAATCCACGTGACCGTGTCGAGTCTATAAGTTTAAATGGTGGGTTCCAGCACGCCTTATATACTAAAAAAAAACTGCCACAGAGGGGTGTGAAATATTCACCAATATTTGCATTAAAAAGTTATTCAACCTCTTTTAATGTTCACTTCAATGTTCACTTCTATCTTGGTAAAGCTTCAAAGTCAGCAATTGAATGACACACCTTGTATTCTGAAAAAATTAACGTTCCATTCATTGTTCATTTCTATCTTGGTAAATAAACCTTCAATCTCAATACTTTTATGACACACCTTGTATATATATAAGGACATAGGAAAATGTCAATAAGAGTACGTAGTGTATAAAGTTGAAGTACATGCCAATAAAAAATAGTAATAATAGTAATAAAAAGTATACTTGGGATCCACACAAGGGGCCTTTAAAATTAGAGACTATAACCACAAGAGTAGTTTCGTAAACGAAAAATGTAGACATAATACTAATTTATCTAATCATGTGTGGGAAATAAAAGAAAAAACCAGACATAAACCCCATCCTAAAATGGGAAATCATAAGGAAATTTCGTAAATACAAATCAGGAGACAAGTTTTGCCTACTTTGCACGCAGGAAAAACTCGCCATAGCTAACTACAAAAAACAAGGGGATTATTAAACCAAATAATTGAAATCCTAAACGCATGTAGATATCAAAAGTCATGGCTTCTTAGCCAATAAAAATAGTTATAACACACATTTTTACAAATAAAAAGTGATCTACGTATGTGGAAATGAGTTATTCAACCTCTCCACCACGGAAGGATGCAATACACAATTAACTTATAACCCAAGAAGAGTTGTTTTTAATTGGAGAATTTTCTTAACCCCAGACCAGTTGCGTACAAATGCTAAAGATCTCATTCTGATTTACTATTTTCCCTGTGTAAGAAAAGATGAGTTAATGCCTTTTCAGAAGTAATGAGTGCAAAGAAAAACGATTTGGTAATGTCTCGATTCTGTGTGTAAACTGGGGAGAAACAAATATTCGTTTATATAAAAAATTTTAATTAATGAATGAATATACTTTTCATATAATCAACTGTACACAGGTAAATAATAACTAGATAAGTATAGAGAACTGATTTATCCATTTTAATTAACGAAAAAATTATGTCTGACTTCTGATTTAGGTCGGAAAATTAAAACGAAAAGTTTTTTGGTGGTACCTAATAGCAGTTTAACTACAGTTTATGAATTAACATTTTGCGAATTGGGTTACGGTTTTAGGGGATTAAGGTTGTTTTTAATTACGTATTGCTTAAAAAAATAAACAACAAAAAAAAAACAAATTACTATATATTTAATGTTGAAAAATATTTTTTTAAACTAAGTTTAATTGAAATTATACATTGGAATGCTAACACAAACAAATGTCTCAATAATAGATTCAATAATTAATTTTAATGGTTAATTAAATGTATAGTAATTTGTTTTTTTGTTGTTTATTTTTTTAAGCAATACGTAATTAAAAACAGCCTTAATCAACTAAAACTGTAACCCAATTCGCAAAATGTTAATACATAGATTGTAATTAAACTGTCATTGGGTACCACCAAAAAGCTTTCCGTTTTAATTTTCCAACCTAAATCAGAAGCCAGCCAAAAGTATTCGTACAATGCTAATTTCAGGTTTTAAAACTTATAGATTATTTTAATAAACTAGATTATTCAAGCGGAATATTCTAGAATGTTCCAATAATGTTTTCAATCGTTATCTTTAGCCTAGAAATACGAATAGAGAATTCAGTAATTGATATTCGTGGTTAACAAATTTGCTAAGAGAATAGATAGTAAAGATCTGGAAGGAAGGTAAAAGTTACAGAACAAATACCAGACAACCTAAATATTCAATTTACTACTATTCGTTCATTAATTGCAAGGTATAAAAAGCGCAAAACTGTTGAAAGCCAAAAGAGAACGGGTGTTCCAAGAAAGATTTTTCGTTCAAGATCTTCCAGAAAATTATTCCTTGAAGATCGTATTGAAGAAGTTTTATGGACAGAAGAAACGAACATATGTATAAGGAAAGATCGAATTGGGAAGGAGTTTTATGGACAGAAGAAACAAACATATGTATAAGGAAAGATCGTATTGGGAAGGAGTTTTATGGACAGAAGAAACGAACATATGTATAAGGAAAGATTGTATTGGGAAGGAGTTTTATGGACAGAAGAAACGAACATATGTATAAGGAAAGATTGTATTGGGAAGGAGTTTTATTGACAGAAGAAACGAACATATGGATAAGGAAAGATTGTATTGGGAAGGAGTTTTATTGACAGAAGAAACGAACATATGGATAAGGAAAGATCGAATTGTGAAGGAGTTTTATGGACAGAAGAAACGAACATATGTATAAGGAAAGATTGTATTGGAAGGAGACAGAAGAAACGAACATATGTATAAGGAAAGATTGTATTGGGAAGGAGTTTTATGACAGAAGAAACGAACATATGTATAAGGAAAGATTGTATTGGGAAGGAGTTTATGGACAGAAGAAACGAACATATGTATAAGGAAAGATTGTATTGTTGGGAAGGAGTTTTATGGACAGAAGAAACGAACATATGTATAAGGAAAGATTGTATTGGGAAGGAGTTTTATGGACAGAAGAAACGAACATATGTATAAGGAAAGATTGTATTGGGAAGGAGTTTTATGACAGAAAAACGAACAAGGAGTTTTATGGACAGAAGAAACATATGTATAAGGAAGATTGTATTGGGAAGGAGTTTTATGGACAGAAGAAAACGAACATATGTATAAGGAAAGATTGTATTTTTTATCGACAGAAGAAACGAACATATGGATAAGGAAAGATCGTATTGGGAAGGAGTTTTATGGACAGAAGAAACGAACATATGTATAAGGAAAGATTGTATTGGGAAGGAGTTTTATCGACAGAAGAAACGAACATATGGATAAGGAAAGATCGTATTGGGAAGGAGTTTTATGGACAGAAAAACGAACATATGTATAAGGAAAGATTGTATTGGGAAGGAGTTTTATGGACAGAAGAAACGAACATATGTATAAGGAAAGATTGTATTGGGAAGGAGTTTTATGGACAGAAGAAACGAACATATGTATAAGGAAAGATTGTATTGGGAAGGAGTTTTATCGACAGAAGAAACGAACATATGTATAAGGAAAGATTGTATTGGGAAGGAGTTTATGGACAGAAGAAACGAACATATGGATAAGGAAAGATTGTATTGGGAAGGAGTTTTATGGACAGAAGAAACGAACATATGGATAAGGAAAGATCGAATTGTGAAGGAGTTTTATGGACAGAAGAAACGAACATATGTATAAGGAAAGATTGTATTGGGAAGGAGTTTTATGGACAGAAGAAACGAACATATGTATAAGGAAAGATTGTATTGGGAAGGAGTTTTATCGACAGAAGAAACGAACATATGGATAAGGAAAGATCGAATTGTGAAGGAGTTTTATGGACAGAAGAAACGAACATATGTATAAGGAAAGATTGTATTGGGAAGGAGTTTTATCGACAGAAGAAACGAACATATGGATAAGGAAAGATTGTATTGGAAGGAGTTTATGGACAGAAGAAACGAACATATGTATAAGGAAAGATGTATTGGGAAGGAGTTTTATCGACAGAAGAAACGAACATATGTATAAGGAAAGATTGTATTGGAAGGAGTTTTATTGACAGAAGAAACGAACATATGGATAAGGAAAGATCGAATTGTGAAGGAGTTTTATGGACAGAAGAAACGAACAATGTATAAGGAAAGATTGTATTGGGAAGGAGTTTTATGGACAGAAGAAACGAACATATGTATAAGGAAAGATTGTATTGGGAAGGAGTTTTATCGACAGAAGAAACGAACATATGTATAAGGAAAGATTGTATTGGGAAGGAGTTTTATTGACAGAAGAAACGAACATATGTATAAGGAAAGATTGTATTGGGAAGGGTTTTATGGACAGAAGAAACGAACATATGTATAAGGAAAGATCGTATTGGGAAGGAGTTTTATGGACAGAAGAAACGAACATATGTATAAGGAAAGATTGTATTGGACAGAAGAAACGAACATATGTATAAGGAAAGATGTATTGGGAAGGAGTTTTATGGACAGAAGAAACGAACATATGTATAAGGAAGTGTATTGGGAAGGAGTTTTATTGACAGAAGAAACGAACATATGGATAAGGAAAGATCGAATTGTGAAGGAGTTTTATGGACAGAAGAAACGAACATATGTATAAGGAAGATTGTATTGGGAAGGAGTTTTATGGACAGAAGAAACGAACATATGTATAAGGAAAGATTATTGGGAAGGAGTTTTATCGACAGAAGAAACGAACATATGGATAAGGAAAGATCGTATTGGGAAGGAGTTTTATGGACAGAAGAAACGAACATATGGATAAGGAAAGATCGAATTGTGAAGGAGTTTTATGGACAGAAGAAACGAACATATGTATAAGGAAAGATTGTATTGGGAAGGAGTTTTATCGACAGAAGAAACGAACATATGTATAAGGAAAGATCGTATTGGAAGGAGTTTTATGGACAGAAGAAACGAACATATGTATAAGGAAAGATTGTATTGGGAAGGAGTTTTATCGACAGAAGAAACGAACATATGTATAAGGAAAGATCGTATTGGGAAGGAGTTTTATGGACAGAAGAAACGAACATATGTATAAGGAAAGATTGTATTGGGAAGGAGTTTTATTGACAGAAACGAACATATGGATAAGGAAAGATTGTATTGGAAGGAGTTTTATGGACAGAAGAAACGAACATATGGATAAGGAAAGATTGTATTGGGAAGGAGTTTTATGGACAGAAGAAACGAACATATGGATAAGGAAAGATCGAATTGTGAAGGAGTTTTATGGACAGAAGAAACGAACATATGTATAAGGAAAGATCGTATTGGGAAGGAGTTTTATTGACAGAAGAAACGAACATACGTTTGGACGTCATTCATGGAATCATGTATTGAAGAAAGATAGTGATGTCTTCAAATCAAACAGTGAAATTTTGATTTGGCCGTATTATGGTTTGTAAATAGTGCTCAGTATCATAGTTAGAAATTTTATATAGTCTCAAGATCACATAGGTTTGAAACGGCCAGTAATCAGGCACCGTTGACTACATGACATATATATATATATATATATATATATATATATATATATGGGAGAATGTGAGGGGGGTAATCCGTCAGTATGTGGAGAAAGGTAGACAAACACGGGATGTTATGGAAAATGGATATTTATTGTCGACGTGGCAACGTTTTCTTCAGGACTTGGATATAGTTCTTGCTTCAATGATGGACATTTTCAAAATGGTGAAACAGGAGGTCGTCACTAGGGGGGGGGTCGTGGGGAGTGGGTTTTCTTCTCTCTAGATGGGGAGTGTCAGAATGGTAATGGTACCCCAGGTGTTATTCCTATATATATATATATATATATATATATATATATATATATATATATATATTATATACATATATATTATTATTATTATTATACTAAAGCTGAGTTTATCAACCTTCTCCAGCTAAAGGATTTTTTCTATTTATGTTATGGACACAATATTTATACTTAGATATTCCTTGGTGTTAGCACTACAAAGTGTTTTTTTTAAATAAATTCAGTTTAATTGGTTTTAATTAGGCGTAATTAGCAATTAAGTCAACGACCGACCAATCCCTGTCCAACAGACTACCTATCTCTCTTCCCATCTCCCTTTGTCAGTTAAGTTAACTCTCCTCCCACTCTCTATTTGTCAGTTAAGCAGAGTGAAAAAAAAGAGTAAAAAATCCAGCAGTTAGTGGCCCCCAAACACACCCACTAACCCCGCGTACATTCGCCCACTTCCCTTTCTCCAGGCGAATCTTATTCAAATGAGCAAACGTTTTGGATTGTTTTAATAAAACAAAACAAAAGTAACTTTATACGGCATGATTTCAATTTTAGTTGAGCGTAAATTTTACGAAATTGAACTCATGCTTTAAAATAGATTTTTTAAAAATTACTTTAATTATTAATTCATTGAGTATTAAACTTACTTTTAAAAATATTTCATGTTGGGTAAAAAAAATAGTTATATATTCAAATATTATGGAATTCAAATGAGCAAACATTGACTACTCCCACTGTTTAAGTGAAAGTTTTCTTCGGGCTTAAAAATGTGTTTTAGTTAAAACTAAAACAAACTAGACTGACTTCTTATTTAGGTCGGAAAATTAAAACGGAAAGTTTTTTGCTGGTACCAAATGACAGTTTAAGTGCAGTCTATGAATTAACATTTTGCGAATTTGTTTACGGTTTTAGGGGATTAAGGTTGTTTTTAATTACGTATTGCTTAAAAAAATAAACAACAAAAAACACAAATTACTATACATGTAATGTTGAAAAATATTTTTTAAACTAAGTTTAATTGAAATTATACATTGCTATATTAACACAAACAACTGTCTCAATAATAGATTCAATAATTAATTTCAATGGTTAATCAAATGTATAGTAATTTGGGTTTTTGTTGTTTATTTTTTAAAGCAATACGTAATTAAAAACAACCTTAATCCCCTAAAACCGAAACCCAATTCGCAAAATGTTAATTCATAGAATGTAGGACTGACTTCTGACTTAGGTTGGAAAATTAAAACGGAAAATCTTTTGCTGGTACCCAATGACAGTTTAACTACAGTCTATGAATTAACATTTTGCGAATTGGGTTACGGTTTTAGGGGATTAAGGTTGTTTTTAATTACGTATGGCTTTAAAAAAATAAACTGTCTTTAGTCTTTTTATTTATGCAGAAAATAGTATCAATCAAATATATATCACTCCGATATTACAGTCTGAATAATGCAAATAATTGTAATCTTTGCGGAGTTCCGTCATGGCCTCTTGCCTCAAAACATGCTTGCCGCTGAATGCTGAAAAAACAAAACAAAAAAAACAAACAAACACCTGCTACGATTGAAGTCCGTAGCGGAAGCGGCGTGAAAAACAAAAACAACTAGGGTTTAGGGTTTAGGATTTGGGGTTGGGGTTTAGGTTTAGTTTGATGGAAAATAAATAAATAATTTGGGCTCTGTTTTTTCTGAGTCACCCTGTATACAGGGTGACCCAGAAAAAACAGAACTTTGTAATAAAACAGTTAATTTTAACTAGGGGGTTTAGGGTTAGGGTTGGGTTTTCAGTGGAAAATGCCCTAAGTTGGTTCTTTTTTTTTTTTTTTTTTTTTCAAGTGATACCGCTTCGGATGCAGGAAGCCAGGACGGAACTCCGCAAAGATTACCATTATTTGTATTATTCAGACTATTGTCCTCGTCTTCATTGTTATCTGTACAAAGTTTCGGCTGATGTCCCTCCAGCCTTCTTCAGGTATTTCTTGTCGCACTCGGGAACCTTCTTGTAATTGGGAGCCATCACGGAACTTTGAACCCAACCCTTTATTAGGTCCACGGGGGTATCCTGTTCTCATTCCACTAACCATAGCTGGAGTACAGGTGTTAAGCTGTGTTAATTATTATTCTATGTTACTGCTGTCCCTGACCAGGATTGAACCTGCAGTCTAGAGATAACTGGCATTTAGAACTGTCTTAATCTAACTCCTTTATCTACTAGGATATGTGTTTAATTGGACAATCCAGTGTGAATTTTTTCAATTGCAAAAGTTACAATTTATTTTGTAAAAACGGATTTTAAGTAGCCTCTTGGCAGGCATCTTGATCAAAATGGACGAAAAAAACTTTTTAAATATATCAAAAATAAATTATATGTGTAATATTATTTTGCTTTTTTACTGATGCTCATTATGTTACTACTTTTCGACTTAGACAAAAATTTGACCTTAAATAATCAATTTAATAAATTTTAGTTCGTTTTTAAAAATGAAAAGCAGATGACATTTTGGCAGATCCTACTCTTTTCCCTAATCATCTAGCGAGAGCTTAATGGGTGACCCAACGGGCACGTTTTGTCTAGTATATATATATATATATATATATATATATATATATATATATATATATACATTTTCATAGTTATATATGTATCTATCGCTGTCTTCATCTATATCTAAGTCTGGCTTGATAAGTAAAACCTTCTTCCCAGTTAATTTATATTTGAAAAGAGTTTATTGATTCAGTATACTAACACACAACTTTCGAATTGATGGACAAGTTGATATTTTAGAAAAGTGAAAAATCGACCTACTCTACTGCTCGAACTACCAGGGTTCCATCTTTAAGGAAGATTCTCATCAAAACACGATGTTCTGTAACTGATTTTTAAGAGAAATGTTTTAAACTCTATTGAGTTTATAACCCTGCATATTTTACTGAACATTTCACAGACAGAGATTCACAATTGTTTTTTTTATTCTTAAATTAATGACACATCCTTTGTTTTTAAATTATTCCATATATTCTCTTTTCAAAGCACGAGCTTTGCGGTTGGTTGGATTTTACGACATGTCAAATTTTGTTGGGTCATTTTATGCCGAAGACCTTCTGTTTATTCATTCTTGGAGTTCTAAATCTTCACTATCAGATAGAGTTTAATGTTATACCCAGGACAATAAGACCTTTAGTCAACGCCTTCTAGAACATGTATGAGAAAAAGGGTTAGAGTTGAGTGGTATGCAACAGAGACCTCCAGAGTTAACAAAAACACTCCTCGATTTCCAGTATTTATAGTGACTTTTTTCTTGTGGGAAAAACAATTTATGCGTTTAGTTAATCCGCAACACGGAACGGGCTAAGTTCACGCATCAATATTTGCCCATATTTTCTATGTTCGAAATTAAGGTGGGTTTTTCTTTCCACTCTCTATAATTCCGGTTGATAAAAATATATTTCATAACAAGTATTACGAAACTCTGATGACCTCCCGTTTCCTGGAATTCAACAACCTTTTTCTCATGCGAATATGATTTAATACATTGCCAAACTTGTATAGAACTTGCCATTGCTACATTAACTGTTATGAAAAATGAATGGAAGTGAATCCGACAGTGTGAAATAAATATTTAGAAAAAACAAACACATGATGTTAAATTCGCTGACAGAATTCTGTTTCGACCCTTTATTGAAGTGGTCTTCCTCAAGAGCGAGTTGTGTATGATAGAGAGAACGGCGAAAGTGGACCGTTATGAGATGAAAGTGGTGCAGATGAAACGTTCAATATTATAGCCGGAATTTTTTTTTTTTAATTTTTTTTAAATTTTTTTTTAATTTTTTTAATTTAAATTTAGAAAATGCGCATTCTGTTTTTAAAATAAAATAAAATAAATTTTATTTTATTTTATTAAATCAGAAGCATTATAGTCCACAAAGAAAACTCAAAAGAGTTTGATGTAAATGTGTATAAAAATGTAAAAGAAAGTATCAAAAAGTTCAAAAATCCCAGCACTGTAGACCACGGTCCACTTTCGCCGTTCTCTCTATCATACACAACTCGCTCTTGAGGAAGACCACTTCAATAAAGGGTCGAAACAGAATTCTGTCAGCGAATTTAACATCATGTGTTTGTTTTTTCTAAATATTTATTTCACATTAACTGTTATGTGTGTGTGTGTGTTTTTTTTATAAAGCAAAGACTAAAGTTCTTTGTCATGCCAATTGATAGTGCGAAAGGAAAAATAAAGAGGCAATCCTGAATACTTTAAAAGGATTTAAAATTAAGGCAGAACATTCATGTCTTAAAAAATCATTAAAAGTATTTTTTTTCGAAAGTAATGTTATATACCCCTTTGCATATCGGGTATATAAATGACGAGAGAGAGAGAGAGAGAGAGAGAGAGAGAGAGAGAGAGAGAGAGAGAGAGAGAGAGAGAGAGAGAGAGGATGGATTGGGTCTTTATTTTTCTGCTACTTACTTGTTCGGTGGCCCTTTTCCTTGTGCTGATTTCTCTTTCTCTGGGCTGTTCGGCTGTTCGGCTTGGGTGTCTGTTCATCTCTTGTTTAATAATCAAGCAAGACTTTGTTGTTATTTTATATTCTTTATTACAAAACCCCAGCCCAAAAGTGGTCTCGAACCGCGCGGATGAGAGGACGGCACCTTGAGAGCGATGATCCTTAACGTCTGCTCTCACTGGTTTTCAGCCGGGAACTTCCAACTAAATTTAAGTTCTTTTTTCATGCCTTCTGTTGGCGGGTTGCGGAGGTGTCAAGTAAAGGTTATCACATGTTAATAACGCTGACGTTAACTTACCTCGAAACTCCCTCCAATTTTGAATTTTCAAAGAGGTCAATTCAAATTCTAGATACACTATTTACATTATTCATAGGTTACCCATGAATTATGTAATAGTAGATAAAATATCACAAACTTAGCTATTTTCGAGACAAAAGTATCAGAATAAACAGAAACAATGTTGTATACAGCTCACTGAATCAGGACGTGGTAACGACTAAAAGTGAGCTAGTAAATATATAATCAAATAATCGAATATATATATTTGTGTGTGTAATATATCAAGAAAAATGAGAAAACACAGGTTTAAATGGGTTAAGTGGTGAGTTTATTGGCCGACGCTGCAGTGTTTCGATCTATTAATTAGATCATCTTCAGGGCATAAGATAAGAAATTATTTATCACAGAATAATGAGAAAAGCGAGTGGTAATCCTTGTCATTCAGTCTGTTTAACAAATTTCTGAAGTTTGAAAAAAGGAGACGGTTTTGAAAATGTTGTGTGTGTGTGTGTGTGTGTGTGTGCGTGTGTGCACATGTTTGTGCATATATGTGTGTGAGTGTATAGATGTGCATGTTTTGATGTGTGTATGTGTGTGTTTGTTTGTGAATGAAAGTGGCCTGCTAGGCAGAGGCCATTTTTTACTATATTGATGCTTTGACCGTAATTAGAATGCACCGATGCTATACCGATTCTCTGGAGAATGCTCGTGGGTGAGGATTTAACTCTGATTATGACAAAAATGGCACTGTCAGTCTTGTGAGAACCTATATTTACGCCCCGAAAATCTTATTCTCTCAGAACATAAGCACGACCAATATTGTATGGAAGACATGTAGTTCCATATTCAGCAATACCTTCCCTCCATACTTAAACGATTTTGTCCACTGGAAAAAACAGCACGATGCTAGTGCCCTTGCAGAATGTGTTAGAGCAAATCTGAAGACAGCAGCGAACTTCCTTCAGTTTTTAATTTGTGACTTGGTGTAGACATTGTCTTTCCTTGTTTAGTTACGGTTAACATGGGCGACGGATTATCTTTCCTTGCTGTTAGGGTTTGCCGTTAGGGGGCTTTGGGACCTAACTATTTAAAGACAGTCTCGCGAAAGTGAGTCTCTCTTTCTCTCTCTCTCTCTCTCTCTCTCTCTCTCTCTCTCTCTCTCTCGTTCTTCAGGGATCACCAAGTAAGAACTAAATCAACTTGTGTATCCATTTGTACTTGTGTGTGTGTGTGGGGGGGGGACTAGCCCCCTAGTTACGAGCAGTAAATGACACCCTTTTTCATCATTTGCCTCAACTATATTCAAAGACTTTTTCTATTCAGACATTTCTATGTATTCCCCGAAAACGTGAGGACTTATTTATGTTTGGAATAGGAACGTGGTTTCTTTCTCGAGTTTTGTTGAATTAGATGTTATGTAGCATTAACTGACTTGTTTTTATTTTCCCACTGAATATTTTGTGTTGGGTTACTTACTCTCTTTTTAATAATCTAATGCATTATGAGAACGGGAGTTAAAAAACCCAACTGTTTACAAATTTGCCGAAAGTATTTCAAATTTTTCGTCCAAGGTCGTCAAGATGATGCACTTCTGGTTTTGTTGTTCTTGTCCTAGACTGGTTGCCAATCAAACTGACAAGTAACCATTACACTGAATTGTAATGGTTACGGGTTGAATTTTCGTGGGGTTAAAAATTGGTGGGGTGGAATTTACAAGGGTTGGAATTTACAGGGCTGGCATTTGCGATTCAGTCTTTATTCAAATTCATTAATCAAAAGTAAAGCCATTTTCTTTATTTCATGTGATGTTTTTTTAAAAATAAAACTAAGGCCTATATTGGGTCCATAACGAGGCTCAGAGCAAGAATCCGACGAGCCAATTCAACAATTTCCTTCTTCTGCATGACCATGCTCGACCACACACAAGCATCAGGACAAGGGAGAAACATCACCTCATTTGGGTGGACAACTTTACTGCATCCTCCATACTCACCAGATTTAGTGCCTTCAGACTATTATCTCTACGGCTTTGAGAGGCAAACATTATTCCAGTGACGAGGAAGTGAAATCTGTAGTGAGGAAGTGGCTCAAAGAACAGTCAACAGAATTTTACGGGACAGGAAAAAATGTTCTCATTAAAGGGGGGAACATTGCTATTGAGAGAAACGGTGACTGTGTGGAGAAGTAGGGATGTAACCCACAGGAGGCCAGCTTCATTTTGATGTATGATACATGTTCCTGTGTTGGTAATTATACCTGTCCTAAACAAAATGGCATTACTTTTTGACAACCTCGAAATATCTGTGAATATACCATTAATTGGAATGTGGAGGTTCTGTTCGAAGCAGAGATCCTATGAAACAGCGAGTAATGTATTCGATTCTACTCGTACATATCTCCATTGTAACTTTCATAAAGAATTGAGTCATTACCTTTTATGTTATTTCGCCCTGTCGATGGGGCTTCAGAATAAAACCGACTACACCTGTCCAGAGGGGTAAGACCCCCTCAATAGTGTCACCTGTTGGCCGTGTGTGGCAACCCATGATACTTAAGGATGGATCCCTTGTCGGTTAGCAGTCCATGACATGCAACACTCCACTTTTAACCTTAGGCTAGACTAAGTCAGAAAGACGCCCCTCCGATCAATCAGCTGGTCACGTCAAACACTAGCACCTATATGATTGGCCCAACCCTATTGCTCTGATGGCAAACCCCAAAAACTTTTCATCATTTATGTGCTAGAAGGCGGTGGCTGGGGGTCCTAATATCCTGGGTATGACGTTAAAGTATCTGATGAAGTTCGAATTCTATAACTCTGGGTAATGTGGAGAATTCATCAATATTACCCCCAGGTCCAATTTGACCCGGAGGGGGGAGGGCTAAATAGAAACAAATGCGTTTAAAATGTGTTTTAAGACGATTGAGTTTTTAAAAAATTGAGTTTGAAATAGATGTTGAATACCCATCAAGAATGAATGAGACAATACGTCTTCGGCATAAAATAACCCAACAACGGTTGACATGTCATAAAATCTAACCAACCATTAGATGTTAATCCAAGATGTTGATACTCAAATAATTCGCATCCCAACGTTCTCTTTAAAAAAAACCCACACACGCATTTTGATGAACCGAGAAAATGATGACAAAGTTATTAATCCCATAGAGGAGGCGCGAAATATAATGGTTAGATTCATAGGAAATGGACTCGTCGACACTAGTTACAATCGTGGACAAGGCCATTTACATTTCACATAGCGCTAAGATCTTTGGGAAAGGTATGCAAACAACTACGCCCCCCTCTATTTATGGGTAAATATTATGACAGACTGGGATCTTTACCCTTGGCTAGGTAACTAGTTTAGGTGAAGGAAGACTCTCAATACCTGTTAAACACCGCTTTGACCTTGTGTCACATCCAACTCGTGTGGAAGGGTTGGCAAATAAAGTGATGCTGATAGCTTTTTGATTTAGTGCGTCTTGGCACGCACATATTTGATTTGAATGTGTCCCCGGGAAAATTTATGGGTCCCAACTGAAGCCGTCTAACTCCAACCTACAACCTATTCTGTGTAATTCGTTTCAAAGAAACTATTGAAATGTATTGTTCGCTTGAAAAGGTGAGGGAAGAAAAAAGAAAAACATTGGGACGCATGGATACGATTTTACTGCGTCCTTTTACATTTTACGCGTCAAGGACACAGGACGCGTACCTACCAGCATCTTTGGATTTTTAGGAACACCAAGGAAAAAAAGATTAAGAAAGGGGTTACGAAAAAAATAATTGAGCAAATTTTGTATCAAATCAAAAACAAATTGCTAAGAATTCGCGTATTACAGTGTTTGTTTATTTTAGGAATTGTTGTTTTTTGTTTAAATTTTAAATATTTTTGTTTTTTTAATGTAACCCTAAATTCGTGAATGTTTTGAAATATAATATTATTTTTCTAAAAACTTTTTGTACATATTACAAAAAATTAAATTCAGTTCTTAATTGCTTGCTGAGTTAAAGTGATGAAAAATGTTTTAGACTAATTTATCAGCATCTCTGTGAATATATATTATAACCTAATGACACCTGGAAAGTTTTGTGCTGTATAACTTGGAATAACTTCTCTTGTGCTTTAACCACCAGGTTGTTCTACCCCTTCACCAAAAGGAAAGAAACAAAACCACTTCGTGTGAATAATGACGGTGAGATCTCAGCTTTCAAAATCTATGTTATTTTGTTGCAACGGTGGTAAATGGAGAAGAGGATGGGGAGGTAAGGAGTGTATCGAAAAACATGGAAGGACAATCTCTGTTCGTTTGCTATCATCTAAGAACACACGAACTAGCATTGATCCACTATTGATCAGAAGCAAACATATATAATAATGCTATGACTATCGATTCTCTAGAGTGTTCTCAAAATGTGTATTCTTAGAAATTTCGAATAACTATTGGCCACAAATGTAGACTTTTTTTTATATACATTCCAATGTGTAACTGATTTGGATACGGTGTGAGTATGAATGTATGTTTAGTTGTGCATGTATATGTGTTTACACATCTTAATGCGTTGGTATGGGGTTAGTTTAATATTAGGTAGGTAAGAGTGTCAGTTTATATGCCCATGGGACTTTATATGAACATGCTTAGATTTATATAATATATATATATATATATATATATATATATATATATATATATATATATATATATAAAAATAAAATTCACTCTGATGAAGGTCGTAAAAAAATCTTTCTGTGTACGGAATATTTTTACATTTTTCCTATTATTATTATTATTATCATTATTTCAACTTCATCTGATTATTTTGATAATAATAATAGCGTAATCCGTATACATTTTGATAAACGGACCGAAACAATGTGTAAGTGATATCGATTAAAGTGATATCGATTAAATTCAATTTTTATCCATTTACATTTCTTTTCTTTACTCATTTTACCTCATATATATATATATATATATATATATATATATATATAAGCATTTAAAAAAAATATATATATGACATTTTGAGTGTTTATCAATATAAAAAGTTAATTCTTTGGTAAGAAATAAACATGGCACACACACACACATTAACAGACCTAGACACTAACACACATATATATGTCTGTATATATGGTTAAGTCATTTTGTTTCGGTATTACGTAATCTGCGTTTGTAAATCTAAAATATAATTGTATTCTTTGTGATTCTATAAGCATATTAATAGATTGGATCAAGTGTTATTTTGTGTGTGTGTGTGTGTGTGTGTGTTGTGTGTGTGAGAGAGTGTGTGTGTATGTTTGTGAATATATGTGTGTACGTGCACGCGTATGTGTGTGAGTGTGTGTGTGTGTGACTATCAATGGATAGATATCTAGATAAATAAGTGAGAAAATGAAAGAGATAATCCGGTTTCAAATCCTGTCCTGAGCTTAATTTTGTTTTCATGCATTTTCCTATATATTTGGAAAGTCAATCATCCAAAAATACCCAAACATCGAGACAGACATTTGAATGGGGCATTAAGTAAGTTAGGATTGCCGGTTATTCATTGCGCATTTTGAGAACAAGAGTTCTTACAGTTAGTTTTTTTTATGGCATATCAACACTTGTTGTGTTATTTAATGCCAAAACAATCTTTTGTTTCAAGCAATTGTATTGTATGGTTTCAAGTATCGTATTTGACGGCATATAAGATGTACCCCCATTTCAGCAGGTCAGATTCACGAAAAAAAGCTTTTAGTGTATTTAAGCATGTATTGTTGAAAACAGACTAGCTGTGCATTACACAAGCAGAAACATAGCTGTATAAAAGCAATTTGGCAGTACAGGCAAGAAATAAGCATACACAAGACATCTCAACAGCAGGAAATAATAATAAAATCAATAATAATAATAATAATGAAGCGAGGCACGACTGGATTGGGAAGGTGATCCACTGGGAATTATGCAAAAATTGAAATACCATCAGCTAACACTGATGTGAAAAACTCAAAAGGAGTGAAAATAATAGTATTATTAGTAATGATAATAAAATAAGGATGCATGGAGTTTAGGGTAGGTAAAAGTACTGAGCGTAAGCTGGGTTAGTGAGCATCATTGAGAAGATTAGCCTAGGCCTACGGGTGGTCTCAAACTTCCCCTACGATGTATAAGACGCAGGGCAAAGGAACATCGCTAATGTGACCTTGTGTCAACCTTACCCATAACAAATATCTACTCAAATAATTTCAGACTTTTGTCAAAGGTGCAAATCGCGCCTTATCTTATTATAAAGGAAATTGTGTGTTTTTCTGTCTGTAACTGAAAATATATCACCACTCAAGTCACAATTCCCTTGGTTATTTACGTAACATTCTCCATGATTTCATTTTTATTTAAACCTCAATTATCAATCAAAATTATTCTACATTATTAATACTGTTGACCTTATCTACATATTAATAACACGCAATTGTATTTATATGTACAACAAAATAGCGCTTTAAACTGTGAACGGGAACGTTAATTTGCATATTGATATTAAAAATTGGAATTTAATAAATATATGCCTGGTATTATTGATATCTAATTGTTTGGTTTTATCTTAATTAATATGAGCAAAAATCTCGGGGATAAATCTGAAAAGAAATCCATTAACAAAAAGAAATAACTGTAATTTCATTTTTTAATTCTTATTTTAACTAAATAGTTAAATTAGGAAAATTTAGCAATGAAAAACAGGAGTGATGGAAGAGTAAGTTTCAATTGTTCTATTTTCGATTATACCCCCCTCTGTTTCAAATATTTTTTATTTGCATTCTTATTTAGTTTCATTAGCCTTTCTAATTTAATATGATATTTTATTACATTAAAACTTAAATACTTTCATCCGCAGGGTGTATATATTTGATAGTAAATGTTATAGGTGTCTAAAGTATTACAATTATTTTCTAAATAAACTCTTTACTCAACCCGTGATATGAAAAGTTTCATTCAATCTAATGATTAGATATTATAAATAGAGGAGAAAATTCTCTTGGCAAAGGAATAATGAAACAATTAATACAGTTGCATATTAATGCCATCTGCATTGAAACAATTACTAGCATAGATCTGTCGATATTATCGGAAATCTGATAGAGAATTATCTTCCCCTGTCGCTAGAGGGCGAATCGCCAATACGATGTTGGCGCCGAAACCAAATTTCCTCACTTATCACAGAACAGTTACCGAGGAGGGACGCGAAAATAAGCGCCTTCAGCCACCTCGCCCATAACCAGCAAACTTTCCAAGGCATTGTATCAGCATACTACAGAAGGCTGTCACAATAGCATACTACAGAAGGATGAAGAATGAGAACCGACCTGACGAAGCGTTTAAACAACATTCAAACCAGCGAGTCGAACTGAATAGTCACCTTAAAAAGAGCCACTTCTCCACGAACAGTATTTAACCTCACAGATAAGTCTCGTAGCAAATGCCAATAAAATTTGCAAATTAAGAGGAAATACGGCTTTAAACCTCCCAGTTTTAGGCAAATTTTTCGGACGAAAGAAGACAAACACACAATGGAAATTTAATACATGTATTGACAAATAATACAAAAATTTGTTGCAAATTGAAATTTGGTTTTGGCGCCAACATCGTATTGGCAATTCGCCCTCTAGCGGGAGGGGAAGATAATTCTCTATCAGATTTCCGATAATATACCAGTGTTTGATAATTTAATCATTAAAACGTTTGATATGTTTATTTAAGAGGCATTGCTAAATAGTTCAATGTGTATAAAGTATAATAATCTAGGTTTAATCCTCTCACTTTTTTTTCTTTCTTCCTTTTCATTTTTTCATTATGTTCGATCGAAATAAATTTGCATTATCGTCCCCCCCTCTATGTCTTTTCCCCCTACCCTTTCTTTCTTTCTTTCTTATTATATTTTTCTGTGAAGCATGTCCTTTTTTTTTCACTTTCATTATTTATGATAAAAAAGGAATAGTCCATTATATAACCGAGGTGACAATACTCATAAGAAATAAGAATTAGGCCGATAAACAACAATTGATAATCAGGATTTACATTTCTGCGTTTCGTCTTGGACGATTTGGACGATCTCATTTTTAACCAGAGGGTCTTGGAAGATGATAGCTGTCGTACTATTAAGGAACACAAGTATTAATATATAGATAGGTAAGAAGATTTGCCATCTCATATCACTTCACAATGTCTTTGTCGTTACTCGACAACATTCCTACTTAGACTTAGTCTAATCGTACAAACGTTTATGAAATGATGATCACTAATCAGAAAAATTTTACTGGGCATGCATGCATATATATATATATATATATATATATATATATATATGTGTGTGTGTGTGTGTGTGTGTTTGTGTGTATTTGGGCAGCATTTTTGCATTTATGCATGTTGAATTAAACAAAAGACACAATTTTATTTGTGATTTTTTCAAGTTTTCTGGACAACTTTTTAATATTTGGGTAGAATTGGCGAAGTGTCGAAAATACTCGGGACATGAACTTTGGTGGACTAATCCACGAATTCCAGCCAAATATTAAATGTTGGCCAGAAAAACTTGAGAAAAAAATACAAATAAATTTGTTAAACAGGAGATGTGTCTTTTGTTTAATTCAACATGCATATACATATATATATATATAGAGAGAGACAGACACAGACACAGACACACACACACACATATATATATATATATATATATATATATATTATGGAATCTCTCATCGATTTTCGACGCATGAGGGTTCATACATACAATGAACACCCACACAGTGATTTGTTTGTAGTGGTGAAGGCTTGTGTTGGACCATCGACACTTTTTGGCACAGTCGATAGGAAAGAATTGGTGCATCAAGGGTTGCCACAAACCCAATCAACGACCGACCTCAGGAATTTTGAATTCAGTGTTATCCCTCTCTTAGACTGGTTACCTACCCAAGGCTGAAGGGCCCAGTCTGACCTACTATTTAACTCATAGCTAGAGGGGGAATATATGGATTCATACCTTTTCTAAGGGTATTAGCGCTATGTGAAATGCCAACAGCTTCGTCTAGGAATTGAACTCGAATCGATATATATATATATATATATATATATATATATATATATATATATATATCGGATCTCGGACCAGATTGCGAAATTTCAGGTCATTTAATTCCAGTCCTTTACGCGTCAGATACTCTAAAGTGCAAACCTTCTGGTCGAATACATCTCACGATTACTCAATGGGATTTAGATCTATACTGTAGCCCATGGCGACCCATGATGCTTAAGGACTGAACCCTCGTGGCCGAGCAGTCCATGAAATGCAAAACTCCACTTACTAAGGCTAGATGCCCCTCCTGCAATCAATCGACTGGCCATGTCAAGCCTTAGCACCTATATGATTGTCCCGACCCTATTGGCAATTCCCAACCCCTTTTATCATATAAGTTCTAGAAGGCAGTGACTGAGGGTCTTCATATCATGGAAATGACGTTAAACTCTATCTGATAGTGAGGGTCCAGTTCTGGAGGTCTGTGGAATGTGGGGTACCCTTCATCGACATTGCTCCCAGGGTCACTCTGACCCGGAGTGGTAGTACCTGTTAGGGTCCCATCTATGACTTAAATAGAAAATTTGTTTAAACTGAGTTTAAAAATTTTTCTTCCAAACTATCGCTACGAATCTTTCAAAACCCTATTAGCATTAAATGACCCATCGAGGTTGATATCTATTAATAATGGAGATTCGCTTCCAGTTTTAGTCTGAAACAAAAATTACGTCACTGCTTACGTCACTATACCGAAATCGTCATAACAGAATAGATTCACTCAAAATTTGAGCATGCAACATTAGACAGTCCTCATTGTTTTCTAAAACAAGTTTTAATAGATACATCCCCAGTATCATGTATTTATATATAGTTTGTTTTATTTTAATAGATATTCAAAGTTAATAGAACTTAGTTTCGATTTCAAATTGTTTTATTTTCTTTTTACTCCTTTAATAAATTTGATGATTTCATGATTTATGGTTCAAACTCTCCGACATTTAATTTTTAACTTCCGCCTCCTCAAGCAATATCTTTCAAAAATTTATTTTTACTTCGCCCAGAGGGCGTTTTTTATTTTGCTAGTGCTATTAAACAAAACAAAACCAACAAAGAACAACACAGGTAATTTTTATCCTGCTGAAAGTATTCTCGTACAATTTGTAAAGTATGTGATGATGCATTGTTCAAATAAAATATCAATGTCTTCATTTTCCCAGCAGAAAATTTCCAAAATTTTGACACTATTACCCCCGGGAAAACGAAGTATGCGTACCCTGCTGTCCACTTCATTAAAAAAAAAAAACGCGAGACTTCCGTTAATGCAATTTCCAGTTACGAGTAACGCATGACCTTTGACCGCTTTCAGTCATGGATGATTGTTATATACTGTTAATGGACCCGACAAAGAAAATGGACACACACACACACACACACACACACACACACACACATATATATATATATATATATATATATATAATTATGTATGTTATGTTCTTGTGAACGTTGTTTGTTTGGTCTTTTTAAAGCATTGGAAAAAAACAAAAAACAAGAAAAACAGAACAAAAATCAGAATTTTTATATATTCAACCGTTGCTCTGTTCCTGGTTTAATCTATTCCGATATTTTGGCTGAACTCTCACTCTTTTTCAAGGTATATCAGACAGTCTGGAGAAAAAAAGATGAAATGTTGTATATGAGGGCAAAAAAGTAATTAAATGAAGTGAACGGATTTGGCGTTTTTTAGCCGTTAATTTTCTTTCGAAATTGTGTGACGTAACTCATCCGAAATACGATCATGGTAATCGTTCGAAATGTTGCATGACTTTGATCGTAAAAGTCATGTGCAGCTTAAAGAAAATTAAAGAATAAAAACATAATAATAAATAGATAAATAAATTTAAAAAAAATGATATTACGTCACAGCATTAATCTTTGGCTCATCGCCGTGTTTTAGGCCGAAATACGCGTTTTCATGGAATTTCTGCACTATATATATATATATATATATATATATATATATATATATATATATATATATATTTTCATTCTCCGATGTGTGCAAACTGAGAGACGTCGGTAGAGAATGCATATACAGTTCTGACGGCGAGAGGTCAGGCTCAACCCAAAGAGTTTATATAAGTCTCTAGCTCAACATGGCCACGCCTCTTTGATCATGACAACTACGCAGCTTTCCTGTAGACACACGTCACCTATTTGCTTTTATATAAAAGCAAATGTGTACCTAAGTTTAATAAAGCTTACGAAGCTTCATTCAATATGAGGCAAAATATCCACTAAATGTTTTGCTGTTTTGGTGCTGTTTTTATCTACACTTTCCTCTATTCTCATATATATATATATATATATATATATATATATATATATATATATATAT
>CM042145.1:65458091-65463091 GCA_023376005.1 Doryteuthis pealeii | reverse complement strand
TTCTTTTATATTTTAAATGTAGATTATGCGGTGACATATATGAGACTGTAAACCATGTACTACGCGAATGTAGCAAACTAGCACAACGGGAGTACAAAACTAGGCACGACTGGGTTGGAAAGGTGATCCACTGGGAATAATGCAAACAATTTTGACCATTCAACAAAATGGTATATGCATAAACCAGAATCTGTTCTTGAGAACGAAACGCATACAATTCTCTGGGGCTTTGAAATAAAAACGGATCACCTTATCCCAGCAAGAAGACCAGACCTAGTGTTGATTAACAAAAAAAAAAAAAAGAACTTGCAGCAAATAGTTTGATTGTAAAAATATACTACCAAACATACCCCGGGGAAGAAAAAGACCAAGATAATCGCACCAACCCAAAATAATCTATTGATACAATACTTGGCCAAAAGAAAAAACAATCTATATGCATATATATATATATATATAAGATATATATTCATACAAAACCGTCAGGAAACTAAAGCTAATAAGTAAACAGTGCTCAATACCTAAATAGAGCAAATAATAAAGATATACCTAATTAGTCAGATAAACCTACTAAAGGTTTCGCTTAGTGCTCTTCAGGGCTAAGATCCGACTCTTTGTAGGATCTTAACCCTGAAGAGCACTAAGCGAAACTTTTACTAGGTTTATCTGACTCATTAGGTTTATCCTTATATATATATATATATATATATATATATATATATATATATATATAAGGATATAATGAGTCGTCCAATATATATATATATATTATATATATATATATAATATATATATATATATATATAATAATCCGTTATCCCGGCTTGACCTATATATAAATTTGAATTCAGCACACCCAAATTAGTAAAAAAACACACATTCACATTTTGCCTCCGACAAAAAATATTTTTTGTAAATCAGTGTAATCAAAGATATAAACCAAAATTGATAAAAAATATATTTTTTGCCTTTTCCGTTTCTTTTAAATCTTCCTGGATAGTTTTCATCAGAAACTTCTCATGTATAATTCTCAGTTACAAATTCTAATCCTGTCATCCCTAGTTTTTTTCACGTTAAAACTACTCTACCTCTCACACTATCTAATTCCCCCCCCCCTCTCTCTCTCTCTCTCTCTCTCTCTCTCTCTCTCTCTCTCTCTCTCTCTCTCTGTTTGATACTTCTCTGTTACAAGTGCTAATTCTGTCATCCCAAGTTTTTCTCGTTAAAAACTACTATACCTAACTCTCTCTCAATATCGCTTTTGCACTCTCTCTTTCTCTCTCTCTCTCTCTCTCTCTCTCTCTCTCATGCCTCCTCACAATGTCATTTCATTTTTAGGAACAAATCAATTTACACTTTAATCAGAGATCGCTTTCCTTATTATTTGATATCCTTTATAGTATCGTGTATAACCCCTCCCCCCCCACCAAAAAAATAAAAACCCGAACCCAAGTTACAAGTGAGGCGTGTGAATGTTTGACTAGATAAGAAACTACTGAATGGCGCCTACAAAGCGGCTTTGAAATTTGTTATTTCAATCGAATGCCAAGGGGAAAAGACAGATTCTGACGGACTGTAACCCTTATAAAATGAAAAAGGCCACACACGCGATTGTAACTTTTCAGCTCATAAAAGAAAAAAGAAAAAAAGAAAAAGAGAAAAAAAGATGGACTCAAGACCAGTTACCTGTTCACCCCCCCCAAAAAAAAACCCCAATTCGAACACAGGAAAGCGATGCAAAAAAAAAAGCAAGAAAAAAAAGGACAGCCCCCCCAAAAAAAACACTTCCCAAAAACAATTCGAACACAGGAAAGTAATGCAAAAAAAAAGCAAGACAAAAGCCCCCCCCAAAAAAAAAAAAAAAACAAAAAACAAAAAAAACAAACAAACAAACAAAAAAAAAACAAACAAAACAACAACAAAAAAAAAAATCACTGATATTCTGAGAGAAATAAAAGTTTACTAGCAAACCTGTTCATATATCATAGTATGATAATTCAATTATTACAACTAGGAAAAAAAAAAAAAAAATAAAAAACGCCCTCAGGGCGATGTAAAAATACATTTTTGAAAGATATTGCTTGGGGAGGTGGAAAAATTTAAAATTAAATGTCGGAGAGTTTGAACCATAAATCATGAAATCATCAAATTTATTAAAGGAGTAAAAAAAAAAAAAAAAAAAAACAATTTGAAATCGAAACTAAGTTCTATTAACTTTGAATATCTATTAAGATAAAACAAACTATATATAAATATATGATACTGGGGATGTATCTAGCAAAACTTGTTTTAAAAAAACAATGAGGACTGTCTAATGTTGCATACTCAAATTTTAATACGTTTATTCTATGTTATGACGATTATGACGGGTATACTGACATAAGCAGTGACGTAGTTTTTGTTACAACAAAAACCGGAAGTGGATCTCCATTATTAATAGATGTTTGATATGTTTACTTAAGAGTTATTGCTAAATAGTTCAATATGTATAAAGTATCTCAGTCAGTAAAGCGTTCGGCTTGGAATCATAAGTTTCCTGGTTCGATACCTACCCCCGGCAACTAAGCGTATGAGTAGCACATCGATCTGTGCGGTAAAGTGAAGAGCTGATGGTAGATGTGGCTCTCCACCTCAGACGCTAAAACAGTCTCCTTGGTCTAGCGCAAGTGAAAAAGAGATAGACTCATTCGCTGTCTGTCTGATACCGACATTAGGCCAGCCAGACGAAGAAAAATAATAATTATGATTTATCTCTTTCTCGCTTTTTTTCTTTCTTCTTTTCATCTTTTCATTATGTTTGATTGAAACAAATTAGCGTTATCGCTCCAGCGCGCTCATCCCTCTCTATATCTTCCCCCACTCGCTTTCTTTCCGATTATATTTTGTGCTTTTTATTCCCTTTATTTCTTTTTTTTTCTTGTTTTACGGCATATCAACCCTGGTGGGTCATTTAATGCCGACAAAGTTGTGAAATAAATTCATTCTTAATGCATAATACAATTTTGTTTATAAACTCATGTTTTTCTATTCAACCCATAGATGGGACCCTAACAGGTACTATCACTCCGGGTCAGAGTGGACCAAGGAGCAATAGTGTTGAAGGGGTGCTCCACATTCTCCAAACCTCCAGAACCTCACCATCAGATAGAGTTTAACGTCATTCCCAGGACATAAATACCCTCAGCCACCGCCTTCTAGTACCCATATGATAAGAAGGATTGGGGGTTTCCATAAGGGCAATAGGGTTGGGGCAATCATATAGGTGCTAGGGCTTGACGTGACCAGCCGATTGATCGGAGGGGGCCTCTCCGACCGCCCGTCTAGCCCAAGAAAAGCCTAAAGTGGAATATTGCAAGTCATGGACTGCTCAGCCACCTGGCTTCAATCCTTAAGCATCACGGGTCACCATCCACGACCAACAGGTGGCTCAATTGGGGGTGTCTTACTCCTCTGCAGAGGTGCACTCGGTGCATTCTAACGCCCCAGCCGACAGGGCGGTTTATATCTTTATAACAAAACTGGAATGGTCCATTATTTATGTGAGGTGACGACACTCATGCGAAATATGAATTCTACAGATAAGCAACACCACATAATTAGGATTTACATTTTTGCATTTCATTTTGGACAATTTGAAAGTTCTTATTCTTATCCAGAGGATGTTGCAAGATTTTAACGGTCGGGAAATTAAGGAACACGAGTATTTACCTATAGACAGAAGGCAATTATGTTCATATCTATCTAATTTGAATGCTCCAAAAGTATATCCTCCGATTTATTTCCACAGAAATTATATTATATGGAAGACAATATCACCATTACATTCGGTTACAAAATAATATTTTTCTATTATTCAGATTTTTCGGACTGTTGTCCTCATCTTTATTGTTATATACATGGCTTTTCGGCCAATGTGTCCCCGGCTTTTTGTGTATATGTTGTGACCTAACAAAGGTTACTAAATGTGAAATAACGAAATGGATTTCTCTGAATGTTTGAGATGAGGCTTGAAGATTACTATTATCTGCATTATTCGGACTATTGTCCCCATCTTCATTGTTGAAGAAGGCCGGAGGGTATATCGGCCGAAACGTTGTACAAATAACAATGAAGATGGTGACAATAGTCCGAATAACGCAGATAATACTAACGAAATGGATGTTGGAAATGGAATCGAATCTTTATAGCATTAACAAAATACAATACTCGCCAGCGGTGTGAAGAAAGGTAAATCACTGCTGGTGGTACAAGACTACTCAGTCTATATAATGCTCCCATAATAAATATTACAACAGTGCGATTATTTGAGGCGTCTTCTCGTTTTTCCGTATGGTAGATGTGGCGCTCCACTCAGCCGCTAAAACAATCTCAACTTCATCCCATAAGGGCAGGTTGTTTCCCTTTTAATTCCATATATGGTCAGCCATACCCGACTTTTCTATTTCTCCTCGCACCACTGCTTTATGGTGTTCCTCTAGTCTTACTTTGAGCGGACAGCAGGTTTCGCCTTTATAAATTTTGTCACAGCTGCATGGGATGGAATATACACAATTCTTGGTTATATTCTGTCAGGGACTCGACTCGGAGAAGATGTTTATGAAAAGTTCAGTCACTCCTGAATGTTATCCTGATGTGATATGGATTACATATCTTTTTGTGGCACAATAACCTGTAAAAAAATACAAATTTTCATTGTAGATTTACGGCGAAATGAAAATGGCCGACCAAAACATACGGCTTCCTCTAAATGAAACAAACAAGGTGAGGTTACTCTCATTTATGTAACTAATGTTCAGATTACCTACACTTTTTATCTATATATATAGAATTTTACCTATGTATATATATATATATATATATATATATATAGATAGATAGATAGATAGACACAGACACACAGAGAGAGAGAGAGAGAGAGAGAGAGAGAGAGAGAGAGAAGAGAGAGGAGGGGGAGAAGAAGAAGAAGAAGAAGAAGAACGGGAGAGAGAGAAAGTGGCAAA
>CM042145.1:65438091-65455591 GCA_023376005.1 Doryteuthis pealeii | reverse complement strand
GTACCTAATGGTAACAATCGCACCATAAATGTATTGTACTTTATAACAAATATATATATATATATATATATATATATATATATATATATATATATATGAGAAGTAAATAAACAAACGATGTGTTTTTGATATGGCTTTTTTAGCCGACAATTTTTGGGAGAATATGTGCTTAATTGATGTCGTACCTAATCTTGAAAATTAATTAATTAATAATTAATTAATTAGGCGGGCATACCTATTCAAATGTAAGGCTAAACAAATTGAGAAAAATCAATGTCTGTATGTACATTTCGGCCTATTAGGCCTCACCAGCAGAGCTATAGACAGGAAGACCGCCTTGTGCGTGATTCGAACCCTGACTGTCAAGTTGGTGTATTGGTTACGGTCCCCGCCTATCACCTTGACAGTCAGGGTTCGAATCACGCACAAGGCGGTCTTCCTGTCAATAGCTCTGCTGATGAGGCCTAATAGGCCGAAATGTACATACAGAGATTGATTTTTCTCGATTTGTTTAGCCTTACATTTATATATATATATATATATATATATATATATATATGGAGAGAGAGAGAGAGAGAGAGAGAGAGAGAAGAGAGAGAGAGAGAGAGAGAGAGAGAGAGAGATGCTTCAGACATGCCCAGGAGTAGATACAGTAAATCAGTTGTTTTCCATGTTTATCATTGGTTAACGATCAATAAAATTGAATATTGAACTTTTGAACAAAAGTTGAATTTTAAATGTGGACCCCAAATCAATGTTTTATAGCTGAAATGCTTCAACCGAAAGGAATTTCCGTTTATCTACAAACTAGAAATGGCTACCCGGCATCGTCTGGATAGAGGGGATGGGGTTAAAAAATAGTTAGTCTTGCAGATCCATTATCACTAAATCACATGTTGGAACCTCTCAGGATGCCCCATTAAAATCTCTACGTGAAAAAACTTTGCGTTGATCAGGCTTGGTGGAGCATCAGAACAAAATGTGCACAGAACTCTCTGAAAAGAAAAATTAATGTCTTCTACTTGAAACATTAAATGTAAAAAAAAAAAAAATCCACACTATTTCCATTTAAATTTTATCTTTTTATTATCTTCACGAATACAAATCAAATCTTTATTATATTTTCCCAAAATGCAAGATCTGGTGATAGTGAATGTGTAAATATATATTTACTTTGTCAGTAATCATTTTATTTTCCTAGTTTCCTCTGGACATACATACATACACACCAATTGCCCTTTTTATATGTACTAGCAAATATATGCACCCTCCGGGTGCAAGTATTTAAGTTTTAATGTAATGAAATATCGTATTAAATTAGAAAGTCTAATAAGAATGCAGATAAAAAGATTTGAAACAGAGTGGGGGTATAATAGAAAAATAGAAATGAAACTTACTCTTCCATCACTGCCGTTTTTCATTGCTGAATTTTACTTATTTTACTATTTAGTTAAATTAGGAAATAAAGAATGAAATTACAGTTATTTTTTCTTGTTAATGGATTTAATTTAAGATTCATTGGAGAGATTTTTGCTTATATTCATTGAAATAAAACCAAACAGTTAGAAATCAATAATACTAAGCACATATTTAATAAAATCACATTTTTAATATCAATATGCAAATTAGCCTTCCCGTTCACACTGCAAACCGCTATTTTTGTATATATAATACAATATGTTATTAGTATGTAGATATGGACAACACTAATAAAAAGGTAAAGCAATTTTATTAATAATTGAGGTTTAAATATTAATAAAATCATGAAGAATGTGATGTAAATAACTATGTTAATTGTGACTCGATTAGTAATATAGTTTCGGTTACAGACAGAAAAACACACAATCTCCATTATAATAAGATAGATAGATATACTCGGCTCGACATATTTGTCGCACTCCTTAACGGTATTTCATATCATCCCCCACCCTCTAATTTCTGTTCATGCAAAGTTCAGCGATGACAATGTTAATCTAATTTTGTATGTAATCTTTTGTTTGTTGCAAAGTTTGTTCAGCAGACCTTGAAAAATGTTCATTCTATTTAAAGGAGGAAAGCAATGGGATCAAAATTCCTCATACACGCGCATCTTATATTAATTTAGCTAATAAAAACAAAACTACAATACTTCACTCTAAAGTGTCTGTAGTTCCAGAAGCTTATTTAAAATATCACAATAAACCATCGTGTAATGGTTAACAATGTAGACTAACAAACAATTACTCGTGACTTTGAGTCTCACTGGATGCCTCTTACCTCCTGCTTTATGTCACAACTAAGTAGGTATTTACCCAACCCATTCGCTATGATAAGGATGGGACACAAGGTCGCCATATCCAGCAATGAGCCTCAACTAAATATACTAGCAAAATAAAAAACACCCTCTGGGCGATGTAAAAATAAATTTTTGAAAGATATTGCTTGAGGAGGTGGAAGTTGAAAATGAAATGTCGGAGAGTTTGAACCATAAATCATGAAATCATCAAATTTATTAAAGGAGTAAAATAAACAAAAAAAAACAATTTGAAATCGAAACTAAGTTCTATTAACTTAGAATATCTATTAAGATAAAACAAACTATATATAAATATATGATACTGGGATGTATATATTATAAGTTGTTTTAAAAAACAATGAGGACTGTCTAATGTTGCATGCTCAAATTTTGAGTGTATTTATTCTATGTTATGACGATTTCGGGTATAGTGATGTTTGATAAATAACGACTTTTAATGGCACAGTTTTCGATCGGATCCGCCAGTCGGTCTGGGTTGTCGGTGAACCTGGATAACCAAGTTTGTTTTTTTATTGGGTGTGTCTTACATTTATGTAGAGGTGCAGTTGGCATATGCTACAATCCCAGACAATAGGACTAGTGGTGTAGTGGTTAACGTACTGGACGTTTAGACCGTAGTAAGCGAGTTCGAACTCCAGTCTCGCTATTATTTTCACTTTTGGTCAAATACCCTTGGGAAAGTCATGATCTCCCAATCTATGGGTTAAATAGTACCACTACTTTTCTTCAACAACGATGGCTTGAAAATTAAATAATCCCCGAAGGTTGATATGCCATTAAACAAAGAAACTAACGAAAACATATTTCAGTTTTACTTTTAGCATTCATATTCAAATTGGATATTTGTAAGGACTAACAAATATATGCACCCTCCGGGCGCAAGTATTTAAGTTTTAATAATATTATATTAAATTAGAAAAGCTAATGAAACTAAATAAGAATACAGATAAAATATTTGAAACAGGAGAAAGTAGAACAACTGAAACTTACTATTCCATCACTTCCACCTTCCATTGCTAAATTTTCCTAACTTAACTACTTAGTTAAATTAAGAAGTAAAGAACAAAATTACAGTTATTTCTTCTTGTTTATGGATTTCTTTTAAGATTTATCCCCGGGGTTGATGCTCATATTCATTAAGATAAAACCAAACAATTTGTAATCAATAATATTAAGCATATATCTATTAAAATCAAATCTTTAATGTCACTGACCTTGTGTCGCATCCTGCTCGTGCGGAGTAGTTGAATTATATATATATATATATATATATATATATATATATATATATATATATATATATATACGCTTTAAATATCACCAGTTCTTATTTTTTGTGCAAAAATTATGAAGATTTGATTCACACTAGAAGATATTAAAAACTTAAATATACATAGAAATAGCATTGAAATTCCACTTAAAAATGTCCAGCTTTTGTAAATCTCAAAGGTAAACAAATCAATACAGTAGGTTTTTTTCCTCCCTCTACCCAGTCGACGCCGGGCAGCCACTTTTAGTCATTTATAAATTTCTCTACATAAACGTCAATTTGTCAATAATATTTTCATGTCTTTGTCTTTGCATATAAATCATCAGCTTTTTAATTAACGATGCTATAAAAGTCAATTAGCCGACTAAGTGAAAACTGTGTCATTAGGTCAGAGTACAAATAAAAAAAACAAAGTCAGGAAAACTGTGTCAAATTTTTACCAATTTACCCACACACACATATACACACATAATAATAATAATAATAATAATAATAATAATAATAATAATAATAACAGAATCAATGAAATGGTCTGAATGTACCGCTTGGAATTTCCTTCCAAATGGAAGTGTTGGTGCGTTAATAACTGGCCGTCGTTTTTGTCGCTTTTTGTTTTCTTTTTTCTTTTTTTTTTCCTTTCGAGCTTGTAAATATCGATTCTGTTCTTCGACCGGTTCGAATAATAAAGAATATGGTTTCCTGATTGCAAACATTGTGAACTTATCGATTGCTGGTTTATCCAGGGTCGATCAATAGAAGCGTAAAGAGTCTATCGATCTTTTGACTGAGTCGAGATCTTTTTTTTTTCTTCTTCTTTCTCCGAAAAAAAAAGAAGAGAAAGGGGTTATCGGGGGTGGGGGGTGGGTTGACGTGTAAATTGAAAAGTGAGGTGGGAAAAAGGATGAAACTAAACAAAGAACAAAACCAAAAAGTAAAATAAGAATAAAAATCTAAAAGGGTTCTTTCACAAAAGAAACAGGATTTAATCAAATTTTATCTATTATAGTGAATCAGAAGTGATTTTTCTTTCTTTTATATCAATGAGGGGGGAACCTCTTGAAAGCCCGTGTGGGTTTTCAAGTATATCTTTCAATGATCTCTGAGTTCTTTGAAGGTTTTCAAATAATGTTGATTCTATCAAATTTCATCAATTCTAGTGTATCAAAATGGTAATTTTTAAAGTTTTGCAGGCTCCCAACATTTAAAAAATTAGTGCAACATAATCTTTCAATTATATCTTCATTGACTTTTTGTAGGCTAAAGATAAGTAAACATATATTTTCTTTGTTTCTAGTATATCACAATGGGGATTTTTAAGTTCAGCGGGCTCCTAACATTTACAAAAATTGGCGCAACACAATCTTTCAATTATTCCTTCATTGATAAAGATAAGACAAGTAAATGTATATTTGCCTTGTTTTTTTTATGAAACTAGCAAATATATGCACACTTAGACTGCTAGTATTTAAGTTTAAATGTAAGAGAATATCATATTAAATCATAAAGGTTAATGAAACTAAATAAGAATGCAGATAAAAAGATTTGAAACAGAATAATCGAAAAATAGAACAACTGAAACTTACTCTTCCATCACTACCGTCTTTGATTGTTAAATTTTCCTAATTTAAAAATTTAGTTAAAATAGGAAGTAAAGAATAAAATAATAGTTATTTCTTCTTGTTTATGGATTTCTTTTATAATCTATCCCCGATATTGTTGCTCATATTCATTAAGATAAAACCAAATAATTAAAAATCAATAATACTAAGCACATATTTATTAAAATCACATTTTTAATATCAATATGCAAATTAGCCTTCCCATTCACACAGTAAACCGCTATTTTGTTCTATATATAAATACAATTTCATGTTATTAGTATGTAGATAGGGCCAGCAGTATTAATAATGTAAAGCAATTTTTTAAATGAATAATAGAGGTTTAAATAAGAATAAAATCAGAGAATGTGAGGTAAATAACTACAAGAATTATGACTTGAGTAGTGGTATAATTTCGGTTACAGACATACAAACACAGAATCTCCATTATAATAAGATTTATAACCAGAAAGATAACATGAAAAAAAAGATTCTATTGCGCATTTTTGATACGTTTGATCGCTCAAGAAAAGAAGCATTAGTGTCTTTTGAGAAGTCCCATTTTTGTCTTTTCTTTTCCAACAAAATCTTTTAACATTGACTTGATAAAAAGAGAAAAGCACTCTTTGTTGTTCTACGTTCTGATCAACCAACCTGATTCGTTGTGAATGACCAACACCTCCTCATGCGATTCCAGTGATTGATGATTTTCGTTCAACATCAATGAATGTTCTTAACCCTCGTTCTATCTACACACACACATTACAAATTCAAAGAGACAAAAAGAAATAGATCGCACTGTTATATACCCGGGTATATATACGGGTATATAATCGCTGAGAGAGACAGACAGACTATGGGGAGAGGATGAGGGATTCTTACTTGTTTTCTTGTCTTCATCAATGGTCATCCTCTCTTTTGGGCTCTGCTGTTGGGTTGACTTCTTTTTGGTTGGACTGGGTTTCTGTTGCGCATTCTGATTTTAATTAATCAACAAGACTCTGTTGTTTTTCTTAAAGTTTTTATTAAACAACCCAACCCCAAAACCGTGTGGTTTGAGAAGCGACTCCTCGCTTACTTTGAATATCTGGCCGCAACTAAAGTAAAAATTGCCTCACGCCTCCAATGGAGCGTTTTTCGAGGGGTCAACCGAATGTCACCACAAATAAATCATAACCATAACAGCTAAGGTAATTTTCCACTCAACCCCGCTATTCCGAATCTAACGAACGCCGACACAAAATATCTAGCTACAGTACTTACATAATCCATAAGCAACCAAAGAACTATAAAACATCACCAATAACCCTGCATCAGTTCACCTCGACTATCAGTCTAGTTAAAATGTTTGCAGCAGATAAGCAGACCAAATATCAGGTTTATCAAAAATGGCCGAATTTCTGTCTACATGCATCATATTGGTTGTATTACCCTGTATTCCACTATCCCAGGTCCTGTCAACGAGAACAACCCACGAACCGAAGATCATGGGATTAGCAGGCATAAAAAATGCGTAGATCCCTTCGGCATTCCCCCTCAAGGCGGCACCTCAGGCACTGGTCAATAAATCTAGCCCTGTTCCTTAAAGGGGGCAGGTGTTGCCTGGTGCGATGCCCCCCCCCCTCCTGGGATCACGCCGTTAATTTCCTTCCCGGTCAGAAGCCGAAGCCACTGGACACAGAGCAGAAAGCCTAGTGCCGGTAAGTATACATGCATCATGTTGGTATGAAACAGTTTTTTTTCTCCAAAATATCCGTCGGAAAAGAAGTAACCGAAACAGTTTTGCCCGTTCAGAAAACATTTTACCGGCTACATTACAAATAAGTTGATTAACTTAGTATAAGAAATAAGAATTCGGTGATTAAGTTGTTAAGATTTTTAAATGCCATCGTTGGCCAGTTGAAAAGGGTTTGTAGTAAGTAAGTCCTGGGGTATGGAATCCTTTGGTAAGTGTATAAGTCCTATCCTGCGAATAAGTCCTATCCAGCGTATTGTTAAAGGTCCAGTGATACAATCCTATGTCCGTCGTCCACGAAGGTTCAAAGCAGTTATGAGTAGTTATGACCAGTACAGCAGAGTACTGCCATTGATTGGCCAAGAGTTTAATCATATAGTTCTCGGCGAGTCTATAAATAAAAGTGAATATCTAGCACACGCCTTATATATAAAAAATCCCAGCATAAGTGACACCAAATAATCAGGATTTACATTTTTGCATTTCATCTTGGACGATTTGGACGGTTTGATTTTTAACTAGAAGGTGTTGCAAGATAATAACGGTCGGAAGATTAAAGAACAAGATTATCAAAATAAAATATATATATTTTGGGTCATTTTTCTCGTCCCCAAAGATTATGGACAAATCATTTAAATTCACCCTGTACATTTTCTAGGACCATAGAAAAAGTTTTGTGAATTAAATTTGCTCCGTGGATCCTTTATGTATTAATACAATTGTTCCTTAATCTTCCGACCGTTATCATCTTGCAGCACCCTCTGATTAAAAATAACACTGTCCAAAGCGTCCAAGAGAAATATAGAAATACAAATCTTTATTATCTAGTGTTGCTTATCCGCCGAATACTTATTTCTTATGACTGTCGTCACGTCAGCTACATAATGGACCATTCCGTTTTTATTAGAAAGAAAAAAAGGAATGAAAAGGGATATGCTACTCAAAAATATAACAAGAAAGAAAGAAAGAGAGTAGGGAAATAGTGTGAGCGCGCGGAAGCGATAACGCTAATCTGTTTCAATCGAATATAATGAAAAAATGAAAAGAAAGAAAGAAAGAAAGAAAAAAAAGAGAAAGTTTTAATGTAATAAAATATTATATTAATTTAGAAAGCTAATGAAACTAAATAAGAATGCAGATAAAAAGATTTGAAACAGTGGAGGAGCCTGATCGAAAAATAAAACAACTGAAACTTACACTTCCATCACTCCCGTCTTTCATTGCTAAATGTTCCTTATTTAACTATCGGAAGTAAAGAATAAGATTATTTCTTCTTGCTAATGGATGTCTTTTAAGATTTATATTTCTTTTAAGATTTTTGCTCATATTCATTAAGATAAACGCAAACAATAAGAAATCAATAATACTTATAACATATTTATTAAAATCAAATTAATTTAATTACAATATGCAAAATAGCCTTCCTATTCACTCTGCAAATCGCTATTGTGTTGTATATATAAATACAATTGCATGTTATTAGTATAAAGATAAGGCCAAGTGTATTGATAATGTATAACAATTTTTATTAATAATTGAGATTTAAATAAAAATGAAATCATGGAGAATGTGACGTATATAACTAAGGGAATTATGACTTGATTAGTAATATAGTTTCAGTTACAGACAGAAAAACACACAATCTCCATTATGATAAGATTTGATACCAATTGTTTTTTTGTTGGTAATTTATGAGGAAGTAATTTATGTTTATAAATTATAATAATGTTGGTAATTTATGAGGAAATTATCAAAAAAGAGAAGCCCCCCCCTAAAATACATTTAACGCCCTAAGTAGGTTGTTTTCTTTCAAGTAACACCATAGCTGGGGTCGTTATTTTAGTAATCACCGGGCAGCAATTTTTGAGGCAGGAGACCGGGACGCACTTCCTCATAAATTACCTTTTTGTATTGTTTTTACTTTGACCAGAAAAATATTGAAGCATTTGAATACTTGGCATTTTGAATTTTTAAGCCTACTTGGAAGAAATAATCTTTAGTTTTCTGTTATTTTCTTTTTTTCTTTACTTTTTATTGGAAAGACATTGTAAGATTAAATTTCATTTTATGTAACTTCCGAGAAATAACATATTATAAAGGAAAGCAAAGATAATAAGAGCTAATCATAAATATGTCAAACTAATCGTATTTTCCAATCTATTTCCATCTCTTATCACTGAATATTACATTAACAATGATTTATAAATTGGACACTGAAACCGATCATTATTAAAACACGTACTACAGTGTATGCAAAGAAAACCAGAGTTCTCTAGGTTCTTTGTTATATGCGTTCTTATTTAATTTCGTTAGTTCTTTGTTTAAAAACTACAATTGATTAATATCTATTATTAGGGATACTAGCAAGAATATGCGCCCTCCAGGCATAAATTTTAATTTTTAATGTAATTAAATATATAAAATTAGAAAAACTAACGAAATTAAGTAAGAACGCATATAAAAAGATTACACCTATTTTAATTACATTTTAATAGGTTTCTTTATGAAATTATTCATAGGATTTATTTAATGCGTTGAAGAATAAACAATAATATTAGAGATCAATAACACCAAGTAATTATATATTAAACCCGTTTTTGTTAAAACCAGTATGCAAATTAGTCACACCATATATCATGTAAACCTTTATTTCTTAATGATTTATAAGGTAAATTGCAGAATTTTAAATACACTAATAATATGGGCTGTTTTGAGGCAAATCTAACTCAGAATTTCATAGACACATTGGTAATAAATAATTTATTTTATGTATTAATTTGATTATGAATTAAATACACATTGATAAACTTACGTAATTTCTGAGGATATTGTGACGTAAGCAGTTACTTAGTTTATGTTACAGACAGACAGATACCGAATCTTCATTATACTAATTGATAAGATGTGTAAAAATAATTTGTCTCACTAAGAGGGTTAAATCTTGTCGTATTCCTTCCTATTTGGTGCCAGTGACAAGTTTTCGAGCGTAACTAAAAGCTAGAATGTCGAATGCTGATTTTCAAAGCTTATTTCATTCGAACACCTGAAAGAAATGGCGCAGTATAATCTTCCATTCTATTCGATTTGGCTTTGTGCTGAACTTATCAGCTTAGTCAATATGATGACTGAGTTTCTAATAATCTTTCCAACCGAAATTTATTTTTACTACCACTCATGTTGAAAAGAATTGATATTTTATTGATGAATCGTTTCTCAGTGCTAGCTTGTTCAGAATCTCTGGAAAATATTTACTGTATTTTCTAGATTTATTCAACAATTTACGGATTGTATGGATATTCGTAAAGAGTTGTTTGTAAGAAGATAAGAATCTCTGGAAAATATTATGTGTATTTTCTAGATTTATTCAACACTTTATTGATTGTGTGGATATTCGTAAAATATTGTTTATAAAAAAATGAGAATTTCACTTTATCTTCAATTGTTTTGCAGACAAAACTCTTTCTAATCAAACCAGGTTTTTAACAATTAAATTCAAATTAATTCAATCATTTATGGCTTTTCTTTTGGGGGGCGTCAAAACCGTTCTGTTTTGGTTATCGTCTGTCATAAAACAAAATTTTACGACAGACGATAATCAAGATAGAACATTTTTTCCCCGCATAATAAAATATAGATTTAATGTAGAAGAACATTATATGACTTTTTCTTTTGAATCAAAATCAAAATCAAATTCATTTATGTAGTGAGATAGCCAATGGCGTGTTATCTCATTTGCATATGTCTCCTACAGCGGTAGATATATAGAGATAGTTTGCAGAACATAAAAAAAAATTGCTACGAGAAGCTAAGAGAGAGAGAGAGAGAGAGAGAGAGAGAGAGAGAGAGAGAGAGAGAGAGAGAGAGAGAGAAGAGAGAGAGAGCTACGATAAGCTCAGATAATTACTACTACGATTACAACAAGAAGTATGAAACTACACATCACAACAATTTATTAATAAAATGACAATTTATCTGAAAACAATAGTGTAAATGTAATGATTAGCACTTAGCTGATGCAAGATAACATGTGCACACGTTTCAATTCTTAATATGAAGCGCCACCTGTGCATTTAGTAAAAAAAAAAAAAGAAAAACACAAAGTATTCAAAAGATGAGTTTATTCCTAATGGTAATGCCGACGTTATAAAGTTTTGGTTTTTGCAATCTTCATGACGACACGGTGAAATCTTGTGTGGAGATGGTGGGTGACTTGCAGAACATGAGAAGAGCTGGTTGTATATGAAGAAGTGGGGGGGGGTCGCAAATCACCCAACACCTCCATACAAGATTTCATCACGTGTCCTGATGAAGGTTACAAAAACCGAAACGTTATAATGTCGACATTAACTTTAAGAATAAAGTCATATTTTGGAATAATTTTTGTTTTGCTGTTTTTTTTCTACATACCCCTCGGATTTAATTCCCCATGTTACTCTATACACAAGTAAGAGTGTTGGAAAGACATGGGGAGAGGCGAACCAGTACGGAAGTGGTATTCGGTTGGCGTGGTTTGTGTGTGGGAGAGAGAGGGAGAGAGGAAGAGAGAATCACGTGAATCTGTGCTTTCAGTGCGACCTGATGAATATATGTATATATATATATATATATATATATATATATATATATATATATATATATATGGACTCTCGCGTCGATTTTCGACGGATGAGTTTTCATTCAGTGAACAACCAACACAGTGATTTGTTTATAGTGGTGAAGGCTTGTGTTGGACCATTCCGCACTTTTTGGCACAGTCGATAGGAAGGAATTGGTGCATCAAGGAATGTCACAAACCCAATCAACAACTGACCTCAGAATTTTGAACTCAGAGTTATCCCTCTCCTGGACTGGTTACCTACCCAAGGTTAAAGAGTCCAGTCTGCCCTACTATTTTACCCATATATATATATATATATATATATATATATATATATATATATATATATATATAAGATGGGCGATTCAGTGGTTATTTCCACAAGGCTTTTTCCTTTTTAGTTTATTGACTAAAATTGAATACTAAACTATTCCTTACTTATGGCATTGACATATTTTTGAAAAAAGAATAATTTCCACGGTTTCAATTAGCAGTAATTTGCAATTAAGTCATAAAGTAACCCATCTGTCACTTATCTGCCTATAAATTTCACCCCTTCTGTATATATGTTCATTTCTCTCGCTGTTATATTTTAGCATCTCTGTAAGAAGAATTTGGAAGACTTGGAGTGACACTAGCTGACTACTGGTCCTTATTTGACCCCTGCCACCACCATCAAACCTGCAGTCGAGAGAAATCTCTGTTCACCAACCCCTTAGCTATAATGACAAGCCATAATCCCTGCACTTCCCTTTCACCCCTGTCATGGTAAAAATTGTCAATGGTGTTTTTGTTTTTCTATTAATTTAACTACCGAAAAAATTACTTTATTTTCAAAATTTTTTTTTTTTCTGAAGGAGAAGTATAAGTTTTGTCAACCTTTCTTGGTTGGAAGGAGTTTCTGTTGGTCATCAAGACTAACGTAAAACATTATCTAAATCTTGAATAGTCAGCACTTTTCGCAACAAACTATTTTGAAAGAAGCGAATATTAAAGATAACCGAAATAAAACTAGTTCGAAGACTGAATGATAATTCTCTAGATGTGACACAATGTTAAGAAAAATTAAATTAGTGAAAGAACACTAATTAGGACTGAGCCTTTTCTGTAAGTGACCACCCTTTAACAGGTTTGAATTCAGAGTTTTCCTTCTCCTAGACTGGTTGCCTAACAAAGGTTAACGACACCAACCAATCCGCCCTAGTATTTACCCATAGCTGGATTGAGAGTAGTTGGATTCATACATTTCCCAAGGGTATTACCACTATGTAAACTGTAGCCTGATCCAGGATTTGAACTCTGGTCGACGAGCCCATTTCGTACGACTCTATTAGACCCAGTGCCTCAAACAAGTTAATTAAGCAAAGTTTATGTTTGAATTAAGAGCTTTCCTTCTTCTAGACTGGGTATCTAGCCCAAAGTTAAAGAGCCTCGTCTGCCTTACAATTTACCCATAGATAGAGGAAGATTAGTTGGATGCATATATTTTCCAAGGGTATTAGCGCTATGCGAAATACAAACAGCCTCATCCAGGATCTGAGCGTGGATCGACGAGTCCATTTCATACGACTTGAATCATTTGATAGCGAATATATATATTTACCAACCCCTCCGCATGAAGATGATGCGAGACAAGTCAATTAGTTAAGCGGAGTTTAACAGGTTTGAATTCAGAGTTTTTCCTTCTCCTAGACTAGTTACCTAGCCAAGACTAAAGAGCCTAGTCTGCCCTACTATTTACCCATAGCTAGAGGGAGATTAGTTGGGTGCATACCTTTTCCAAGAGTATTAGCGCTATGTGAAATACAAACAGCCTCGTCCGGAATTTGAACTCAACTCTACGACTCTAACCATTTGGCAGCGAATATAGGGGATTCAAATTATATCGTATCCATACTTTATATCATACCTTTTCTTTGTTTTGAACTCACACCATCCATTATTATATATTAACGAGGCTATATTTTATATTCTAACCGAATTTACTATGAATTGGTGGCATTCTATATTTTCTCCCTGACCTACATGTGCGCTTATCTCAATTTGAACTAGCAGCCAGCAGGTTTGTGTCAGTATGACATGAGTGTACTTTTAAGCTTCTAGAACTTCGGCTGTGCTGGCTATAACTTTAAAGTGCATCTAATGATGAAGTTCGAATTTTGGAGCTCTGGAGAGTGTGGAGTTCCCCTTCATCGTCATTATTCCCAGGTTGTATGTTTTAGGGACCCATCTATGGGTTAAATAGAAAAAGGAGTTTTAAAAATATGTTAAAAAATGAGTTAAAATCTTTTTTGATTACCTATCAAGAATGAATAAAAGAAAACGTCTTCGGCATAAAATGAGCCAACAAGGGTTGACATGCCGTAAAATCTAACAAACAAAACCAAACCTAGAACTATGGCACTTTTCTTTTGTTTGGTTTGTTTTCTTTTATGGCATATCAACCTCGGTGGGTCATTTAATGCCGAAAAAGTTGGGAAATAGATTCATTATTAATGCATAATACAATTTTGTTTATAAACTCATGTTTTTCTATTTAACCCATAGATGGGACCCTAACAGGTACTACCACTCCGGGTCAGAGTGGACCAGGGAGCAATGGTGATGAAGGGGTGCTCCACATTCCCCAAACCTCCAAAACTGAAACCTCACCATCAGATAGAGTTTAACGTCATTCCCAGGACATGTAGACCCTCAGTCACCGCCTTCTAGCAACCATGATAAAAAGGGGTTGGGGTAGCCATAAGGGAAATGGGGTTGGGGCAATCATATATGTGCTAGGGCTTGACGTGACCAGCCGATTGATAGAAGAGGCCCTCTCCGACCGCCCGTCTAGCCCAAGATAAGGCCAAAGTGGAGTATTGCAAGTCATGAACTGCTCAACCACCTGGGTTCTATCCTTAAGCATCACGGGTCGCTACCCACGGCCAACAGGTGGCCCCATTGGGCGAGTCTTACCCCTCTGCAGAGGAGCAGACGGTGCATTCTAACGCCTCAGTTTTCTTTTGTGTTTACACAATATGAATGCTATGTCTGAAACATGATAACAAAATAGATTGCTTTTAAGGATGTAAGTCATTGTATTAACAAATATCTTTGATATCAAATTTATAACTAATACTCTCAAGTGTAGCGTTATCGCAACACATCGACGTGTATAACATGGCGGATCTTATTTGGAATGGAGTGATGATGTATCATATAAAAATAATCGTTGTATACTTATCTCATTTTCTGTGCTACCCGAGAAGCTCGAATCTGGCTGTTGGGTCTGATGTTGAGTAGTATGGCATTTGTCTGATGTTTTGCGTTTGGAACCAACATGGGATGCTGGAGGACATCTTGCCTTCTGCCATTTTTTTTTTTAGTAATAACACAAGATGACTTATTTTTTTCTCATAGGAGTTTTTATTTTGCCCAAGTGAGAAACACGTCTCACTCCGTCAACGCATCGTTCCAAACTCCCCCCACACTCTCACTCTTCCACACCTCACCATGTGACCTCTCTTCTCCCGACCAGTAAAAATGCCATGTGGCATTTTGCTGACTCACCCCAAAAACTTTACATGCTAATTTACGCGTAATGCTTATATTCCTCCTAAAATCTTTTCATGCTAATTTACACGTTACTATTAAATTCCTGTCCTCCTACTCTATCCATCCCGATTCTGTTACATACAGAAATTGATATTTATAAAGTGTGAACCAATCTCATCATTCAGTCACAGTATTGGAGCATCCAATGAGGTCGGGATTTTCTGCACTAATATCGGTCAACAAAACTTGCAGATTAATTATTATTCGACAACAGCAGTCCTGAAGCTGGTTAGTTGGTTGGGTTTTACGGCATGTCAACCCCTTATTGTCGGTGACTCAATTCTTTTTAAACACTTTTAAACTCATGTTTTTCTATTCATTTGCATTTAAGGTCGTAGCTAATTTACCTGAAATCAGTTGCTAAATGGTTGGTTATATTTTACGGAACATCAACAGATTCGGTTATTTAATGCCTGAAGAATAATCAAGCTAAGTTCCAATTACCGTCAAATTGGTAAGACACGGCAACAAGCGGTTGTAACTGAATACAATCCCGTCCTGTCGCAATTCCACTGCAGAATGACAGGGTATTTATAAAACTCCACAATATCATAGAAACCAAGCAGCCAATCAGAACTCAGGGAATGGAATCACCAAAATGCATGAATGGACTATTCTTGATTTCTATAAATACCAACTGTCTTGGACACTGCTTCAGTTGGGCTTAGCTAGTTGCTGTTATTCAAACCAACAGTAGATAAACTGACTTCAATAATGCCAAGGCATTCATTGCTTCATTCATTCTTGTTTGGTACTCAATTTGTTTAAAACACGTTTTTTCTATTTAACTCATAGATGGAACCATAACACGCACTGCCACTCCGGGTCTGAGTGGACCTTGTAGCAATGGTAATTAAGGAGTACTTAACTGAAAAATCACCATTAGCTAGAGTTTAATGTTATACCCAGAACACTAGGACCCTTCTAGCACATCTATGGTAAAAAGTGTTCAGGTCTTTGGTGATATAAGGTGTGTGATAGATCTCTACTCCTACTTATAGACTAGGCGAGATCATGTGATCTATTTGTTGGCAAATCACTGTCAGTACTCTGAGGCTGATACAATACTTAACCGACCCTACTGGTCATAATTACTACAGCGTTCTTTGATGACGGACATAGGATTAAATCACTGGACCTTTACCAATATGCAGGATAGGACTTATACGCTTACCAAAGGATCACCAAAGGATTCCATAATATTGAACCTTCTTTAAGCCCTTTTCAACTGGCCAAGGATGGCACTTAAAAACTTTACAAAAAGAGTTCGGACCAGTCCTGGAAATACTTACAAGGCTGACACAAGGCCGCAATAATCAAGCATCAAACAGCGAACTCAGTAGATTGGGCTTCCAAAACGACAAATAATTTGGTCTTTCAATAAATACGGTGAATTTTGCCCAATGATTTGGCCATAGGAAAGACTGTCTTACTGTTGCATTTTTCGGCATGTCAACCCTTGTTGGGTCATTTTATGCCGAAGGGGTTTTGTTTTATTCATTCTTGATGGATACTAAATTGTTTTAAAACTCAGTTTTTAAATGTTTAAAGTTGCACTTTTTCAAAAGAAATCAACAGTGATGTGTCCTAGATCACTATCAGATGACGTTTACTGACCACTGCACCCGGAACATTTTCTTTACCTGAGAGATTTTCTAGAGAGCAATAACCCCATATATATGTGCCCTTTTTGTCTTGTCTTAGTCTAAGCAAAACTAGTGACTACTTTTCCAAAAATATGACTAAAACAAACTCCAAAAACTGATACATTGTAAGATCAGAAACAAAAATTGCAATACTTCTTTTTTTTTTTTTTTAGATTTGCTCATTAACCATCGCATCACATTCAAGCAACATGGACTATTGACAAATTACCGACCATATGGCAATCTGATCTCTCACATAAAATAAATCTGATAATCTTTCAAGCTGTAGCTGTGTCATTGCTACTGTATCGTTGCACCACTTGAACTCTAAGGAAACACACAAAGATGCCATTTTGAATAAATCCTGGACGCAGCACCCTATTAAGTTGTACAACCACTTACTTCCCATCTCACAAACTATCAAAATAAAACAAGCAAGAGATGCTGGGCACTGCTGGAGAAGTAAGAACGAAATCATAAGTGACGTTCCCCTATGGACTCATATACACGGACACACCAGGATAGGTTGACAGCAAAAATGTAAAATCCTCAGTTCTGTACGGATACTGGATGCTGTCTAGAGAACTTTCCAAGAACGGATGGCCTATGGGAACGGATGGCGAGAAAAATCCAAGGAATTGCTTCCACTCAAGACGTCTTGATAATGATGATGATGATGATGATGATGATTAAAATGCTTGGTTTTGAGCAGGAATATTTTGAAGTATCCATGTATATTCCTAAATGGTGTTGCTGCGATA
>CM042145.1:65423091-65435591 GCA_023376005.1 Doryteuthis pealeii | reverse complement strand
GTTCTTTTGTATAACGTCATCATCTAACTTTCCTTTGTTTTTGAGTTACAGAAACTAATAAACCATGTACGGTATATCTCGTTAGATTTTTAATGTTTTCAAGTATTTTTTTTATTGTTTTCTGTGTTCGTTACGGTCACACGGTGCACCTTAGTACATCAAGGGCAAATAAGTTATCGATATGTACCACTTGGACGTTTAAACGCTTCTTTCCACAACTCACAACTCCATACTTTTATACGTATATATGTATGTAAAAATGGAAAAGGAATTGAATCCGACAATATGAGGAAAAATGAGCAAAGAAAAGAAAAAGAAAAGTAAATGGATAAAATGAATTTAATCAATCACTTACACATGTGTTTCGGTCAGTTTATGTGTGTGAAAATATTTCGCACACATACAAGAATCGACCTTTATCAGAGTGAATATTTATTTTTATGAAAAAATTCGTTGGGAAAAAAACAACAGAGATTTTTGGAAATATTCGAAAATCGAATTTTTTAAAAAATTTGGAACGCTGAGAAATAGCTAAGATAGACCGTTATGAATAGGATATTTGTTTTTTGTTTTTTTGAGGGGTTATGGTACAAAGTAGTTTTTTATTGATACAAAAAATAAATAAAATAAAAAATAAAGTGTTATTATTTATCAATAACATGTTGAATATTTTTCTCGGAGTTTAGTTTATGTTTTGAAAAAAATCGGTGAAATGTTAAAAAAGTTGTCGATTAAAAAAGGGACCACATATATATAGATAATTTTGTATAAGTTGTTTAATTTATTGAGATGTTATCGTAAGATGGTTCAGTTTAAGTGGTGAATATATTTTTATTTAACAGATTATGTAAAGAAAAATTAGGTATAATACATGTTGCGTTATATAATAAGTGTGGAATTAATTAATAAGTTATAAAATATGTGGTGTGGTAATTTATAGTAAATAAAATGTATATATATAATATATATATATATATATATATATATATATAAGATTTTTTGGATGTTTTTTTTAGAAGCATTGTTGAATAAAGGATATATTATTATCAATATTTTTGCTTGAAGGCAATTACAATGCGTATATCGCATAACATTCGATAATTATAGAAGATAATAATGACAAGTGAATTTCGGTAAAGAATTATTCGGTGTGTAGAACATCGTACAGACGGTGTCAAATTTATTAAGTCTCATCAGCGATAATAAAGTTGAAACTGTCTGTACACATCATCACTGACGTAGCAGCTGTGGGACGGCCTCCTTCGTCTGTGGCTTCTTCGGTGATGTGGCACAGCGGGTTCAGTTGTTTCTTGAGGTGGTCCTACCGAGACCTGTTGATAATCGCTGCCGTTATTCTGAATCTAACGAACCCCGATTCAAAATATCTGACAACAGTAGGTACATAATTCATAAGCTGCCTTTGAACTATGTATCGCTTCCACTCATAGTGCACGTTTTTAGTTAATCATATAGTAGCTTTATTCTGGTAGCAATTATTTGGAAAATTATTGACTCCTCAGAATCGTTTTTCCCCACTTCTGAAATCATAAACTATAGACCGAATACTGAAAGATTTCTATGGCAAAATTTTTTAAATTCTGCGTGTTACAATTTATGAGAAGTCATAAAATGGGAACGTACCTGTAAGTTAGAATATTTAAATTAAGGTCTGTCAGATTTAAAATCAAGGTGTCCCTATGGAAGATTACCCGTGACGATTATAACAGTTGACCCCTTAGAATCACGCCATGACAGACACGTGAGAATAAGTTTAGTTAGTCAGGCAGATCCGACCCAGATCTCAAGGAGAGCAGACGCGATTGTCGTCTCTCTCGGGTTCGGTCTCTCCCCGCGGCGAAATCAAATATGGGTTAATAAAACTTGATCAATACCAAACAAAGTCTTGTAGTTAATTCGATATTAAAGACGATATTAAACCCAGCCAGCACAACGAAGAACAGAAGAAGATGAAGATTCAGCAGAAGCATTTATAGTTAATTACGGTGGTTCTATATTCAGTAATGGTTCAAATTATTGGATTAAATAGGAAGGATAAATAACGGCTCCATTCTGTGCCATATCTTAAATAAAAAGGGGCTATACTGAAAGTCTTGTGCCAGTGACAATTTTGGAGATGTACCCTGATAAATAAGGGGTCACTAAGGGAGGTAACTAATAGAGAATATAATCTAATGTTTAACACAACATAAACTCTACACCCACCACCCCTATGTTAATATGTCTACCATTTTTTTTTATTCACGATTCTCAACTGGGATATTTATGTGCGATGTTAGCACTGTTACTTTAACGTAATCCCCTGTCAGATTATGAGGTCTCAGCATATAGAATATAAAGATAACATGGCGGCTGACAAGATAGAACCACTAGACGACCGAGGTAGAGTTAACAAGCAGCGAAGCAGTAAGAAGTGAACCAAGTAAGATCTATCATCTCTAATCTCCTCTCTCTCTCTCTCTCTCTCTCTCTCTCTATCTATCTATCTATCTCTTATAATGTAACCTGTATCTCTGTCTCTCTCTCTCTTATTATATACCCGAGAATGTTAGTGGGGTATATACAGCTATACAACAAGTGTTTGATGTTCAATGCTGTCTCTAGCGTCAAATATATTTAGCTTATTAATATAGAAAATATCTAAATCTAACAAAATATTAAAATAGAGATATTAACTAATCACTGTCGGGTGGTTGGTATTTGCGGCATGTCAACCCTTGTTGTATTATTTTATGCCGAAGATATTTTGTTTTATTCATTGTTGATGGGTAATCAATTTTTTTAAACAATTTTTAAACAGATTTTTAAAACTCATTTTGTTCTATTTAACTCATAGATGGGAACCTAACAGGTACAACCACTCCGGGTCAGAGTACACTTGGGAGTAATGGTGATGAAGGGGTACTCCACATTCCACAGAGTACTATAACTGGAGCCTCACCATCAGATCAAGTTTAACGTCATACCCAGAATACTAAGACCCATACCCACCGATTCTAGCACCCATATGATAAAAAGGGTTGGGGCTTGCTATAAATGCAATAGGGTTGGGACGCTTATATAGGTGCACCTAATCCAGGTAACCTGAAGAGCAAACCTAATGGTTATTAACAAGTATAAGAGAATTTGTCATCTCCTGGATTTTGCCGCTCCAATGGATCACAGAGTGAAAATGAAAGAAAAGGAAAATATAGACAAATACATGGATCTTGCCAGAGAACTGAAAATAACTGTGTACTGTGTGAGTGAAGGGATATCAATTGTAGTCACTTTTGAACGGTCACCATAGATTTGGAAAAATACTGGAGGAATTGAAATTAAAGGTAGAATCGAGACCATCCAGACAACAGCATTGTTAAGATCGGCTAGAATACTCAGAAGAATCCTGGAGACCAAAGTAGTTTTACTGTCACTCAGACTTCAGTGAAAGGTCACAGCTAGCGCTAGTATGAACAAACTCGCATGAAGATAATCATGATAATAATAATAATAATACAAAATCAAATCTGAGTAGATCTTCGTACTTGTAAATGAAATATTAATTCTTTACACCAATGGTTCCCAACCTCATGGGCCCCTTTTAACCCTATTTTACTCTGGTGGACCCTCTCATAGCCATTGTAATTTTATAGTTAAATACATTTTGCTTGCCTGGGTCCCCAAAAATGTTATATGGTCCCCGGGGGTACACATGGACCCCGGTTGAGAACCACTGGTTTACACGAATATCTTAAAAATATTATTTCATAGTTTTGATATAATAATTCTTTTGAAGTAAAAGCCTTAATGTCATTTTTTTTTCACAGTTAAGAAAGATAAGAATTCGCAGAAATCGAATTTCTGAGTTTTTTATAAAAAAATTGAAATAAAAGAAATACTATTGCTGGGATCTAACTGTAAATTAGGGCATCCAAAAACGTGAAGCGTTTCTGTTTAATGTTTTATATGTAGGTGGGAGTTACCGGCCCTATTATCGACACGCCCCATGTCCTCATTAAGGTGTCTCATTAAGATGCCACACTATGCCTGTAATCTCTGGCATATAAACAAATCTGACGTCGACGCATCCTTTTTCTTTGGCTATCGTTAATGAATCTGGAATGGTTAGTTCTTGTTCAAATACGGTTGTTTGGATTTTACGGCCTATCAACCCATTTGGTCATTTTATGCCGAAGATGATTTGTTTTATTCATTCTTGACGTGTACTCATTTTATTTTAAACTGATTTTTTTTTTCATTAGACCCATTCATACATACTCCTCATTCTCTAGAACTGGAACCTCGCCATCAATTGAGTTTAACATCATATCCAGGACATTAAGACCCTCAGTCACAGCCTTCTAACAACCATATGATTAAAAATATGCTGAGGTTTGCCATCAGGGTAATAGGGGTGGAACAATCATATAGGCACTAGGGCTTGACGTGACCAGTTGGTTGATCGGAGGGGGCACCATCGACCGCCCGTCTAGGATAAGTTAGGGCCAAAGTGGAGTGTTGCATGTCATGGACTGCTCAACTACCAATATTCTATCCTTAATCATTACGGTTCTTTACCAAAGGCCAACAGCTGGCACCATTGGGGGTGTTTTACCCCTCTGCAGAGGTGCAGTTGGTGTATTCTATAGGCCCAGCCAACAGTTAGAGCCAAAGTGTTTCATGTGATGGACTGCTTTGCTACCAGTATTCCATCCTTAAGCATCATGGTTCACCACCCACGGCCAACGGGTAGCTCCATTGTGTGTGTGTGAGAGGGGGTACACCTCTGCGGAGGTGCGGTCGGTGAATTCTAAAGCCCCAGCGAAAAGGGCCATATGTATAGACTCGAATTAAGGTACATATTGGCTTGAATGTCACATTTTAAAATTTGATATATCCGTGATAACTGCTCATATCTTATTATAATGGAGATTCGGTGAATGTTTGTCTGTAACTGAAGCTACGTCACTGCTTACGTCCCAATACCCACAGGAATTGCATAAGTTGATCAATGAGTATTTAATTTATGGTCAAAATCATTAATACATAGAATTGAATTAAAATAGATCTTATTTATTAACGAGGTTTCTATAAAAATCTGAGTTAGATGTGCCTCAAAATAGCTCATATTATAAGTGCGTTTAATATCCTACCATAACTCTTATATATCGGTAAGAAATAAAGGTTTACATAATACATAGTGTGGTTAATTTGCATAAATCGGGTTTAATAAATAATTACTTGGTGTTATTGATCTATAATATTATTGTTTTATTCTTCTACGTATTAAAATCAATCCCATGATTGATTTTTATATATAAACCAATTAAAATAGGATTTAAATAAGTGTAATCTTTTTATATGCGTTCTTATTTAGTCTTTCTAATTTGATATCTTTCATTACATTAAAACAAATACTTAGGACTGGTGGGCGCATATTCTTGACCGAGCAACTAATTATCAACGCACGCGCATGCGTGTGTGTCTGTGTGTGTGTGTGTGTGTGTGTATGTATAAGTGCTTGTATATTGCTTATTATGATGTAAGCCGTAAGCAGTTCAATAAACATTGAATCACAAGCTTATCATGTTCTATTACATACATGCATTATATATATATATATATATATATATATATATATATTAATAATTTGAAGGCAAATACAATGCGTATGAAAAATAAAAACAAAAAGATGTTATTTTTGTCTTATCGATTTCGAAGCATAAACTTCATCATCAGAGTTTCGTATCAGATACGAATCCCTGATGATGAAGTTTATGCTTCGAAATCGATAAGACAAAAATAACATCTTTTAGTTTTTATTTTTCATACGCATTGTATTTGCCTTCAAATTATTAATATATTATAACATACTTAAGAATGCTTCAAGCAAATTACCAATTACTTATATATATATATATATATATATATATATATATATATATATACCAACCCTCAGCACAAGCAGGATGTGACAGAAGGTAGTTTAACAGGTTTGAATTCAGAGTCTTCTTTCTCCTAGACTGGTTACCTAACCAAGTTTAAAGAGCCCTGTCTTCTTTACTGTTTACCCATAGCTCGGGGGATAGTAATTAGGTACATACATTTCCCAAGGCTATTAGTGCTATGTGAAAGGCAAACATTCTCGTCCAGGATTTGAACTCTGGCCGACGGATAATTTCTTTCGACTCTTACCATTACACTATGCGCCTCCCCATACACGCTTATATAGATACATATACCCCCATCCACACTCATAAAAAATATTCAAATTCTCTCTCTCTCTCTCTCTCTCTCTCTCTCTCTCTCTCTCTCTCTCTCTCACACACACACACCACACATATAATTATATGTATATATATATATATATATATAAGTATGCTATGTCCTTTTTAACTTTTACGTTGCAATGGCATCAGTGAATTTTCAAAAAGTGCTCAATATATTTAGACCAATAATAATCTATCATTAATGGAGATTCGCTTCCGGTTTTTGTCTGTAACAAAAATTACGTCACTGCCGTCACATTACCCAAAATCGTCATAACATAGAATAAATACACTCAAAATTTGAACATGCAACATTAGACAGTCCTCATTGTTTTTTAAAACAAGTTTTAATAAATACATGACTGGTATTATATATCTATATATAGTTTGTTTTATTTTAATACATATTTAAAGTTTACATTTCAATTTTTTATTTTTTAACCTTTAATGAATTTGATGATTTCACTTACTTAGGGTACAAACTCGCTGACATTGAATTTTTTACTCCCACACCTCAGGCAATATGTTTCAAAAATCTATTTTTACATCACCCGGAGGGTGTTGTTTATTTCGTACTACTACTACTACTACTACTACTACTAATAATAATAATAATAAACCAGAATCTGTTCTTGAGAACGAAACGCACAAAATTCTCTGGGACTTTGAAATTAAAACGGATCACCTTATCCCAGCAAGAAGACCAGACCTAGTGTTGATTAACAAAAAAGAAAGAACTTGTCAACTGGTGGATTTTGCAGTGCCAGCGGATCACAGGGTGAAGTTAAAGGAAAATGAAAAAATTGACAAATATCTGGACCTTGCCAGAGAACTGAAAAAGTTATGGAATATGAAAGTGAAAGTTATACCAATTGTAGTTGGTGCACTTGGAACAGTCCCAAAAGCATTAGAAAAGGGTTTGGAAAGTTTGGATATCAGAGGAAGGATTGAAACCATTCAGAACACTGCACTGCTGCAATCTGCCAGAATACTCAGAAGAGTCCTGGAGACCTGAGGAGACTTGCTGTCACTCAGACTCCAGTGAAAGACCATCAGCTAACACTGATGTGAAAACTCAAAAGGAGTAAATAATAGAGGAAAAAACTATTTTCTACACTTAACTAATTCGATGAAATTACATCGACTTATTTGACCGTAGGGCAGGGTCCTGATGAAATCATTTGAATTGAAACCATGGTAGACCCTTAACTCTTTTCCTCTACTACTATAGCTAATATTATATATATATATATATATATATTATATATTGTGTGTGTTGTGTGTGTGTGTGTGTGTGTGTGTGCATCATTATTCTTTAAGCTATTGTTATATTTCCTATTCACTGAAAAGTGTAGAAATCCACAAGGTCCTATTTATTTACGTTTAAGATTCTGACGGACAATATCCATCTCCATCCGACCTATAACAGTTTTTATTGTTGATATCTTCAAATCTATAAGGCATCAATATGCTTATGATTGGTTCTTGTCCGATCAATCGATATAGCTTTTTTGATGATTCCTACTTTCAATGCCCATACATCTTGAACCATCACCTCACTCAAAAAATGGGTTAGATGTTGGACCGTTCGAAAATTTCTCATCAGAAAATTTCTCATCAGATTATTAGAATAACAAAGCCAAAAGAAAAAAAAAGAAGAAAAAATGTTAAGGCCAAAGGCGGATGTTCTTTGCTGGATTAAATGAAAAAACTGGGTTTATTTTATTTTTTTTGTATCGTTGTTTGTTTGTTTGTAGGATTAATTATTTTTTCTAAAAGACTTTGTCTTTAAAAGTCTTGTTTGATAATTTAATTATAAAAACTGGATAGAAGATTGACCGGATGTGGTGGCCCGTTATTGATCTAATCAACCGACACTTCGCCATCTTTCTTCTTTCCACCCTTTCAACCTTCCATCATTCTTTCTTTCTTTTCATCTAAACATAACACTGTATACTATTCTTTCATTCTTTCTTTTCTCTCACCTAAATATAACGCTGTATAATATTCTCTCTTTCTTTCTTTCTTTTCACCTAAGCATAACACTGTATACTTTTCTTTCTTTCTTTCTTTCTTTCTTTTTTCCTTTTTGCTTCACTTCTTTCTTTCTTCCGGCTTTTCCTTAAATTATGTTCTTTTTTCTCCTCTTCTTCCTTTTCCTACAACTCTTTTCGCCTTTTCCCTTCTCTCTTCGCTTTTCTTTTATTTCTTCATGTGTGTTTTCTTTATTAATATTCATTAAGTTTCGCTCAGAATGGCAAATCGCCAAATTCGAGTAAATGTGCATAGGATAATTGTGTTTCGCCAGTTTTCCAACTAAAGAATGTTCCGGGTTCGAGCACAACGAGGAAATATGCAATTATTTCAATCAAGAAGCAAACAAAACATTTCTTCTCTTTGTCCTGGACGTTAAATGACATCAAATGGTCCAGTTCCAATTCTGCAGCGGAAAATGGGTTAAAACATTGATTTTGAAAACAAAAAAATTGAATACCATCAAGAATGTATGAAACAAAACGTCTTCGGCATAAAATAACCCAACATGCATTGAGATGCCGTCAAAACTAACCAACTAACCAACGAAACTTTTTTTCTCTTTATTGCTTCTAGTATTATTAACAACTTAGCAGTTGAAATTCTCACAAACCGTTGATGGTGTATTTCATTCGGAAATTGTTCACAGGGAAAAATATGCAAATATTTATATTTCATTTTCTTGTGCGGATCATGTATTTAGATTGTTCAATTTTTGTGTGTTTTTATTTTCCTCTTTTTCTGTTTTGTTTCCATCATCATCATCTTCATCATCAAGGCGTAAAGACAGCACGGATCCCTTTGACTCTCTTGCCATTCGTCCCTATCGATCACTATTAAAAGTCCTCTAGACGGCATCCAGAATCTACCCAGAGTTGATGAATGAAACTTGTTTTTTTTGTGTTGTTCGATCTACACTGGTATGTCCATACGTAGGAGTCTTCAGGAGAATTTTGCTTATAAATTCGTCCCTACTTCAAAAGCAGTGCCCATTATCTCGAGTTCGTTTTATAATGGTTTGTGAGATGAAATACGGTGGCCATATAGCTGCTGTTTTTCTTTTTACTTTGCTGCTTCCAGTACGTGTCATCCTTGTCTAGTTTCTATCTAGCCACTATTTTTCTTCCACTTTTTTCCTTATTCATCTATTCATTCTTTTTTCTCTAATAATTCCTTCCTTTACTAGCACCTTCTTTCTAAAACACCTCCTTGATTCTTCTTCTTTTTTACGCTTATTCTAACGCGAGTTATAAGTATTTACAAAGCTTAGCTAAATCTGTGAATTCCTGAATATCGAACCTTTTCCACTAAGTAATGATCAACCGCCCTAACTAGCTAACCAGCCTAACTAAGCCAACGCGCCAATTCACAAACAGATGCCCACAGTTCTCGAGTTTCTACGTAGATTTCAGCATCAAAGTCAACGGTCCCTCAACACACAAACCGTATTTTGATTACTCCGATCTATTCTCACCTGACACCTGTAAATATCTTTTCGTCCTGGAAATATCTTTTTCCCAGGCTTCCTGGTTTTAAGATTGTTATGAAACAAAGAAACATACATACGAACAAAACACCAGATACAAAAAAACTCTCTACAGCGTTTACAAACTAATGTTCTCTTATCAAAGATATTCATTTTCACAAGGTGAGTGCTCATTCGAGAAATCCCAATGGTTGATGTGACGTTTTGCTGAGCGCTGAACACGTCATAACAGTAAGAACAGTAGCATGACTGTTCTCAAATGATGACATTTCGGTGTGACACATCGATGTAAAACGCAAATTCTGAATCATCTTATGCCTGTATGTATGATCATCATCATCTGTATGACGTAATCATTTTATGATCTGTATGACGTATGATCTGTATGACGTATGATATGTATGAGGTAATCATTTTAAGAAAAAATGATCACTGTATGACGTATGATATGTATGAGGTAATCATTTTAAGAAAAGGTATGATCGTATGACGTATGATCTGTATGACGTATGATCTGTATGAGGTAATCATTTTAAAAAAAGGTATGATCTGTATGACGTATGATCTTATGATCGTATGATATGTATGAGGTAATCATTTTAAGAAAAGGTATGATCTGACGTATGATCTGTATGACGTATGATATGTATGAGGTAATCATTTTAAGAAAAGTATGATCTGTATGACGTATGATCTGTATGACGTATGATATGTATGAGGTAATCATTTTAAGAAAAAGGTATGATCGTATGACGTATGATCTGTATGACGTATGATATGTATGAGGTAATCATTTTAAGAAAAAGGTATGATCTGTATGACGTATGATCTGTATGAGGTAATCATTTTAAGAAAAAGGTATGATCTGTATGACGTATGATCTGTATGAGGTAATCATTTTAAGAAAAGGTATGATCTGTATGACGTATGATCTGTATGAGGTAATCATTTTAAGAAAAAGTATGATCTGTATGATCTGTATGATATGATATGTATGAGGTAATCATTTAAGAAAAAGGTATGTATGACGTATGATCTGTATGACGTATGATATGTATGAGGTAATCATTTTAAGGTATGATCTGTATGACGTATGATCTGTATGACGTATGATATGTATGAGGTAATCATTTTAAGAAAAGGTATGATCTGTATGACGTATGATCTGTATGACGTATGATATGTATGAGGTAATCATTTTAAGAAAAGGTATGATCTGTATGACGTATGATCTGTATATGATATGTATGAGGTAATCATTTTAAGAAAAAGGTATGATCTGTATGACGTATGATGTATGTATGTAAATGTATGATATGTATGAGGTAATCATTTTAAGAAAAAGGTATGATCAGTATGACGTATTATCTGTATGACGTTATCATTTTAATAAAGTGGTATCATCTGTTGACGTATAATCCGTATGACGTTATCATTGTAAGAAAGAACACGTATGATCTGTATGACTTTGTTATTTCAAGAAAGAGGTATGATCTGTATGACGTATGACCCATATGATGTATTTTGAGTAATTATTATCAAAACTCGGCTGGTCCTTGTCTGAATTTAAAATCAAGTCAATGTCCGGGAATAAGAGCCCTGTCGGTGGGGCTTTAGAATACATCAACTGCAACTCTACAGAGGGGTAAGACCCTTCCCCAATGGAGCTATCTTTTGGCCGTAGGTGGAGACCCGTGATGCTTAAGGATAGAACCCTGGTGGATGAGCAGTCCATGATATGCAACACTCCATTTTGGCCTTTACCTAAACGGACGGATCTCTGATCAATCCGCTGGTCATATTAAGCCCTAGCACCTATAGGATTGCCCCAACCCTACTGCCCCTATAGCAAGCCCCAACCCTTTTTATCATATATGTGCTAGAAGGCGCTGACCGAGGGTCTTCATGTCCTGGGTATAACGTTAAATGATGGTGAAGTTCGTTCTGCAGCGCTGGGGAATGTGGAGCCCCACCCCCTTAATCACCATTTTTCTCAAGTCCACTCTGACCCAGAGTAGTAGTACCTGTTAAAGTCCCATCTATATGTTAAATAGAAAATTCCAAACTATCACTTCGAATCTTCCAAAATTTTGCCGGCATTAAATGGGCCACCGAGGTTGATATGCCGTAAAACAAATTAAGTAAACAAACAAAGAAAGAAACGAGATCAAGCCAATGTGCGGGAATAGACCAACAGAAATTGCATAGATTGAATATTGTTACGATTTATGTTGCCATCCTTTAGGTTTCAAGCAAAAGGGCTGTCCAGCGGAGATCCTTTGAGATAAGCAGTGCGTGATCCTTAGTGAAGAATCCTTGCATTCCTCTTTAATATCCCTTAATATTGGGTATGATCTTTTGGTTGTTCCTTAGTGCTCCTCAATCTTGCAGGTCGTTCGGCAATGAGTGCAAACGGACATATGTCAGTATCAGCGATTAAATAGTTAACCAACCACGTATTCGGGCTGTTGATTGGCCGCTGTTTAAATCACGTGACATCGGTTAGTCTATAAATTTAAGTGGTGGATCGCAGCACGGCTTATATACAAAATATTCCAACAGTTTTTACGATAATAGAATTAACGCATAGGATGTTTGCAAAAGAAAGACTTCAGATCAAGTTAATTTACTGGGAATTATTTGAATTCTCTGGATTAATTATGGAAACAGTTAAATGTATACATGGACACACATTATATTCGGGCTGCGTGTCC
>CM042145.1:65405591-65418091 GCA_023376005.1 Doryteuthis pealeii | reverse complement strand
CCCAGGTGGATGAGCAATACTCCACTTGGTCTAAACTTGGGCTAGACGGGCGGTCGGAGAGGCCCCCTCCAATCAATCGGCTGGTCACGTCAAGCCCTTGCACCTATAAGATTTTCCCAAAGCTATTGCTCTTATGGCAAGCCCCAATCCCTTTTTATCAATTGGGTGCTAGAAGGTGGTGACTGAGCGTCTACATGTCCTGGGAATGACGTTAAACTCTATCTGATGGTGAGGTTCCAGTTTTGGAGGTTTGGGGAATGTGGAGCACCCCTTCATGACCATTGCTCCCTGGTCCAATCTGACCCGGAGTGGGAGTACCTGTTAGGGTCCCATCTATGGGTTAAATAGAAAAAACATGAGTTTATAAATAAAATTGTATTATGCATTAAGAATGAATTTATTTCCCAACTTTGTCGGCATTAAATGACCCACCGAGGTTGATATGCCGTAAAACAAAACAAACCAAACCAAACCAATCAAACAACTCTCAAAATGATAATGACAGTTTTGTTTGGTTGTTTTGTTTTACGGCATATCAACCTCGGTGGGTCATTTAATGCCCATACAGTTTTGGTCTCTTTAACTTTAGTCAAGGAGGAGGAAAACTCTGACTTCAAACCTGTTAAACTTCGCTTGGGGTGGTCAATACTAGAATAGACTCAGTCTTAATTAGTGATCTACTTCACTAATATATCTAAGTCGTCGTCGGAGCGGCCTTATGTCGGTATATCAGCGAGGGAGTCTATCCCCTTTTCACTAGTGCTAGATCAAGGAGATTGTTTTTTGCATCTGCGATGGGGCGCCACACCTACCATCAGCTCCTTACTTTACCACAGAGATCCTTGTGCTACCCATAACACTGAGTTGGCGAGGACCGGTATCGAACTAGGAACCTTGTGATCTCTAGCCGAACGCTCTACATTATATTTCTGGCCGTAGTGGGAATTGTTGAATAGTTGTAACTTTCTTTTATATCTGAATATCGTATACGTTTCAGTATTCATTGTGCAGCGAGAACATTTTAAATCAGGAAGTCTTAATGGAAGTGTTTGTTATAAAATATAAAAGTCTTGATAATGATTTATCTTTAAAAATGCATTAAAGATTAGGAAGAAAGAGATTGCCATTCATCAAAAGTTCCCTATTTATATATTAAAACGCTTGTTCCTAAATCTTCCGACCGTTATCATCATGCAACACCTGTTTAAAAATGACATCGTCCAAATAGTCCAAGATGCATATGTGAAAACAGATTATCTGGTGTCGCTTATTTCTTAATTGTTCCATTTTATTTCGCCCAATTTTAAAAAAAATGAAACATTCCAAATGATCTTGCGCTGCTTAAATACCCAACGTAAAATTATAATGGATTAAAAAGGTTTCGTGTTTGTTTTATTTGTAATATTAAAATTATGAATTTTGGAAGATATTTTGTTAATTTTGGAAGGATTTATGTTGTAATGAAATTGCAACTCATGGTTTCAGGCTTAAATAGCTCCTCTTGATTTTTGTTTCCTTTCGTGGAAATTCCACGGGTCCCGCCAGTTTTCCTATTATACTATCATTTATCATAAATTGTTTTGAATTACTTATTCTACTTAATCAACATATCATAATTATTTTATTTTATTTATTTTTTATTCCTAGAGAGTTTTTCACATTAGTTTTTAACTAGTGGTCTTTCACTAAAGTCTGAGTGACTGCAAGTTTCCTCAAGTTTCCAGGACTCAGCTGAATATTCTAGCGTGATATTAATAGTACATACTATGCTATTAATAGTATATTAATACTGGTGTTCCTAATTCTTCTGTCTGTTATCATCTAGCAACAACCACTGGTTAAAAAATGAGACCGTCCAAATCGTTTAAGATGCAATGCAAAAATATAAATCCAGATTATCTGGTGTCGTTTTCCTCGCAGATTTCTTATTTGTCCGATTTTATTTTGCCCAAGTGAAAAATGACATATTCCAAATGGTTGTGCGTCGCTTAAATGCCCAACGTAAAATTAAAATGAATTAATGAAAAAAGAAAAAGTTACATGTTTGTTTTATTTGAAATATTGAAATTGCAAATCATTTTCTGGCTTAAATAGCTCCTCTTGATTTTTGTTTCATGGAAATTCCACGGGTCCCGCTTGTATTCTAATTATGCTGTAGTCTGTATAGTTTCATCCCTCCTCTGCTGTCCAATTCCTCCAATCTCTTTTTCAAACATTTGAGAACTTTTCCAAGCGCATTGACTACAATTGGTTTCACCGATACCTTATATTCCACAGCTTTTTTTTAGCTCCCTGAAAAGATCCGAGAATTATTCCACTCTGTCAATTGGGGGCTATAAAATACGCCGACAGTATAGGGATAAGACCCCCCTAATTTGGAGTAGCCCTTCATCACCATTGCTCGCAGGTCCACTCTGACCCGGAATGGTAGTACCTGTTAACGTCCGATTAATAGGTTAAATAGAAAAGATGAGTTTAAAAAATGTGTGTAAAAAATCAGTCTAAAAAAAGGAAAACTGTTAAATCACCTCCCCCTTAAAAGCATGACAATGTAACTTGGAGTAGTCCAGTGGTAAAACCAGGAGATAGAGTCCTTAAGACAGTCCGATATGTTAAAGAGGGTAGGTCGAAATTTAAGTTTAAAAAAAATAGAATTCTCTCAAACAGCGAAAGTTATGAGTTGGTATAATGAATATTGATACTAAAATCTAAATCTTACTGTACCATTGTTTGAGGAAATAGCATCAAGGATCGTCAGCTAAAATGCATAAAAAATTCTCATCTTCGCAACATTTAGCCTAGAAATTTGTTTGAAAATTGAGCAATTTCAATATTTAAACAAAATGAATATAGTATAATGACTAGAATTCAAATTTAAAATGTATCACCATCACCACCACCAACACCTACAATATACTTATTTTTACTTAATAATAAAGCTGTAAGGGATAACATTTTTAAAGATTAAAATCTATTTCCACAAACGAAGGCAAAGTTTTGAAAAATATTCAGTGTGGTAATTTTTTATGTTAATTTGCAACTTTCATCACATGGGAGATGTTTCACTTCCAAAATCGACCTACTCTAATGTTCAAACTCATACTAGTAACAGCTGCAGCAACGATAGACTCGCCACTAAAAAAATTATCTATAAATCAGACTTGCCTAAAACTTTTACACGACAAAAATGCAACTTGGATTGTTTGTAACAACCCTTGTCTATGTACATTACTATGCTCAAGTATAGGTTAAAATTTCAATCAACCAAATTCTCCTATCTCGTACCATTTATTTTAAATGCCAAATCACAGCAAAACCAAAAACAGATTGATTAAGGATATATATGACTGTCTTTTCAAGGAAAGGCTAGGGGAGTAAACCCCGAAAACAAATCAGGAGCCGGAGTCCCTAAGGTGTTGTGATGCTGAATTTCAGTGCGACTCCTGCGACACTACCGTTGCGACATCAACTCCTGCGACACTACCGTTGCGACATCAACTCCTGCGACACTACCGTTGCCAAACTGCATTGGTTTCTTACCTTTCCTTTGGATCACAGCGGCAGTGTGAAGAGGAGGGATTTAACGTCTGGGCAACAGCTCATTCTCCATATGAACCCGCCCAGGCTATGTAGTTACCCCCCCCCAAAAAAAAAAAAACTATCCCTAATCTCATTTTATTTCCCAGGAACACCAATAGCAGCAGGTTCGCGGTGCTTGCTACTCACATGGATCCCCAAATGGGTTGAAAGAGACTCTTTAGCTTTGGACGGTAACCCAACAAAGTCAAGAAAGTCCGACCCAAAACCTCAGCTGCCTTTCAAGGAAAGGCTAAGAGAGTAAACCCTCTGATGCTGGAATCCAATGATACCCATCAACGCCTGTGACATTACCGTTGCCAAACCGCATTGATACATTACGTTTCCTTTGGATCACAGTGGCAGTGTGGAGAGGGGCGATTTGCTGCATGGGCAACAGCTTATGCTCCATATGAACCCGCCCAGACTATGTAGTTCAAGGAAAAAAATTGACACTACTCAATCGTCTCTCGTAAACGGAAGGCTGCCAACCATATATGACAGACTCGTACGCACGCACACATACACACACATGTTCACACATATTTGCATTTGTGTGTGATTATAAATGTGTTTTTTTATTATTATTCTGTTACAAAAACCAAGAGCTCTTCGGCCAACAAAGACTTTCTTAGATTATAATCCTGAAATGAATTATGGTTTCGAAAAGCATCATTATATCTAACCCAGTTATACATTACAATAGTACCAACATGTATTGGATTTCCATCAATGTGGGTGATGCAAAATAAAAGTGCTGCTTCATCATATATTAACATATATAAAATATATACAGGGTGTTCTGGATAAATTTGGCATACTTATATTTGGTTATTTTTCTTCGTAGGTTGGAGATATTGACGCACAATGCGCATCATTTAAAAGCTTGGACCTTCTTCCTTCATATACATGATGACAGATAGAATGGATGACTGGAACCCACCTGAATCATTGCAATTCTCACGTTCATGCCCGATTTACAGTGGTCGGTGCAGATCATCATGATACAAGTTATTCCCTTCCATGATTCAAGTGGGTTCCAGTCATCTGTTCTATCTGTCATCACGTATATGAATGAAGAAGGGTCCAAGATTTTAAATGATACGTATTGTGCATCAATAACCCCAACCAAATAACCAAATATAAGTATGTCAAATTTATCCCTAACACCCTGTCCATATATCTCTCTATATATATATTTGTGTGTGTGTGTGTGTGTGTGTGTGTGTAATTAAAAGTTGAGGAACAGAGTGGACGAAAACTATTTCAATCAATATTTCACCTCTATGAATTTACGAGGCTTCATCAGTATTTTGTTCTGCTGGATTCACACGGGCGAAACATTAATATATTGAAATTGTTTGTGTTTTGTCCACTGTGTTCCACAACTTTTAATCATATTTTTTCAGATTTTACCCAATCTGTTATTTTCTCATATATATATATATATATATATATATATATATATATATATATATATATATATATATATGTCTTTGAAAGGAAGGAAAATCTCAACACCGTTATTCCATAATAAATTTATTTCGACAAAAAATGGGGCCTTTATAAATCTAAGTTGATTTAACAAAGCTCCCCAATTTAAGTCTCAAAATTTTCCTCAATGTAGAATATTCTTCCTCCCCCCATAAACTTTTCTTTACAAAATGTATACATTAAAAGACTATCACCATGGCGACAGGAAGTCAAATGAGAAAAAAGAATATTTTTCAGGGTCAAGTTTTTTAGGGGATAGCAGTCAGTCAAATTAACAACTAAATATTGAATAAGTATGAAGCAAAGATAAAACAAAATATAAATAAATATAATATAATATAATATATATAATATAATATATATATATATATATATATATATATATATATATATATATATATATAAAATAACATATAGCATATATAAGATAAAAAGAATACATTTTTTTCTGAAAACATAATACATTTTGGGGACCTTCTTGTTTTATAAAATATTGAATTTTCTCCCGTTGAAACCAGAACAACATATTTTATATATAAGATAATATATAAATAATATAAAAATAATATATATATATATATATATATATATATATATATATATATATATATATATATATATATATAGAGAGAGAGAGAGAGAGAGAGAGAGAGAGATAGATATAGATATAGATATATATGTGTTGGTCGTATTTTAACTAACAGATATATATATATACACTTTCATGATAAAATTGTAAAATTCGACGTTTAATCCTAAAACGTTTTCTTTAGACTTTGAAATATAAGTTTTTCAGTTCTGAAAATGGTTAAATACAAATTGATATATGGTAACTATGTAGGTAAATATAGTCTTAATGTCAGTCGGTGTCTATGCATATCTGGTTCAAGTGCAATTAGTGCTACTAATTCAACCGTAATGATGTTACATCTTCCCCTTCCCCCACCTGTACACCTGTTACTCTATTTGTAATCAATAATGTGCATTAATGTTTCAACGTATCTCTTTAATAAATCCTGTGCGTGATATACTTGACTAATTCATATTCTTTGATCATTGCATTTGCAATTACAAATTGATTTTAAAGTAAAATACACGGTAATATCATCAATGATTTTCTTTCTGGATATTATTAAGATCTATCGTGTATGGTGCAAGTGTAACATAATCGAGAGAGAAAGAGAATAGAAAAAGCCAGGAATGCAAGAGATTACGTGTAAGTAACATGGACAGATTTTGATGAAGCAGGACTAGGACAGCGAACGAAGAGAGAGAGAGAGAGAGAGAGAGAGAGAGAGAGAGAGAGAGAGAGAGAGAGAGAGAGAGAGGGGCAAGTGAAAGATGACTTTAGAACGAGGCAGTGGGTGGGTGAGACCTAAGATTTGTGTCACCCAATGCATTTTGTCTGAGAGAGAGAGAGAGAGAGAGAGAGAGAGAGAGAAGAGGGTGGGGGCAAGTGAAAGATGAGTTTAGAACGAGGAGACTAAGATTGTGTCACCAATGCATTTGTCTTGGGTATGAAATAAAATATCTCAGAGAGAGAGAGAGAGAGAGAGAGAGAGAGAGAGAGAGAGAGAGAGAGAGAGAGAGAGAGAGGGCAAGTGAAAGATGACTTTAGAACGAGGCAGTGGGTGGGTGAGACCTAAGATTTGTGTCACCCAATGCATTTTGTCTTGGGTATGAAATAAAAATATCTCATGAGAGAGAGAGAGAGAGAGAGAGAGAGAGAGAGAGAGAGAGAGAGAGAGAGAGAGAGAGTGCGTCTTGTGTTATTACTAAGGACTCTAAATGACACAAGGCAAGATATCCTCCAGTGAATCCCAAGTTGCTCCAGACTCAAAAGAGCAAAGAATGCCTGCCTGCCAGCCAACCAGCCCAAAAAACAAATCCAACAACCAGTAAAACAGGATTAGAGATAAGTATTGCACTACTATTATTATTGACACGTCATCACTCCCTTCCAAACACACACACACACACACACACACACATACGTATGTATATGTGTTTTTTTCTAGAATTGGAGAATAAAAATAAAGTACTCGATTACGGGTGTAAGAGCTATATTCATTTGTACAATACAATCCATTTAAGGTACGATTTCTACCATTGGTTTCAAAGCAGTGTGTTAGCCACTTATCGTCAAGACAACGCGCCTATTGAAAGATATTTAAAAAAACAATGCAATTTACGGACCTTCTTTTTTATTATCATCTTTGTTTGAACCGATACTACAGTTAGGATAGCGGATACCTAAACTAAACGGCGCTTGGTAACTGATAGTTTCTCGCCTATGTGATTTTCAAACAAAAATATTCACTTGGTTTGAAAATCGCATAGGCTCGAAACTATCAGTTATCAACCGCCGTTGACTTCATGTGTTCGCTACCCATGATATTGAGAACTCTTTAGTTACAAATATAGCAAACTATTATCTATCTATATACATATATACATAATTTAGAGAGAGAGAGAGAGAGAGAGAGAGAGAGAGAGAGAGAGAGAGAGAGAGAGAGGGGGGGGTAAAAAGAGTGAGAAAGATGCATATATTGACAGAGAAACAATGTATTCTTCTATTTTTGGTAAATGCCTTCTATAATTATCATATTTCAAAACTGGTTTTATTTCACACACGATTCGGGCATGTATAGTTTATGGCGAGGAATGCTAGGAAAGGAAGTAATCAGATATATATATATATATATATATATATATATATATATATATATAGAGAGAGAGAGAGAGAGAGAGAGAGAGAGAGAGAGAGAGAGAGAGAGGGGGTACAAAAAGAGCGAAAGAAACACAGAGAGGGAAAAAAAAAGAAACACAAAGACAAATTGAGAAAGTCGGAAAAGAGAAGGAAAGAAAAGAGAAAACACTGAAATCCAGAGAGATAGATAGATAGATAGAGAGAGAGAGAGAGAGAGAGAGAGAGAGAGAGAGAGAGAGAGAGAGAGGAGGGGGATAGAGAGTATATTAGTGTAACAATAAAAGAGAATGGGGAATGAAAGAGAGAAATATAGAATGAGGTAACCAGAAGGAGTTATATATATATATATATATATATATATATATATATATATATATATATATATAGAGAGAGAGAGAGAGAGAGGATGAGAGATGATAGGAGTGAAAAATAATAAAGAATTCTAATCCATTGCCTATAGAATATCCATCTTGAAGAAATGGACTGCTTAACCAACAAGAAGTGCTAAGTCATCTTTTTTCTTTTTTTTTTCCACTAACACATGTCCTTGTATGAGAAGCAATATTTAGTAGATAAATACTAAATAAAAACACATGGTGTCGTATTGTGTTAAATACAAATCCTCTTACTGGATGAAACTTGGGTTTTAATTGTGTAAAGTCAAAAATACGATCACACAATCCAACGTCCTTGAATGTTGATGGCAAAACAAAGCAGAAAAAGTCAAAATTGCGAATACCTATGTATACACATGTGTCATAAAACGTTAGGGGTCATGAATTTTGGAGGATGTGATTCTAGTTCGTACTTATAAATAAACTTCCTTTTACAGATCGTTTATATTCTTGGTGTGAAGTATTTCTTTGACATTCTTTTAAGTTGAGTCGTTTTGCCATTTTCAGTCAGAGGAGCCCAAAATAGAACGAAGATCCGAAGAAAAAAAAAAAGGCCAAAAATTGAGAATAGGCAAAGTCGAAAGTGAATTGATAAATAAACAACAATCGGAATACCGAAAAAAAAAAGATGAAGAAATAAATAAAACATGGGAAAAAGAAATAAAAGATGAAGGATGAAGAGAAGAAGGAAAAAAGAAAGAAAAAAGATTAACAAAAACAAGTAAATCAGGTAAAAGAATTAAAGACTAACGAAGAAAAAATGGGAGAAAAGAAAAGTACATGGATATGTAAAAAAGTAATGCCATTTTGTTTAGGACAGGTATAATTACCAACACAGGAACATGTATCATACATCAAAATGATGGTCCTCTGTGGATCACATCCTTACTCCTCCACATAAGGGAGTCAGTAAGTAATGCCATCTTGTTTAGGACAGGTATAATTACCAACACAGGAACATGTATCATACATCAAAATGAAGATGGTCCTCTGTGGATCACATCCCTACGTTCCTACATAGGTCATTCAAAAGTAATGTCATTTTGTTTAGGACAGGTATAATTACCAACACAGGAACATGTATCATACATCAAAATGAAACTGGTCCTCTGTGGATCACATCCCTACTTCTCCACATAGTTACCTTTTTTCTCAATAGAAATATTCCATTTTCGAATGAGAGCATGTATCTCTGCCCCGTAAAATTGTGTTGACTGTTCTTTGAGTCACTTCTTCATTACAGATTTCATTTCCTTGTAACTGGAATAATGTTTACATCTCAAACCCTCTTTCATCGGTCCTAAGAGATAATAGTCTTAAGGCACTAAATCTGGTGAGTAAGGAGGAAGCGGTAAAGTTGTCCGCCCGAATGAAGCGATTTTCTCCCTTGTTCTGATGCTTGTGTGGGGTCGAGCATTGTCATGCAGAAGGACATTGGCGATCGGTAAATTGGGTATTACTCTTTGGATTCTTGCTCTGAGCATTAAATAAAGAAAATGACATTACATTTTACTTATCCCCGTAGAAACAAAATGCAACACAGTTGGGTCATTCCATGTCAAAACACCAGCAAAAAGTTGAAATCTGCACCCACCGACATCGAATTACATGAAATTTGGCACAAATGTTCCCCTTCATGAGTTAGGAAAGTGTGCCAAATTATTTTGTCTTAAACCTTACAGTTCCGATTTTAGAGGGGGATATAATTTTCCTATTTTGACTCAAAATTGCCGTGTGGTGTCGCAAAATCTCAGTGCTTTTTAAAAATTAAAAAAAAATACTTTCATGCATTCAATATTTCTGAAATTTGGTATGTAAGGCAAATAAGGACTGTAGAATCGAAATATCCAACTATTTTAACCCTATACCTGATAGAAATTTAAAATGATTTAATTTTGCCCCCCCCCCCCAAATGCATGACTCCAAAATCAACAACTTTTCCCCTATGTAGTTTACGGTCAGTCTAGCGAAAATGTGTACTCTTCAATTTTCATAATATTTTTTTCTTAACATCTACTATGTTTGCCTAAGTTCATCAAAGAATTTTGTGTGGGACCAAAGTTTACTTTAGAAGATATGAACCTGTCAAGTTTTTTTCCTATGCATGTACAGGATTTCAGTGAAAGATTATAAAGACAACCATTCTAATGCTCAGGTAATTCGGTGTCGGTGGGTGTAACGCCCTGGTGAATTGACATGGGTGTAACGCCCTGGTGAATTGACATGGAATGACCCAGTTGCTAAAATGTTGATAAAGAGTTTAAAATAAGTACATAAATTAGTATTATTTCTATTATTCGGACTATTGTCTTCATCTTCATTGTTATCTGTACAACGTTTCGGCTGATGTGCCCTCAGGCCATCGTCAGGTATTTTTTGGACTCAGGGACCTTGTCGTAATCGGTAGCCATCTCGGAACTTTGAACCTAACACTTTATTCAGTCCATGGGGGTATCCTGTTCTCATTCCGCTAACCATAGCTGAGGTACAGGTGTTAAGCTGTGTTAATTATTATTCTATGTTATTGCTGTCCTTGACCAGGATTGACCCTGCAGTCTAGAGATCACTGTCATGAGAAGTACATAAATGTTTCTGACTTTCATTGTTTTGTTTTGTTTTACGGCATATCAACCTCAGTGGGTCATTTAATACCGATAAAGTTTTGAAATAAATCAATTTTTAATGGATAATACAATTTTTTTTATAAATACATTTTTCTATTTAACCCATAGATGGGACCCTAACAGGTACTACCACTCCGGGTCAGAGTGGACCAGGGAGCAATGGTGATGAAGGGGTGCTCCACATTCCCCAAACCTCCAAAACTGGAACCTCAACATGAGATAGAGTAACGTCATTCACAGGACATGTAGACCCGCAGCCACCGCCTTCTAGCATCCATATGATAAAAAGGGGTTGGGCTTGCCATAAAGGCAATAGGGTTGGGAAAATCATATAGGAGCTAGGGCTTGACGTGACCAGCCGATTGATCGGAGGAGTCCTCTCCAACCGCCCGTCTAGCCCAAGATAGGGCCAAAGTGGAGTATTGCATGTTATGAATTGCTCATCCACCTTGGCTCTATCCTTAAGCATCGCGGGTTGACACCCACGGCCAACAGGTGGCCCCATTGGGGGAGTCTTACCCCTCTGCAGAGGTGCAGTCGGTGCATTTTTAACGCCCCAGCCGACAGGGCGGTGATTTTCATTGCCTTTGACAAATAAGCCTATTACGTGGACTCCCGCGCGAGTTCACAGATATGAAATGAGAAATTAAGAAGAAATTGTTTAACGACGACGAATAGAAAGAAACACACAAAAAATATTCAATAATTTTCATTGATTGTCATATAGACTCAGTCAAGTTCTCTAGTCACAATATTCTAAAATTGAAATCAATCAGAATCGATTTTTACATGTTTATTGCATTGTTTGATTGAAAATTGTAACCCTATATTGAGGAAAAGAAATGTTACAGCGAAACGAGGGTACAACAGCTAGTATATATATGGATGGCTATTATATGCCCCCAAACCCCGCAGAGCTCTCTAGCAGGGACTTTAACTTTAACTTTAAAAGCAAGGCTCGTCTATTTATTTAGGGATTTCAGCTCACTAGTGATGTTAATATATATATATATATATATATATATATATATATATATATTAATAAGTCATCCACAGACACGTGTTTCGGCATATCATGCCTCTTCATTGTGGCTAGACACAAATATCCTCGGGTAGGGTTCGAACTCAGACTGACCGCAGGGTAGTCCGATATCTTATGCCCACTGACAGCTGATGCGGGGACTGGTGTTTTTAAACTATTAAATACATAGGAATGTATGTATCTTTCGGTAACTGAGAGATCAAATTTCCGGAGAAATGATCATTGCTTATTTGCTTAGTAGTGAGAGTTAATTTAAATTACCAATTAGAGAGCTCATTACCAAATTTATATACATATACATATATATATATATATATATATATATATATATATATATATATATATATATATATATATATATATATATATATATATATATATATATATATATATATACATACATATATACATATATATATGTATACCGATGTATGTATTTATCAGTTAAAACTTCGCCCCTTACTGGTAGCTGAAGTCGGTCGAGGGATTAAGGATTTGAACTCGGAGTCCATTTCCCATGACTTTAACCATTACACAACATACTTTCTACATATATATATTTCCTGCCACCAGCCGCATATATATATATATAATATATATATATATATATGTGTGTGTGTGTGTGTGTGTGTGTGTGTGTGTGTGTTTGTGTGTGTGAG
>CM042145.1:65365591-65400591 GCA_023376005.1 Doryteuthis pealeii | reverse complement strand
CTTGTATATCCCTTCTACACTTACACAAGAAAAGCAGAAAGTAGTTCACACTTTGTATCATTACGCAATCAAACGACATTACATCCTGCCTGTGCCACATGACTGCCACAACTTTATTTCCACAACTACACTATCTCTTATTACGTCATAGATACGTTGTGCGAATGAGTTTACTTTTATAAGTAGGAGATACTGTTAACTATCCGGTGTACAACTATCTCTGATGTTTTTTGTACTTCAGATATCGGATAAAATACATCCTTACGGATTGCAATGTAATTTTTCCAAAAGCTGTCAGACAATAAATTAACTAGAGAAGAATGACAAACATGAACAGATATTTTTCATTTTGACATTTTATTCCGTAATTTGTTGCCACAATCCTCTCCCCAACCAATCCTCTCACCACTCTATAAGAACTACTGTATATTTAGAAGTAGTTTAAATGGCATTTAATACTAAAGCATTTAAGGATAGAGAAAAATGCTCATTTTCGCTCAAGGCTATTCCAGTCCTATCGTCACTTTCTTGGAGTTACAGTGAGATTTCAAGGAATCCAATTTCACTGTGTGATTCATGAGTAATTCTAAAACCTCATGCCAGGATAGGACTGGGTAATGCTAGCCACGATCAAATATTGCTATTATTATGTCAACATTTTCGAAGAATACTATTTTCCCGCGAACAAAAGCGAGTTAAATAAACAATATAATGCCATGTGTTGGCAAGGAATTGTTGCAATTCCTCGAGTAAATTGTTTTGAAAAGACTAACATAGTTTCTCTCTATATTGTACGCACAAAAGTGTCAACGAATTTTTACTTCGGCTAAAAAACGTAAGGAAATTAAAATCCTAAACATAAATCGTCAACTGTTTTTATTGCTTTTATTGTTGATAAATTTGCTCTTTAAGTAATACCAAAACCAAAGGCATCCTTTAAAAAGACAAAATAATTTGTAGGGATAGCCCCCTGGGATCAACGCTATTAACTTGTAAAGATCGAGGCCGAAGCCACTGGACCCCCGGCGTTGGCCAGTTCTACAGGTATTTGCCTCTCATCCCACTTATGAGGGCGTGACACAAGGACATTTTTATGTGGGTCCACCCACAAGTCGAGGCTCATGGGTGGTAGGTGGAAAGAATTGTCGATCACGTCGGCATTCCCCCTCAAGGGGGGGGGGCTCAGGCGCTGACCAAAAAACCCAGCTCTGCCCATTTATGTCAAGGGGCAGGTATTGCCTGGGGGATAGCCTCCTGGGATCGACGCTATTAACTTGTAAAGATCCAGAGCCAAAGCCACTGGACCCCCCACCCCGTTGGGCGGGACTACAGGTATTTTCCTCATACCCCACTTGTATGGGCTGGGCACAAGGCCTCGTTTTAACGTGGGCCCACCCACAAGCCAAAGCTCATAGGTGGGAAAGAACAAAAATTGCGTCGATCTCTTCGGCATTCCCCCTCAAGGGGGCACCTCGGGCGCTGGGCAGTAAACCCAGTCCTGCCTCTTTAAGTCAAGAGGGCAGGTATTGCCTGGGGGATAGCCCCCTCGGATCGACGCTATTAACTTGTAAAGATCCACGGCCGAAGCCACTGGACCCCCACCACGAGGGCGGGTCTACATAGTATTTACCGCGTTCCCCACTTGTACGGGTCAGGCACAAAGTCCCTATTAACGTGGGACCACCCACAGGCCGAAGCTCATGGAGTGGCAGGTGGAAAATTGCGTCGATCCCGTCGGCATTCCCCCTCAAGGGGGCGCCTCAGGCAATAAACCCAGCCCTGCCCCTTTAAATCGAGGGGGCAGGTGTTGCCTGGTGGGATAGCCCCTGGGATCGACGCTATTAACTCGTAAAGATCCAGGGCCGAAGCAACTGGACCCCTGTTGGGCGGGTTTACATACTAGTAATATGCTATTGTATTTATATATACAACAAAATACAGGTTTACAGTGTTAACGGGAAGGCTAATTTGCATATTTATATTAAAAAATTGATTTTAATAAATGTGTTCTTGGTATTATTGATTTCTAATGATTTGGTTTTATTCTAATAGATATAAGCAAAAATCTCGACGATAAATCTTAAAAGAAATTCATTAACAAGAAAAAAAACTAATTTTATTCTTTACTTCCTAATTTAACAAATAGTTAAATTAGGAAAATTTAGCAATGAACGACGGAAGTGATATAAAATGATGGAAAAGTTAGTTTCAAAGTTGTTCTATTTTTCGATTATAACTCCCTCTGTTTCAAATTATTCTATCTGCATTCTTATCTAGTTCATTAGTCTTTCTAATTTGACATATTTCATTAGATTAAAACTTAAATACTTATGCCCCGGAGGGTGCATATGTTTGCTAAGTTTGACTAATAAAGTTGGGCAAAAATGTGATCACGCTCCATGCATATTCGATAGTAAAGTAAAGTCGACGGGATGACCTAAAGTCGGTATCAGCCAGACAGCGAGGGAGTCTATCCTCTTTTCACTTGCGCTAAACCAAGGATATTGTATTTTAGCACCTTAGGTGAAGCGCCACACCTACCATCAGCTCCTCACTTTACCGCACAGATCTCTGTGCTACTCATTCGCTGAGTTGGCGAGGGCCGGTATCGAACCAGGAACCTTGCGATTACCTAGTCCAGTGCTCTACCGACTGAGCTGAACCGGCATACTGGGTACTCGCTGTAAAATAATGATTACATTAGGGGACTCGTACAAGATACGTTGGTTGGGTTTTACGGCATGTCAACCTCAGTTGGGTTATTTTATGCCGAAGACGTTTTGTTTATTCATTCTTGATGAGTATCCAATTTTTTAAACTCATTTTTTCTATTTAGCCTATAGACGGGACTGTAGCTGATTCTGCCACTCCAGGTCAGAGTGGACCTGGGAGTAATGGCGATGATGGGACACTCCACATTCCCCAGAGCTCTAGTACTGGAACTTCACCATTAGATGTACTTTAACGTCATACTCAGGACACTTCATATATGGTGTTTTATTTCAATCTCTCTCTCTCTCTCTCTCTCTCTCTCTCTCTCTCTATCTATCTATCTATCTATCTATCTCTCTTTCTCTCATATATCCTTCTGGTTGTCTCATCCTAAAATTATTCCCCTTTCATTTCCCATTCATTTTATTTTTCACACCTATAATCTTTATCTGTCTCTCTATTTGCCTTCAAGTCAGTTTTCTCTTTTTCTCTATCTCTTTCCCAATTTGTTTTTCACTTTCTTTTTCTCCCTCTCTATTTCTTTCGCTTTTTGAACCCCCTCTCTCTTTCATATATATATATATATATATATATATATATATATATATAGGATTTATATGAAAAAGGGTGACTTACCGGTGAAATTGGTCATAATGGTTAGTTGATGCAAGTTTCACGATGATAAGACAGCGATATAACAAATATAAAGTGCTCAATACATGAGTAGAGCAAATTTATTATTATAATGGTACACAGTGATAACCTACTTGAGTTTCACCATAATGATCTTCAGGGTTAAATCCACTGATTTAATCAAGATATTGATTAATTACAGCCGGTTGCACATGTGTATTTGTTTGGCAATGACCGGCTGTAATTAATCAATATCTTGATTAATTCAGTAGATTAATCCATTCTTTAAAATTTATAAACGTACACTTAAGTCATAAAAACCATACTACGTACTATTTCTATGGCAAGAATTGTTATTCCTTTAATAGATATTGCTAGATCATTTAATATTGATTATTGATATTTGGTAATGAAAAAGCGAAATCTAGTAATAAGCCTATTAATACATCTGGTGTATTATATCAATGTTACAATCATACTGCTTGACCCCATCCTACGAGATAAATCATTAATATATACTGCAAAGACTACGTTGATAGATATGGTTCACTATTCTCTTACAGACGTAGACCCTGGCCCCTATATAGAACAAGGTTACCCACCTTTACTATAAACATTCTTGTTATTACATAATTCATAAGTAGCTTATGATTAATGTACGTACCCGTACCTAAAATATTGAATTAGAGTCCATTATTTTCAGAATGACGGGGTCCAGTGGAAAGTTACTCGCCGGTTGCCGGTAGTAAGCTTTTTAGTTGACTTCTTGAAAAACGCACGATTGAGCGTGAGATAGTCGGATGCGACGCAGATTTCAGAGTGAGTGGAAAGTGGAAGTCGCTCACTCTGAGTCAGTCTTCACGCAGCGGAATCATGGGCTGGGTTATAGAATAAAGCTTTATCAGAAAACAACCAATTATTGTTTGTTGAGTTAATATTAAAACAAGCAATGACCAGCGCAACACGAACAAATCAACACAGAAGATCAAACCCCAGCAGAAAGCCCTGAAGAGAAGTCAGCACAGAGAAAATGGAGGCCAAGTTAGAAGCAGTATCAGCGAGAAGTAAGTAAACCATCATCATTTCATCTCATCTGTCTATCTTTATTAATAAACACCCGAGAAAAGTGGCATATAACATTGTAAGTCATGGCTGTTTTAGCAGCCGTTGTATGAAAAATTAAGTTTTAAAATTCCTGTTTTGTATAAATAAAGAGGCATAAAAAACGATTAAGCGAATACATTAAATCAAAAGGGAAAATAGGTTAATACGATAACTTATTGGTTATTTACTAAGCTTTGTTTTGTTTGGTAAATGGTTTCATTAATCGAGCGCTCTATGAAGATAATTCTAATTGCTTTAGCGAAGCTTTCTGTTATAATTGATACACACGGGAGGTCGGTGCAGAAAATCGAGAGACTTGGCGCCTTAAAGTCAAACAAGACACGAAAAGGAGTGAGGTGAAGAGGAGAGTAGCCTCCCAGTAAAGAGAGACAGAAAGAAGAGAAAACAGCAACCCCAGCAAGCATCACTGTTAGTGTGTAGTCAATGCACCAAAGACTGTCACTCAAGGATTGGCCTGCTCAGCCACTTGCGCAAATGCAGATAAAAACTGTTTTTGGACAATACGCGATCATCTTAAATGGACCGAAGGATGCCAACCATGTTTTAAGGGATACGATAAGCGATCACTGAAATCTATTTCCAAATAGAAGAATCAGAATGTTTATTTCCTACCTGAACAGAAATGTCAATGCCTTTTGCTAAAAATCTAGGCATAAAAATACTTTGTCAAAGATAATAGATAAAAAAGGAATGTTCCGTTGATTTAAGCACTTGTAACTCCTTATGAAATAAAATAAACAAGTAAGGCCTGTGGATATACCATAGTATGATCCATATGTTAATACGCTTTTTCTGTAATCTTCCGACCGTTATCATCCTTCAGTATCCGCTGTTTAAAAAGGAGACCGTCCATCGTCCAAGATAAAATGCAAAAATGTAAATCCTGATTATCTAGTGTCGCTAGATGATAACAGTCGGAAGATTAGGGAACAAGTGTATTTTGAAAGAGATTGGAATTAGAGCAGATATATAGATCATCACATAATAATTAAATATCGATCTATGTCTCGGCTTATTGATTTTAATCAGTCATTTTGACAATAACATTGGTTTTAACAATATCCTGTGTATTCTTTGTTTAAAATGTTTAATTGGGATTAGTTTTTCTAATTATATATACTAGAAAAATAAATAAAAACACGCTCCGGGCGATGTAAAAATAGATTTTTGAAACATATTGCCTGAGGTGTGGGAGTAAAAAATTCAATGTCAGCGAGTTTGTACCTTAAGTAAGTAAAATCATCAAATTCATTAAAGGATTAAAAAATAAAACAATTTGAAATGTAAACTTTAAATATGTATTAAAATAAAATAAACTATATATAGATATATAATACCAGTAATGTATTTATTAAAACTTGTTTAAAAAAAAAACAATGAGGACTGTCTAATGTTGCATGTTCAAATTTTCAGTGTATTTATTCTATGTTTTGACGATTTGGGGTAATGCGACGTAAGCAGTGACGTAGTTTTTGTTACAGACAAAAACCTGGAAGCAAATCTCCATTATTAATAGATTATCATTTATAGGCCTACTTTAGCACTTATGAAACAATAAAGACGACACTAATCAGAGCGTCAATGAGGATCGAACTCATTACATTCACAAATTGATATGCTTTACGCAGCCGTTCCTTTAAGGGTGGTTGGCGTATTTAAATTAATCTTGCTAATAAAGTGACTAATGTATCGAGTTTCAGTGCAGCTTTGTGTCAGACTAAAATTAGCTGAAAACTCTCTCTCTCTCTCTCTCTCTCTCTCTCTCTCTCTCTCTCCTCAACGTTTCTCTCATTCTCTTTCTTTCTCTGCGTTACCCAAAAGCTTTCTCCTTCTGATTCCCACATTCTGTATTTTTCCTAATTTCATTCCTCATTTTCTCTCTCTCTCTCCCCCCCCCTCTCTCTCTCTTAGAAACCACTAACATTTCTAAGAAGAACTCTTTCTCTCTTCCAAATGATCAACTTCGTTCTTACAAAACTCTGAAATCTTTTTTGTTTTATGATTCGGTAAAACATGAAAAACGAATTAATGAAGGACGCTGAATAAAAGCGTCCAGTTCACCTTGAAAGTCAAACTTTCTTCTCTTTCAGTTTGTTTTTCCACTGAAAAAACAGAGATGCTGGCTGGTTAAGCGAACCTTTTTTTTTTTTTTTATCAGAATTCAATTTTTATCAACCAAAACAAAGAGTCCATTATAAAACAAAGATTAGTAGGAAAATTCTTTTCCCACGGACTTGCACGCTCTTTGTAGTCACGTTTTGCTGCATTGCTTCTTAATAAATAAATAAATAAATAAAAAAAAACACAAAGTAACCATTGTGTTCTTTTTTCCTGAGTCGTTTCAAACTTTGAATCATATACACATGGTTGATGAAGTTTTATGGACAGTGATGAACGGGTCGGTTGTTTTTGTTGTTATTATTGAGGATTCTTTCGCCAAATAATCATATGAAAATTTTACAAAGTAAAACTTCCTTTGGCCTTTCTCATCTATTGTAACTGAGATTTTATATTTTGAAACTTAAAATGATTTTCCGACTTGGTAAAAGACATAAATGTAATTCCCCCAGGAGGCGCGTAGAGTAATGGTTAGCATCGACCCAAGTTCAAATCCTGGATGAGGTTGTTTGCGTTTCCCATAGCGCTAATACCCTTTAGAAAGGTATATATCTAACTGCTCTCCCTCCAGCTATGGGTAAATAGTAGAACAGTCTGGCTTGTTTAGCTCTTGGAAACCAGTATAGGAGAAGGAAAACCCCGAATTCAAACCTGTTAAAATCTGCTTCATAAGTTTTTTCCTTGAACATATGTACTCGCCATTTCTCATACACTTCTCTGCCCGGATTCTAGTGGCCTGTCAAAAACTTAAAAAATTATTTTAATTTTTTAAACTCTCTAAAAACAATTTCTTCAAGAGATTTTCTCCTGACGCTGACCTAAGGTCGAAACTAGTTGAGAAAAAACAAAAAAAAAAAACGAAAACAAAACAACATAAAAGAAATATTCCTGTTTGTCTTATTACTTTTTTTGTTCAATATATATATATATATATATATATATATATATATATATATATATATATATCCGCTGACGACTGCCAACTAAAGCGTAAATGAAACGCTCTCCTATATAAGGGATGGAGCACTCTATGGCGGCCTTTACATACATAGGGATGTATGTATTAAAAACAGTTAAAATCTCCTTTGCATCATGTGTGTGACTATAGCCTATCGGTTAAGGTGTCTGACTGATGCTGAACCGATCAGATTTCAATCCAGTCTGTAGGTAGCTTATTGTCTAGCCACACTGAAGAGACTTGAAAAGTTGAAACACGTGTCTGTGGATGACTATATATATATATATATATATATATATATATATATATATATATATATATGATGGCAGCAAACTCGTATTCAAGTATTGCCATTGCTTGATATAGTAGCAATAATAACAACAAAAAAAAAAAGAAAAAAAGCTCAATAGTTCAAACAATATAATGGTGAGCTTCAAAAAAGTTCAACAATGAGCTGCACGAAAGTGGCTCTTTAGTCCTGCCAAAGTCTTGCACACCTTCCCACAATTACAGGTATTTCCAGGGAGCACAGGGTATTTTATTAGTCCATCCTGCCGATGCAAAGATTGGTGACTGATCAGGCCAGCTTTCCTCATACATAGCCTTCCACACCGGTCACATAGTAGACCGATTTGAAGCCCTTGATTGTCTACTTTTTTTATTCTTGCGAATATCTCTTTTCAACTGCTCATGCTGTATACTCTCCCAGGACTTCACATCGATGTCACATTTTTTCAAGGTCGACCTCAGGCAATCCTTGTATCCCATCAAGAGAGAGAGAGAGAGAGAGAGAGAGAGAGAGAGAGAGAGAGAGAGAGAGAGAGGAGAGAGAGTCAAACGCTTGCCGTTTATAAGTTCCTCATAGAGCAGTTGTTTAGGAAGTCGCCCATCGTTCATCCTTACCAGATTCTATGCTTTGACTCACTTCAGAAGCTCGATGTCACTGACGTATATATATATATATATATATATATATATATATATATATATTATATTCACATTCAGAATTTGCTCGTTCTTAAGCTAGACTTATTGAATGAGTATGACAGGTTTTTCAAAATTGAATTTCATAGTTGACACAACAAATCGAAAGCCATTGATTCAGCGTAGTATTTTCTTTTTTTCTTATGCTGCTCTGTGATTATAAATGCAGTCATGTTGTCAATAATTTTGAATTAGTTCTACTTTGTCTAACCAGTTCAATGAGTAAAAAGAAAACTCTTTTAAAATCAATGCAACACGTTTTTCTTCATAGAATACATAAGGTTTTTTTCTTTTTTTTTTTTTTTTTTCAAATGTAGGCTGAAAAAATGGCCACTGTTTCTTTCATTATTTCAACGGGACACGTTATATTTATTTTGAAGCTTTGATTTCTCGCCAAACGTCTATGTTGTGGGCTGACGTGTGAGTTGAGAGAGAGAGAGAGAGAGAGAGAGAGAGAGAGAGAGAGAGAGAGAGAGAGAGAGAGAGAGAGAGAGGATGTACTCGCTCGTGCGTAAATGCGTCGGTCAAAGCGGAGGTTTTTTGTCTGTTGCTTTTCACGAAGGTTTTGCTATGAAATCTGCAAACCTTATTTAAAAGCACTAGCAAATATATGCACCCTCCGGGTGCAAGTATTTAAGTTTTGATATAATAAAATATCATATTAAATTAGAGTTTGAGTTTGAGTTTGAGTTTTGTTTAACGGCATATCAACCCCTGTGGGTCATTTAATGCCAAAAAGGTTATTTTGGATTTCAGACTTTAAGGTAGTGGTTCTATGGAGATAATTGGTTATGTTCTGTTATATTTTGTTGAAAAGGTTGCTTTTTTTAATAAAATTTAAAATGTTTTCAGGGTTTGTATTCTTGAAGATGTCTTTCAGGTTTCTAGCTTGATAGTAATTTGCGCGGATATGTTTAAGTCTGTTACAATTTAGAAGGATATGCTTGGTTGTAAGTTGTACTTTGCATGTTGGGCACACTGGGGCACCCTCCCTTTTAACAGGTACGAATGGGTAATGTGGGTGTGCCCAATACGCAATCTGGCGAGTATTACTTCTTCTCTTCTAATACTTCTGTGGCCCGTCGACCACTCTCCAATAACTTCTTGTATTTCGTGGAGCTTGTTTTGAGTCAGATTGTCCCATGATTTCTGCCATTTGTCTAATATAAATTTGTTTATGGTTGGTTTCAGATCTGTATATGGGATTTTAGATTTGCTCATATGTGTCTGAAGTGCCTTTCTTGCGGCTTTGTCTGCCTTTTTTCCTTGGATACCAATGTGACTTGGTATCCAAAAGAATATAATGTTATTATTTTCAGAGAGGGTGTTTAGTTTGTTTAGGAGCTTCGTGATCAGAGGAGATGATGTGTTTTTGTTATGTAGTGCTAATAGGACTGATTTAGAGTCCGTGCATATAATAAATTTGGAAGCTTTGTGATTTGCTATGATATTCATAGCTAGATCAATGGCTGTAGTTTCTGCACTGTAGATTGAGGCTTCATTTGGTAGGCGTTTTAAGGATTCTTGTTTTTGAGAAATAGCGGCACAACCAACTTTTTTTCCTTGTTTGGATCCATCTGTATAGATGTGATGATGATCTGGGTACTTATTTTGTATTTTAATGAATTTCTCTTGGTAAGTGATAGGGTGTGTTTTTGTTTTAGGTAATTTAGTCAGTTCTAAGTTTATAGCTGGTTGCTTTATGGTCCATGGTGCCGTGTTGGAGAGTATGGTATGGTGTACTATATTGGTGTTGATTTTGATTTCATTGAGGAGATCACTTATTCTCAAGTTAAAGGGTCTGATTTTTTTTGAGTTATTTTGGTACAAGTCTTGTATTTTGTTTTGGTGGTGCAGTCATAAGCAGGATTTTGGGGACAGGAGATGAGTTTGATGTAGTATTGTAGTGCTAATTTTTGTCTTCTTAAATAGAGAGGGGGTTCATTTGCTTCAGTGTACAGACTTTCCTTTGGAGAAGTAGTAAAGGCTCCTAATGTGAGGCGGAGTCCTTGATGGTGTATGGTTTCCAGTCGCTGTAGGTAGGATTTTCTGGCTGCTCCATATATGAAGCAGCCATAATCAAGTTTTGATCTTATTAAGGTTCTATATATTTTGATGAGGGTCTTTCTATCAGCACCCCAGTCTGTGTGGGCTATGGCTCTCAATAGTTGGATGGCTTGATTGCATTTTATTCTTAACTTTTTTATATGTGGGATGAAGGATAATTTGGGGTCAAAGATAAGACCAAGGAATTTATGTTCATCTGTTATTGGTATTTCAGTGTTATTCAATGTTAGGTTAGGGTGGTTGTGCATTTTGTGGATTTGACAGAAGTGCATGCATTTTGTTTTATTATTTGAAATTGTGAATCCATTTTCTGTTGTCCATTTTTGTATCCTATTGATGCATTGTTGCATTTTTCTTTCAATGGTGATCATATTTTTTGAGCTGTAGCAGATGAGGAAGTCGTCTACATATAATGACCCTTTGATTTCTGGAGGAAGACAGGATGTTATACTATTTATTTTTATCATGAAAAGGGTTACCGACAAGATACTGCCCTGGGGGACTCCTACCTCTTGTGGTCTCGGATCAGAGTATGTGTTATTTATTTTTGTTTTGAAGGTCCGACCTTCCAGGAAATGTTTGATAAAACCGGGAAGCCTGCCCCGTAATCCAAAGTCCCTTAGGTCTTTTAGTATTCCATATGGCCATTGTGTCGTAGGCCTTTTCTAAGTCAAAAAAGACTGCCACTAGGTGTTCCTTTTTAGAAATGCTTCTCGGATAAGGGTTTCTATATGGATTAATTGGTCTATAGTGCTTCTTTTGGTTCTAAAGCCTGTTTGTAGGTTTGAGAGCAGTTGGTTTGATTCAAGGAACCATATCAATCTTTGATTGATTATCCTTTCCAAAGTTTTACATGTACAGCTAGTTAGGGCTATAGGTCTATAACTGGTGGGATTTGTGGGGTCCTTTTGTTTTTTGAGGATGGGGATTATTGTGGCTTGCTTCCATAAAGTAGGGATGTTGCCTGAGATCCAAATATTATTATATATGTTTAAGAGGTATTTTAAGGAAATAGTGGGTAATTCTTTTAGAAGTTTGTAATGGATTTCATCTGGTCCGGTGGCTGAGTTATTAGATTTAGATAAAGAATTTTGGAGTTCATCTAGGGTGAAGGGTTGGTTATAGCATTCAGTGTTGTCAGAGGTGAATTTTATTTTGTTCTTTTCTTCTTTGATTCTGATCGAGTTAAATTTGTTGGAAATATTTTTTTGTAGATGATGCTTGAGCGAAGTTTTCTGCCATCAAATTGGCTATTTGCTTTTCACTCAAGGCTTTTATGTTTCCTTGGGAGAGATGACTTATCGGAGTGTGGATAGTTTTATTAGATATTTTTTTTTATAAAGTTCCAAATTGTTTTGGGGTTAGTATTGGAATTCATTTTTGTGGTGAAGTTTCTCCATGAAGACCTTTTTGCTTCTTTGATTGTGCGTCTAGTTTTAGCTCTTTGTTGTCTATACTTGTCTAGGTTTTCTGATGTCGGGTTGATTTTGAATTTTTTGAGGATTGCTTGGCGTTTTTTTATCATTGTTTTGCATTAGAAAGGCTAATGAAACTGACTAAGAATGAAGATAAAAAGATCTGCAACAGAGGGGGTATAATCGAAAAATAGAACAACTTTGAAACTAACTATTCCATCATTTTCCATTACTCCCCTGTTTCATTGGTAAATTTTCCTAATTTAACTATTTAGTTAAAATAGGAAGTAAAGGATAATATTACAGTTATTTCTTCTTGTAAATAAATTTCTTTTAAGATTTATCCACGAGATTTTTGTTTATATTTCTTAAGATAAAACCAAACAATTAGAAATCAATAATACCAAGCACATATTTATTAAAATACAATTTTAAATATCAATATGCAAGTTAGCCTTCTCGTTCAAACTGTAAACCGCATGTTATTAGTACGTAGATATGGTCAACAGTATTAATAATGTAAAACAATTTTTATTAATAACTGAAGGTTTAAAAGAATGAAATCATGGAGAATTTGAGGTAAATAATTAAGGGAATTGTGACTTGAGTAGTAATATAGTTTCGGTTACAGACAGAAAAACACACAATCTCCATTAAAATAAGATTTGTTGGAAAACAGGAGCTCTGTTCCAGGTGGAGGGTATGAAATCCAGACGATATCTATTCATGAAATATATCATTAAAGACGATAGGGTTGCTGTAATCGGGTTGGTGTTTCATTATGTTCTATGACTATGCCTGCTGAGGTCCCGGTTTCGATTCCTGTCGGAGGTGGGTCGTTAATATACATCGCTGATGAGACTTAATAAAGTCGAAACAGTCTGTACGGTGTTCTGCATAGCGAGCCATCCTTTGCCGGGATTCACTTGTCAAGATTATTTTCTATAATTATCGAATTTTATGCGATACATGCATTATAATTGCCTTCAAGCAAAATATAAATAATATATATATATATATATATATATATATATATATATATATATTAAAGAAATGGATACAATAGAAATCAACTCGAGTTTCACCATAAGGATCTTCAGGGTTAAATCCACTGAATTAATCGAGATACCGATTAATTCCAGCCGATTACACGTGTGTTCATTGAATAAGATATCAATGAACATACGTGTAATCGGCTGCAATTAATCGGTACCTCGATTAATTCAGTGGATTTAACCCTGAAGATCCTTATGGTGAAACCCAAGTAGGTTTCTATTGTATCCATTTCTTTAATAAATTTGCTCTACTTTGTATTGAGCACTTTGTATTTGTTTTATCGCTGACTTAACCCCTGGATTTTGTGCACCTCCAACGATCGTGCCCATATTCTCCGGTAAGCCACCTTTTATCTCTCTCTCTCTCTCTCTCTCTCTCTCTATATATATATATATATATATATATATATATATATTAGGTATACCCAAAATTGGCCTAAAATCCGTTTTTGACCAAATGAATTTAGCCCCCCCCCTACAGAAAATAATTTACCAAAAATCAGGTAATTATCGGATTTTAATGAAATTTTCAGGGTTGATTTATCAATGAATGAACTTTATAATGCATTATTTATTTTATTTCAAAACTTTCTCCTTTTTTTTTTCAAGTCACTTAATTTTGACCCCCCTTATTTTGGGTTCGTAAAATCTCGGCGAGTTGATCACTGTTTATTACTTATTACTGTAGAAATAAAAAGATAAAAGATCGAACAACAAAAAAAATTATGGAGGATTTTCTATGAGAAAATAAGTACCGAAATCGGAAAATAAAATATAAAAAAATATTTATATATAAAATCTTTTTTGGGACATTTCTTTTTTACTCATTTCGATAATTATCTTATAAAAGAAAAAAGTATACATTAATATTTTTTCTGCTTAAAAAGGGGGGGGGGGCTAAATTTTCAATTTTCTTCAAAACTTATTACTTTATGCACCTAAAATAAGGTTTCCATTAAATAGATATTTATTTCTAGAATCTAAAAATATAACATTTTAAACTTAACATCAGGCTTTTCATATTTTTAATGAAATTTATATATTAATTTTTCCAAGCAAAAATACTCAATTAAAGTTTTAAAATAAAATAACTGATGCATTATAAAATTAATTAATTAATAAATATATACTGAAAATTTCATTAAAATCGGAAAATTCCCTGATTTTTGGTAAATTCATTAAAATCGCTAATGTTACATGAATTTTGTAAACACACCATATTTCAAGAGCGTTAATGGTCGAACGCGAACGAAATTGCCCCAAAAATTCGTTTTAAATGTATTAAAAATGAATTAAATGCGTAATATTATTTTGCTTTTTTATTGATGGTGATTATGTTACTACTTATCGATTTCGACAAAAGTTTGACCTTAAATAATCGATTTAATTAATTTTAATTCGTTTTCTAAAAACATTTGCTGACTTTAAGAGCCGATATATATATATATATATATATATATATATATATATATATATATATATATATATATATATATATATATATATGAAGATAGGAGGGTTGGAGTAAAATCCAACGGTATGAGGTAAGGTAAAAGGAAAAGTAGACAAAAAATAATGACTCAAAATGTACGTACTTTGTTTTGAATAAAGTTAGACTGTTGATGTTCTTTGCGTAAAGAAGGACGAAATATTTCTCTCCTACTTCTACTTGTTTGAGTCATTATTTTTGTCCACTTTTCCTTTTACCTTACCTCATATATACACACAAACACACACACACACACACACACACACACACACACATATATATATATATATACATATTATCTATTATAGTGTACTATACATTTGAGGTGCCATTGTTAGCATTGGTTTCCAAACCAACCCCTCCACACGAGTAGGATGTGACACATGGTCAATTTATTAAGCGGAGTTTCACAGGCTTGAATTCAGAGTTTTTCCTTCTCTTAGACTATATGCCTACCCAAGATTACAGGGCCCTATCAACCCAACTATTTACTCGTAGCTGGGGAGAGAGAGAAAGAGAGAGAGAGAAAGAGAGAGAGAGGGGGGCGGGGGAGATTAGTTGGATACATACCTTTCCCAAGGGTATTAGCGCTATCTGAAATGCAAACAGCCTCGTTCAGGATTTGAACGAGGTCTAACACCACGGGAGCCTCCTAAATATATGGTCCATTGGAAAGCGAAAAGGAAATTTTAAACATGAAGTTTTACGCTGATAAATGTTTAGGTTAATATCAATTAATATTAATTGTTAAATAATCATCGATGAATATAATTAGTTTGCTAATTTGTATAATTAGACCACAACAACTCTCTCTCCCTCTCTCCTTATTTCTGTCTCTGTCTGTCTGTCGCTCTCTCTCTCTCTCTCCCCATATTCTAGGAACTTTCAATAAATAAGGTGAAACTTGTCTCAGGAGTTAGCAATAGAAAATACTGTTTACATTTGCACCTTTTTCAAGGAAATCAATAATGATGGGCCCTTTCATGTCTCAGAAGAAAACCAACCAACCAACCAACCAACCAAGCGACCCACTAGAGTATTATTAGAAAGTGGCTGAACTTGTAATTTTTATGTATGGTTACCAAATTTGATGTTATCTGTTGACTGCGAATTCTATTCTGATCAAATCACGGCCAAAGCAGTTGTTTGAAATCGATATGTGTTGGCTTGATAATATTTCAGTTCATTCACGAATTTCTATTATAGATCGATAGGTGAATGTCCTGAACAGATTAGCTTTCTTCATTATATAACTATTTATATAACACGTAACAATACGGGAAAAAATAGGGAACATTCTTTGAAATTGTTATCAAACATTTTTAAAAAATTAACTTTCATCTCTCAATAGAAGGATTACAGAAGGCAAATACTGAACCAGAGATCGGTGTTCAAACCCGCCTATAGGACCGCAATTACAAATACTTATCTTCTAGGTAGATTGCTGTTACACAATCTTTCCTGTCCTCATTTTCATATCATTTAATATTAAACTTAGTAAATATAAAATGGTGGCAAACAGAGAAGCAAGGAAGGCAAAGATGAACATTTTTGCAAAGATTACCGGATTATATATCTGTATTTTAGAGATGAGGCTTGATGTGAATAATTTTGATTTTTCGGACTGTTGTTCTCATCCTTATTGTGGTACGTATAAATAAAACGACTCGACTGTTGATCTTCGACGCCTGTTTGATCAACTGTCAAAGTATTAAAAATGATTTCCCAGGTTGGACCATCACTATACTCGGATATACAGGGAACAACTGAGATAAGCCGGAGGATACAGCGACTGAAACTTTGTGTTTATACATACCACAATAAAGATAAAGGCAACAGTCTGAAAAATCAAAATGATTTATTCAAATGTGTCAGTAATTTGTTTTTACTACAGAAATTAATTGAGAATCAAATAGAAATACATTGTCATTGTTTATGAATTAAAGAAAACATACTGGAATAGAATAGAAATATTGTTTGTGAGATTGTTAATGTGGTCGATATATATATATTTATCAATCCCTGCACACGAGCAGGATGTGACACAAGGTCAATTTATTAATCAAAGTTTAACAGATTTGAATTCAGAGTTTTCTTTCTAAACCTGTTGCCAAACCAAGGTTGAAGAGCTCAGTCTACCCTACTATTTGTTAAGTATCTGGTCGGCATCCTTAGTTCCAGATGTAATAAGTAAGTAAGCAAGCCAATAAGAATCCGGTTTTAGAGTATTCTTTGTAAGTCCTACGTCCAAGGGAATCCAAGTGTCAATGACATAATTTTAGAATGGTGCCTCTATTAATACAGCAGAAGGAGCAGCAGCAGTGCCAGTGATTGGACAATAGAAATGCCTTCGGTGGTCACGTGGTAGTCAACGAGTCTATATTTAGGAGTAGGCTTCTTTCACCCGGCTTATATCTAAAAAACTGAAACACTAATTACCCAAGGGCATTAGCGCTTAGTGAAAATGTCCAGGATTTGAACCCGGGGCGACGAGTCCATTTCCAATGATTTTAATTATTTCACCAGGCACTTTCATGTGGCTAATCTATGGTAAAGTATTATCGATACACTATTTTCTTATATTTACATACGTTGTACATGAAGCAGAATCCCTATAGATAGGAAACCCTTTTGGCTGGGGCTTTAGAATACACCGACTGCACCTCTGCAGAGGGTAAGACCCCCCGCCCGAATGGGGCCACCTGTTAGCTGTGGGTGGCGACCCTTGATGCTTGAGGACGGAATCCTGGTAGATTAGCAGTCCATGAAATGCAACACACCACTTTGGCCCTTACTTAAGCTAGACGAGCGGTTGGAGAGCCCCACTCCGACCAATCGCTGATCACATCAATCCCTAGCACCTATATGATTGTCCCAACCCTATTACCCTTATGGCAAGCCCCAACCCTATCTATCATATGGGTTCTAGAAGGCAGTAGATGAGGGCCTCCATGTCCTGGGTGAGTTCCGGTTCTGGTGGTCTGGGGAATGTGGAGCACCCCTTCATCGCCATTGCTCTTTGGTCCACTCTGATCCGGACTGGTAGTACCTATTAGGGTCCCATCTATGGGTTAAATAGAAAAAAAATTAAAAAATGTATAAAACTAATTGAGTAACCAACCAACCAACCAACCAACCTTAACGGGAGAATATTTATTATAGATTGTAACGTTTTAAGTTCCATTTTATACATATTTAAACGCTTCTTATTGAATTGTTAAGAATAAATGAAATATTCAATCTTTTCCCACATTGAAGAGAAGGGGGATTTTTCCAGTACAAAATGCTGTCTTTGCGGGAAGAAGGGAGATACTAGGTTTGGTCGTAGTATGAGGTAAGGAGATCCCGAGTTGAAATTAACCGACAACGCTGGGGGAGGAGGTATCATCAATTCGCGCACTTGACGTGTTTCTCTGGCAATAAACCTGTCAACATTATTTTTTAGCAAACATTAAGGACTTTGTTTTTGCATAATGAATTTACAACAACTTATTCAATCTAACTTGGCTTCAATGCTTGTTGAGATTTTTATTCTATGAAAAGAAATTGACAAGTGGGACACGTGTATTTTGGCTTTCTAATTTCAGTTTAGATATTGGCAGATTTTGAATCAAGCCTATTTATCACAGTGCTTTCCTATGGAATAATACAAAATCAAAATGTAATATAAAATAGTATATATATATATAATATATATATATATATATATATATATATATGTGTGTGTGTGTGTGTGTGTGTGTGTGTGCGTGTGTGTGTATGTGTGTGTAATTTTAAAAATGGAAGTGAATCCGACAATATGTTAAAAGAATAAAAAAAGGAAAGAAAATGTTGAATGGATAAAAATTATTTATTGGAGATCTGACACGTGTTTCGACCGAGAGATTGTTCTTGTACACAGTGTATTCTATTTATTATTATTTTAAATATAAAATAGAAAGTGCAATCTTTTTTCACACACACACATATATATATATATATATATATATATATATATATATGTATGTATGTATATATTTATGTAGGTGTGGAGATACGTAGACTAAGACGGAGTTTTACAAAGGATGAATATTTATTTAATGTCGACGCTATAACGTTTCGATGTTTATGACCTTCTTCAGAACCGAAACGTTATAGGGTCCACATTACGACTACTAAAAATTGGTTCATAAGAGCATTTTAACACAAAAATGCTATCAAAAAGTTTTAAATTCAACCAATTTGATGCACGGCATATATGGCATTTTTTGTATCATTATTTCACATATATTGAACATTATTTGTACCGAAAAGATAATTTGATATTTGCTCAGAAGCGAAGCTACAACATTAGTTAAAATTTTGCAAATCAGAAATCATCAATAACTTAAAATTGGTTAAATTTAAGACTTTTTCCTTGGGATAAAATGCTCTTAGAAATTAATTATTAGGAGTAGGGAAGCTCTAAAACTCATTTTACAGACAAAAATTGCTGAGAAAAAGTTGCCGTTTTTCGTGACACCCCACCTAAATTTGGAGAAAATTGGCGGAGTTATGTCGATTTTTAGAATCGACATAATTCCGCCAATTGTTGGAATTGAAAGCTCAAGTTTTGGGGATTGCCTGACTTTAACTTGTACAAAATTTAAAAAAATTTGAAGTGCAAAGTTTTAACAATTTTTTTCAAAATATTGTAGCTTTGGTTCTGAGAAAATATTAAATTACCTTTTTGGTACAAATAATGTTCAATATATGTGAAATAATAATAGAAAAAATTGTCATAGTGCCACGTCGAGATATTGATCTTGGTATGAAAAAAAAACAACAAAACATCAATAACTTTAAAGTGTTTGACTTTAAGACTTTTTTGTAGACTTTTTGGATCCATGGGAAAAACTGCTTTTATAAACCAAGTTTTAGTAGTAGGGAAGCTCTAGATCTGATTTTACAGACAAAAATAGATTACGAAAAGTCGCCATTTTTTGCCCCCCCCCCCCCTCAAATTTGGAGAACTAAAAACGACAAAATTCCGTCAATTTTTGGAATTGGAAGCTCAAATTTATGGAATTGGCTCACTTTTCATAATCCACACTTGGACAAAATTTCAGAAAAATTGAAGGGGATGGGTGATATGGCCTGGATGATTTGACATAGAATTACCCCTAGCTTAGTCGGTAGAGCACTTGCCTAGCAATCACAAGGTTCCTGGTTCGATACCGGCCCTCAGTAACTCAGCGTATGAGTAGCACAGGCGATCTGTGCGGTAAGGAGATTGTTTTTGTGTGTGATGGTAGGTGTGGCGCCCCACCTCAGACACAAAAACAATCTCCTTGGCCTAGCGCTAATCAAAAGGGGATAGACTTCCTTACTGTCTGGTTGATATCGACATTAGGCCACCTCGTCGACTTAACTTTTTATGACAAGTTCAACAAACGGCGATAAATAGTTTTCGGAAGATTTTGTTGCGCCAGTGCTTTCACGAGAGTGTAATTCTGATTTGAAAATCGGTATTCAAAATACTTGATTTTATCGGACAAGTTCTCTAAGCGATGAGAACTACACAACTATTTCAGCCACATGGTAATCCTCAAGTTGGAACGGTATTTGTGTCATATCAAAATTCCACTTGGTTGGAAGGCCTCATAAAGTCTATGCCTGCTTCTAAAAAGACACATCAATGCATGTATATCATCTTGGGAATGTCTATAATTTGGGGTAGCAAAGATGGTGCATAGACAAGGTTCGCATTCTTTGTCCTGACGGCACACAATTTAATGGGCAGTCACTTGATAAAATCCCTGATCAAAGCAACCAGTTAGTTTGAAATACTACATTCCTCGAACGACTTTTTTGTGTTCTTTCTCCCTTTTACTATAACCAGTCAACTCGTCGCCCCGAGTTCAAATCCTGGACGTGCTAATTGCATTTCACTTAGCGCTAATACCCTTGGGAAAGGTATGAATCCTACTCTCCCTCCTGCTATGGATAAATAGTTGGGCAGACTGGGCTCTTTGAACCTTGGTTAGGCAACCGTTTAGGAGAAGAAAACTCTGAATTCAAACCTGTTGAACTCCGCTTAAGAAATTGACCTTGTGTCGCATCCTGCTCGTGCGGAGGGGTTGGTAAAATATATAACCAGTCAACATGGCTCTAGGTTTTGAAGTCTGATTATTTAGATCTTTACACTTGTTGTTTTGACCGTAATACTCTCCGGTCTTCCTCGAGTATGAGTTTTTATCTTTAACGATGTTCGTATGAAATCCTTTAATTTCTTAACGGGATAACAAAGATATTCTTTTTTCAGGTTTTTTTCAATTTAGATCCAGCAAAAATAATTTTATCCAAATAAATGAAAAGTCTTCTAAGGTAGTTTTCGTAATTATATCATTTCGGGATTTTTCAATAATAACATCGTAGTGAATAGTTTGGTGATAACAACACAAAACCAATCAAATTCTGGTACTAATGCAGAATAGCGCGCAAAGGTATTATTAGATTACATAGAAAAAGTATTACATTTCACGGAAAACCTTGAGACGTTAGATTTAGGCTATTTGGGGCTATTTATACGTAGAATGCGATTCTAATCTATTAATAATAGAGATTCGCTTCTGGTTTTTGTCTGTAACAAAAACTACGTCACTGCTTACGTCACATTACCCAAAATCGTCATAACATAGAATAAATACACTGAAAATTTGAACATGCAACATTAGACAGTCCTCATTGTTTTTTTAAACAAGTTTTAATAAATACATGACTGGTATTATATATCTATATATAGTTTGTTTTATTTTAATACATATTTAAAGTTTACATTTCAAATTGTTTTATTTTTTAATCCTTTAATGAATTTGATGATTTTACTTACTTAGGGTACAAACACGCTAACATTGAATTTTTACTCCCACCCCTCAGGCAATATGTTTCAAAAATCTATTATTACATCGCCCGGAGTGTGTTTTTTTAATTTTGCTAGTAACTTTAATATAATTCTGCATTTATACCCAAATTTTGATGTTTTGCATGTAAATGGATGAAAAGGTGTAGCTGGCATTCTTTCGCCAATGCAAGAATTTCAATTTTCTCACAAGAACTATTTGAATATTATCAAAATAATTTTAAAATTTAGGGGTTAAATCTAACTTAAGGGACCTAAATTCCACCATCTTATATCACCTCGCCGAAAGAAAAAAAAATACCAAAAATCAGGGAATTAACTAAATTTAATGAAATTTTCAGTGTTGATATATTAAGAAATAAAATATATAATGCACCAATTATTTTATTTAAAAACTTTTACATTTTTCAGGTCAGTTAACTTTGAACCACGTAACTTTGAGGCGTAGTACACATTTTCAAAGATACATGATTCAAAGTTAACTAACTTGAAAAATGTAAAAGTTTTTAAATAAAATAACTGATGCATTATATATTTTATTCATTAATATATCAACACTGAAAACTTCATAAAATTCGGTTAATTCCCTGATTTTTGGTATTTTTTTTTCTTTGGACGGGGTGACATACGATGGTGGAATTTATGTCCATTAAGTTCGATTTAACCAATTTAGGTTGTTTTTTTTTCTATTTAAATTTTCGATTTCATGTATGAATGGCGATATAAAAATGAAAAGCTCGACGTCTGAACCATTTTCCTTTTCTTTTCCAAATACAGCTGGGATGTGAAGAATAATTAGACAACAATCCTCTTTCGTGTCTGTATTGTAAACATTCTTCAGTTTTTGTTTATAGATAATATAATTCATTAACGGGAATTCTTTCTGAGTGGGTTTAGCTCAGTCGGTAGAGCGACTAACTCGGACCCACAAGGTTCCGGGTTCGATACCAGCTCAGGCCAACTCTGTGTATTAGTAGTACAGTGCTGATGGTAGGTATGGTGCTTTATTACTAAAATAATCTCCTTGGTCTAGCGCTAGTGAAAAGGGGATAGACACCCTCGCTGTTTGGCTGATCCCGACGTTAGGCCACTCCGACGACTTTACTTTTTTAATACTGTATAGCTGCATCACTTAGACTTTAATGAAAGTCAGACGGACAAGACATGCAAGACTGTGCTGGAGAATTAAGGACGACCTCATTAGCGACGTTTTTATGGACCCCTACGCGTAGATGTAGCATTGTTGACCAAGCAGCAAAACTTTAATTACTTAGCTCTGTACGGACACTATATGTCGTCTAGAGGACTTTGTAAAAGCGATGATCAAGAGAGAGAGAGAGAGAGAGAGAGAGAGAGAGAGTCAGTCAGACAGACAGACAGACAGTATATAGTATAGGTGCTATCGGCATTCTTTAATGATGATGATATAGTTTCATGAGAAAAAAATATTACGAATTAGTTTACATGTTTCAAAATATTTCGAGCAATCTCTATTCAACTACAATAATGAGGTATCTTAATAGAGTGCATCTGTACGCACACTATATGCCGTCTAGAGGACTTTGTAAAAGCGATGATCGATAGGGACACAGAGAGAGAGAGAGAGAGAGAGAGAGAGAGAGAGAGAGAGAGAGAGAGAGAGAGTCTACGGAATAGGTGCTATCGGCATGCTTTGATGATGATGATAATGCTGATGAAGATGATGATGAAATAGTTTTATGTAAAAAAAATATAACGAATCAGTTTCAAGAGGTTTTCGAACAGCATCTATTCAACTACAATAATGAGATATCTGAATAGAAGAGATCTGTCTCAGTTTGAAACGCACCGTTCACTGGTAGAGTCACCTAAGTGCTTAATCCATGAGGGCATAAACATACCAATCCACACATGACTGCATGGGAGGAGAGGAAAAAAAAACGTCGGGGTTTAAGAACGAAGAAAAAAAAATAGAGAAAAAAATTGCCTATTCATGTACAAGACAATCGTAAATTACTTCATTCACTTCTATTAAAGAAAAAAGAAAAGAAACGAAGAAGTACATGGGCGTTTAATGTTTAGACTCAGACGAAATGCACGGGTTTATTCTTTCGGTTAAAGCCCCCCCCCAAAAAAAAAAAAAAACGAAAAAAAAAAAACGTAGGTGGCATAACAACTAGACACTCAAATTCTCAAATGCTTTATAGTTGACTCTTGTACCTTGATCATAAATATTTATCTCGCTTCGGTACCCATGGTATATCATTTAAACATCTTTACTGAAAGAGCAATTTGTGCATTGCCGGCAAGAAATAAATATCTCACGCTATAAATTGCTAAGCTTGCATTTTTTGTTATAGTGCACCAATACAAGCAAATATTTTATAGCTTTTTTCTTTTCGTCTTCAAAAATCCCCGAAAACAAAAATGTCATTCAAACATGACATTTTTTGCGGTTCATATTCACAGTATATGTTTGTTTGTTTTGTTTTACGGGATATCAACATCGGTGGGTCATTTAATGCCGACAAAGTTTTGAGATAAATTAATTCTTAATGGATACTGAATTTATTATATAAATACATTTTTCTATTTAACCCACAGATGGGACCCTAACAGGTACTACCACTCCGGGTCAGAGTGGACCTGGGAGCAATACTGACGAAGGTGTGCTCCACGTTCCCAGACCTCTCGAACTGAAACCTCAACATCAGATAGAGTTTAACGTCACTTCCAGGACATGAAGACCCTCAGCCACCGCGTTCTTGCACATACATGATAAAAAAAGGGCTGGGGCTTGCCATGAGGCCAATAGGGTTGGGACAATCGTATAGGTGCTAGGTCTTGACGTGACCAGCCGATTGATCGGAGGTGACCACTCTAACCGCTCGTCTAGCCTAAGTAAGGGCCTAAGCGGAGAGTTGCCTGTCATGGACTGCTCATCCACCTGGATCCCGTCCTCAGGCACCACAGGCCGCAACTCACGGTTAACCGGTGACCCCGTTGAGGGGGGGGGGTCTTAATGGTGAACATTTTGAGACATATTTGAAATTCTAAAAATGATTTCGAATAATTTAATGAATTAATCCATTCTACGTGGATTAGTAAAATTTATGATAATCGATACATACTAAAAATACATATACACAGATAAACAATATATCGCAATAACTAGCAAAAATATGCCCCCCACCCGGGCAGAAACATTTAAGTCTTAATATAATCAAAGGCCGGGTGAGCTCAGTCGGGAGAGCGTTCGGCTAGAAACCACAAGGTTCCTAGTTCGATACCGGTCCTCACCAACTCAGTGTATGAGTAGCACATGGATATGTGCGGTAAAGTAAGAAGCTGATGGTAGGTGTGGCTCTCCACCTCAGACGCCAAAAACAATCTCCTTGGTCTAGCGCTATTGAAAAGGGGATAGACTCCCTCGCTGACTAGTTGATACCGACCTTAGGCCGCCCCGACGACTTTTTTCTATAATTAAATAGTATACTTTATCAGAAAGACTAATGAAATGAAATAAAAAAAAAGATTATACATATTTTTACATCATTCTAATTGATTTCAATGTAAAATTAAACATCGAATTGATTTTAATACGTTGGAGAATAAAACAAAAATATGAGAAATCAATAACACCAAGCAATTATTTATTAAACACGGTTTTTTTAAAACCGGTATGCAAATTATTCACACCATATACTATGTAAACATTTATTTCTTAATGATATATAAACACACATCGCAGGAACATTAATAACCCGGCCTTCTGGGCGGCGGTCTGGGTGCTTCGGCCACTGGACCTAGGTTATTAATTAACATCGTTGATCCCAGGGGACTATCCCCCAGGAAACACCTGCCCCCGTGATTTAAAGGGGCAATGCTGGGTTTATTGCCCAGTGCCAGAGGCACCCCCTTGAGGGGGAATGCCGACGAAATCAACGCATTTTTGTGCCTACCACCCATGAGCTTCGGCTTGTGGGTAGGCCCACATACAAATGTCCTAGTGTCACGCCGTCATAAGTAGGATGAGAGGCAAATACCTTAAACATATTAATAACCCGGCCTTCGAGGCGGGGGTGCGGTGGCTTCGGCCACTGGACTATTAGAGTTAAATTAACCGGCGTGATCCCAGGGGGTGGGTTTTCCCCAGGCAACACCTGCTCCCTTGGTTTAAAGGGGCAGGGCTGGGTTTCTTGTCCAGTGCCTGGGTCGCCCCTTGATAGGAAATGCCCCTGCCATCCCATGAGATTCGGTTCGTGGGTGTGTTGTATACCTATATTTGGTATATAATCGAGAGAGAAAACTCTGGTGATAGAGAGAAACAGATACAAACTAGACTAGAGAGAGGATGATTACTTGATTCTTGTTACTTCATTACTGGTTCTTCTGTTCATTCTTCTTAATTCTACTAAGGGCTGGTTTTCTTCTGGGCTGATTTTGGTCATTGTAATTAAAACATTCAAGGGAGAGCTTATGTCTGGTAAAAGACAGATTGGTCGCCCCCAGCTGCGATTCAAGGATGTCTGCAAAAATGATCTCAGGTGTTTTGGCATTGTCCCTTCCAGCTGGGAAAATTTGACTCAAGACCGCCTTGGGTGGCGGCAGAATCTCCATAGTGAACTGTACATGTCAGAAGTCACCCTGATACAACATCATGAAGCTAAGAGGTCCATAAGAAAGCAACGGCAACAAATCATCGGAACATCAACATCTACAGGGACAACCTTCAAATGCAAAATCTGTGGTCGAGAATGTTTCTCAAACATCGGACTTCATAGTCATGGAAAGTGCTGCAACTTCAGGGGCACACAAAAACTTTTATCATAGTCTTTCGAGACTGAATTGCCAATGATGATGATGATAATGAATGAATTAAAACAATACTTGGGTTTTTCATTTATGAAATTTATTTTTTATCAGCCCATGATTCAATCCTTTCCGCGCGGATGAGATCGACCCCAGCGAGAGAGACAAAGGCGTCTGCTCTGCTTTCAAGTCAGGTCAAATTTAAGCTACAACTATATCACGTGTTTGTCATGACGCGTTTCAAGGGAGCAACATTTTCCACCATTGGAATCCCTCAATTATAAATCAGACAGACCTGAATTTATATCTACTTACAGGTACGCTTCACAGTTTATTGCTTCTCATAAATTGTAACAGGTGGTTCCACATTAAAAGACCTTGTGTCATAATCGTGGGATGCGAGGTAAATACCTTAAACACATTAATAATATTAGCAAAATAAAAAACACCCTCTGGGCGAAGTAAAATAAATATTGCCTGAGGGGATGGGAGTTGAAAATTTAATATCAGAGAGTTTGTATCATAAGTAAAGTAAAATCATCAAATTTATTAAATGGGTAAAAAATAAAATAAATTTATCAAAGGAGTAAAAAATAAAATAAATTTATTAAAGGAGTAAAAAATAAAAAAATTGAAATGAAAACTTAGTTCTGATAACTTTAAATATATATTTAAAAATAAAACTATATACAGATAGATAATACCAGGTATGTATTTATTAAAACTTGTTTAAAAAACCAATGAGGACTGTCTAACATTGCATGCTCAAATTTTGAGTCTATTCTATTTATGACGATTTTAGGCAGTGTGACGTAAGCAGTGACGTAGTTTTTGTTACAGACAAAAACCGGAAGCGAATCTCCATTATTAATAGATGAGCTGTTTTGAAGCAAAGTTATCCTAGCTAGAACTTAATTGTTAATAAATAAGGTGCTACCTAAGATTAAATAATGATTATTTAATAATCATTGAGAATGTAACGTAAATAGCTAAGGGAATTGTAACGTTGATGGTATCGTTGTTTCGGTTACAGACAGACAGATACATAATGTCATTATAATAAGATATCTTGAAATTGACTCGACAACAATATGTAGGATCAGTGGATCACATGTATGGATCACCCCTTGATATATAGGTCGACCATAGGGAAGATAGTATCAATTTATAAAATTAATTTTTAAACTAGTCCTTTCTGTTATGCTTGAATTTGAGTCTTACAAAATTATAACTCAAATATAAGTCGATCCCAAATTTATTCTTAAAAATCAGGTCTTCAAAAGTTGAGCAATACTCGATAATATAAAGTATTCAGTGGGCGGTGCGTAGGAAATGGACTCGTCGATCCGAGTTCAAATCCTGGATTAGGCTATTTGCATTTCACATAACACTAATACAATTGGGAAAAGTGTGTATCCAACTACTCTCCTTCCAGCTACAGGCAAATAGTAGGACAAACTGGGCTCTTTAACCTTGCCTAGGTAACCAGTCTAGGAGAAGGAACACTCTGAATTCAAACTTGTTAAGCTCCGCTTAAGAAATTGACCTTGCGTCGCATCCTGCTTGTGCGGAGGGTTTGGTATAATATATATATATATATATATATATATATCTTATTATAATAGAGATTGTGTGTTTTTCTGTCTGTAACTGAAACTATATTACTACTCAAGTCACAATTCCCTTAATTATTTACGTCAAATTCTCCATGATTTCATTCTTTTAAACCTTCAGTTATTAATAAAAATTGTTTTACATTATTAATACTGTTGACCATATCTACGTACTAATAACATGCAATTGTATTTATATATACAACAAAATAGCGGTTTACAGTTTGAACGAGAAGGCTAATTTGCATATTGATATCTAACATTTTATTTTAATAAATATGTGCTTGGTATTATTGATTTCTAATTGTTTGGTTTTATCTTAAGAAATATAAACAAAAATCTCGTGGATAGATCTTAAAAGAAATTTATTTACAAGAAGAAATAACTGTAATATTATCCTTTACTTCCTATTTTAACTAAATAGTTAAATTAGAAAAAATTACCAATGAAAGAGGGGAGTAATGGAAAATGATGGAATAGTTAGTTTCAAAGTTGTTCTATTTTTCGATTATACCCCCTCTGTTGCAGATCTTTTTATCTGCATTCTTAGTCAGTTTCATTAGCCTTTCTAATTTAATATGATATTTTATTATATCAAAACTTAAATACTTGCACCCGGAGGGTGCATATATTTGCTAGTATATATAATGTATTAAAAAAGTAGAAACTAAATTCAAACTTGGTTAATATTTTGACACCTTTTCATTTCTTTTTATAATTTGTTTTTGTCCTGAAACTAAATTCTCTTCAAAATTTTGAAATCCTAAAAGCAATTTTTTTTAATCATTTCTTGAGATGAGACAAAATGTCAAAGTTTTCTTTTTTTAAAATTCTAATCGTAAAATCAACTTTAATTACAATCCATCAAAGTGTTTTCTTTAGCCGTTACTTACGCACGTTCAGACACACCCAACACGGACCGAAGTGTCACACATAGGCAGACGTGCAGACACGGAAAAATCTATTTATAGACGCATGACTACTTTATTGAAATCAAGCATCTGGTATCGTTAAAGTAATTTATATGTCAACATTTTAAATGCAGGAGCAGGATATATTCTTTCAAATTAAAAAAAAGAATTTAAAAAAACACTGGCTTTTCCAGAGATCAACTGGTCAAATTATCTTCATCCCGAACCCTTAATAAAATAATCATAGAACGAAAAATCCATTCATAGCGTCTGCATATACGTCATGATTACGTCAAATCGGCCAGGAAGCCCCTTATTAGCGGGGCCATGTCCGGGTCATCCTGTATCCATGTATATGTTTCTTACGCGCTGACAATCCCTGTTTTCTTACGTAATAGACTGCCGAGAGGATTACACTTTGAGTAATTGTTGAAAAATGCAAAAAGGGTGTGCTTTCTAGGCCTGGTTTTGGTAATCTCAACGAGGCCATATGAATTAATATCTACTTCAATGAAGATTCCTTTCTTAAAAACAACATTTCACCAATGACATAATTCACAATAATTTAATTTTACACGGATACATGAAAACGCAAATAGACCACCGTTTGTAATTATTTACAAAGAATAAATCAACTTTGGCGTCTACATTTTCGAGGTTGGTTATTACGAGGAAGAAAATTTCTAAGAAAACTCGCTCTTTTTATCACTGAGAATTTTCTAGATCAAACTTTTAGTTTCTGTGTTAGTTAAGACACTCCTTATCGGGTTGTTGAGGAAAGAAAACGTTTTATGAATTGAAGTTCAATAATATATATATATATATATATATAATATATATATATATATATATAATATATAAATTAAAGTCGTCGAAGTGGCCTCAAGTCGGGATCAACCAATCAGCAAGGGAGTCTATTCCTTTTTCCCTAGCACCTAGACCAAGGAAATTATTTTTGGCGTCTAATCAGTTCTTTACTTTACCGCAGCGATACATGGGCTACTCATGCGCTATATATATATATATATATATATATATATATATACCCAACGCATGAATGTATATATATATATATATATATATAATATATTATATATACAACGCATTATATATATATATATATATATATATACAGAATGCAAGAGTATATATATATATATATATATATATATATATATATATAACGCATGTGTATATGTTTGCTATATCTATGAATAAAGTGTGCTCAATATTAGCGATGATTTAATTATAAATATAGCAAACTATATTATCAATATTGGTGACTGTCAATTGACTATGTCTATGCTATCTTAACTTAGATATGTATGTTTTGTGTTCAATATTAGTGACAGAGACATAAATCAACTGACAGTCATCAATCGACGATTGGATATATTTGCTAATTATAGGTAAAGCCATAAAATTAGGCCAGAACATTTTCAAAAAGTTACAGTTTGTAAAATGCAACTGTTGTTAATACCCATTGATAATTGTTCAAAGTGGAAAAATCACTTTACGCATGCGTATAAGACTTATTGACATAACAAATGAATGGAGTTTCAGTTCCCGAGGTTTGTTGCAATCTGCTGCTTCCTTTCTGTAGTCGGTCGAACCTGTTAAGAGTTATTGTGAGAATTCGCAATAACTACTCTCTTTATTTGTATGTTACGATTCAGCGACGAAATAGTAGCTTAATAAAATTCCCGAATCCATTTCAATTTAAATTAGGGCAAACGTTTCCTTTCTTAAAAATCTTACGAAAGGATTCCCGACTGCAAAATGTCTAATTCTCATTTTAAAAACAAACTAGTGAATTACAAATTGCACATAGTTACAATCAAGAAGAACGAAAGGATGAGTCCCAACACAGAGCACATCGATGTTTATTGACTATAAGGCTGCATAACTGAAAATCAATCACAATAACCCTTTAACCCTACCTCCAAATAGGACTGCTTGTTGGCAGTGGGTGGCAATGTGTGATGCTTAAAGACGGAATCACGGCTGAGCAGTCCATGACATGCAACACTTCACTTTGGCATTTACTAAGACTAAACGGGCAATCGGAGAGATTCCCTTCGATTAATCGGCTGGTCACATCAAGCACTAGCACCTATATGATTTTCCCCACCTTATTGCCCTAATGGCAAGTCCCAGCTCTTTTTATCATGTATGTGCTTGAAGGCGATGACTGAGGGTCTTATTGTCTTGTGCATGACTTTAAACTATCTGATGGTGAAGTTCCAGTTCTTTTCCTCTGGGGAATGTAGAGTACTCCCTTTGTAACCATTGATCATAGGTCCACTTTGACGCAGAGTGACAGTGCCTCTTAGAATCCCATCTATGGATCAACAAGAACAAAATGAGTTCTAAAAAATTTGTTTAAAAATTGAGAAAATTTAAGTACCTATCAAGAATGAATAAAACAAAAGCGTCTTCGGCGTAAAATAACCCAATAAGGGTTGACATGCCGTAAATACCAATCAATCAATGGGAGAGTGTTCAAATAGATACATTAAGTTCTTCACAAACAGTTACCAATTGACATCAAGGCTACACAACCGTTTGAGATAGTTAAACTGTTCACTTTTTCAAAAATACCTATCATTTTACCTATATATTCCTTGTTAAGCTATTGATCTATAATAGCCATGAAACTTTATACAAATCTTTTTATTCTCATTTTTAATAACAACCCATTTTGTCATATAAAGTAGTTCTTTTTCAGAATATTTGTTCACTAAGTATATAAAAGTTATGAATAAGTGTAATAATGTTCCATCTATGGGTCGAATAGAAAATTAAGTTAAAAATGTGTTTAAAAATTTTACTAACCATCAAGAATCAATAAAACGTCTTCGGCATAGAATAACGCAACAGGGGTTGGCATGCCTTAAAATCTAACCAGCCAACCAAAGAAGTGAATGATTTTTTTATCTTTTTAAAAATCTAATTCAATTTTCAGGGGAGAAACCCAACAATTAACCAAAAATAACCTTTTACCCAATGTTCATCTCTTCAGTAGATATACGAACTGAACAGAACCTTGTACCAATGGAAGAAAATCATCTAGTCTGATGCATAACACTTTTTTAAAGATAAAGTGGATGGCGGCCAATGTTTTCGTGATTATCCTGGAGAAACAATAGGATCACGCTACAACGTCGGAAAACAATCAGATTTATATAGTGTGAAGCGTTGGGAAATTTTCTACCGAAAGAAATATTTAATAATTCATGTCGAATGCATTTTGTGTACCATCAATGAATATACGTTTTAGTGGTTTTATTATTATTATTATTACTAGCAAATATATGCACCCTCCGGGTGCAAGTATTTATGTTTAATGTAATAAAATATTATATTAAATTAGAAAGGCTAAATAAGAATACCGATAAAAAGATTTGAAACAGAGGAAGTATAATAAAAAATAGAACAACTGAAACGTACTCTTCCATCTCTCGTCTTTCATTGTTATTTTTCTAATTTAAGTATTTAGTTAAAAGAGGAAGTAAAGAATAAAATGACAGTTATTTTTTCTTGTTAATGGATTTCATTTAAGATTCATTGAAGAGATTTTTTATTATATTCATTAAAATAAAACCAAACAGTTAGAAATCAATAATACTAAGCATATATTTAATAAAATCACATTTTTAATATTAATATGCAAATTAGCCTTCCCGTTCACACTGTAAACCGCTATTTTGTTGTATATATAAATATAATTGCATGTTGTCAGTATGTAGACATAGTTAACAGTATTAATAATGTAAGACAATTTTATTAATAATTGGGGTTTAAATAAAAATACAATCATGGAAAATGTGATGTCAATAACTAAGGGAATAGTGATATGAGTAGTAATATAGTTTCGGTTACATACAGAAAAGCACACAATCTCCATTATAATAAGATTGTTGTGATGTTAGTCCCAACAGTAAAAAGAAGTTAAGTCGAGATAGGGTAAAATAAGACAAGTGTATTTACAATCATGGTACATGTACGACTAGCTTGTCGTTAACGTGAACAGTAGTCCCTTTACACTCGGTGTCTCACTATTTATAGTGAGAACCGGTGCATGTTCTCCACTGTAGGAACGGCCGGTACAACAATTATTTAGACAGTGCACCCTGTCACATAATACATCTACAAGAATGGTTTCGAAAACTTTACAGCCCCAAACTTTACAGCAACGAATCTGCTTAGTACTTTACTCAGTACTTAAACTACATTTTACTAAAAGCAGGTACTGTAAGCAACCTGAGACTTGTGTACTAGGCAAGGTTAAGTAAATTAATGTCTAACTTTTTAAATTAGTGAAATAGATAACTAATTAGGACTGAGCCTAATCTAGTAGTGACCACCCCAAGCGGACTTTTAACATGTCTGAATTCAGAGTTTTCTTGCATCTAGACTGGTTGCCTAACCAAGATTAATGAGCCCAGTCTGCCCTACTACTTACCCATAAAAAGTAGTTGGATTCATACCTTTCCCAAGGGTATTAACGCTATGTGAAATGTAGGATCGTCCAAGATTTAAACTCGGGTCGATGAGTCCCCTTCTTATGACTCTAACCATTTGACCACGCGCCTCCAACTCTAGTCTAACCCAGTCTCAGTTTTGATTTGTTGTCTCTTTGTAATACTCTTGTCACATCCTTAGAATTCATTTTCCCCTTAGTAACACTTTGCCTATAATAGCCAACTGACCTTCCCACATTTCAATTTCATTGTGTACTTATAGAATGTGTCAGACTTTGTTCTGTAGAACTTTCACCACAAAACGGATATCAGTTTAAAAAATACTTATATTAAGAATCTGGCACATGGAAAATCTGTACATGTCTTTTAAAGTCATTACCAATACGAACAATACATGCTTTGGTGTAGCGTAGGATAAAAAAAAAGTGGTGGAAAAAGTGGTGGAAAAAGTGGTGGGAAAAAGTGGTGGAAAAAGTGGTAGAAAAAAAAGTGGTGGAAAAAAGTGGCGGAAAAAATGGTGGAAAAAAGTGGTGGGAAAAGTGGTGGAAAAAAGTGGTGGAAAAAACTAAAAATCCAAGAAATTATGTAATTTCTTGGATTTTTGGTTTTTCTACAGTGGAAAGATTTTTTTAGATGAGTCAGCCCAACAGCAGTCCATTTTTGATTGTTCTATGAATGCCACCTGAGGAAGTGTGGTGAAATAGTAGTGAAAGAACAGAATGAAATATTAGTTGGAATTAAGCTGTGGCGGGGAAGAGACACAATATGCGTGCCTGTCAGCCAATGCATTTTGACTTCGGGATATTATAAATGAACTCATGAGGAAAAAAACAAGATTTTCTTGGGTTGTTATTTAAAAACAACGAACTGCATCAAGGCAAGATATCCACAAGCAAATGCCAATTTTTTCCAGACTCAAACAGCGACTCTGATCCAGCCCAACAAACGACCCAGAAATACCAGCGACTCTGATCCAGCCCAACAACGACCCAGAAATACCAGCGACTCTGATCCAGCCCAACAAACGACCCAGAAATACCAGCGACTCTGATCCAGCCCAACAAACGACCCAGAAATACCAGCGACTCTGATGCCCAACAAACGACCAGAAATACCAGCGACCCTGATCAACACAACAACAACCCAGAAATACTAGCGACGCGATCCAGCCCAATAAACGATCCAGAATACCAGCGACACTGATCCAGTCCAACAAACAACCCAGAAATACCAGCGACGCGGATCCAGCCCAACAAACGACCTAGAAATACCAGCGACTCTGATCCAGCCCAACAAATAACCCAGAAATACCAGCGACTCTGATCCAGCCCAACAAACGATCCAGAATACCAGCGACACTGATCCAGCCCAACAAACAACCCAGAAATACCAGCGACTCTGATCCAGCCCAACAAACAACCCAGAAATACCAGCGACTCTGATCCAGCCCAACAAACGACCAGAAATACCAGCAACTCTGATCCAGCCAAACAAACGATCCAGAATACCAGCGACACTGATCCAGCCCAACAAACAACCCAGAAATACCAGCGACTCTGATCCAGCCCAACAAACAACCCAGAAATACCAGCGGCTCTGATCCAGCCCAACAAACGACCCAGAAATACCAGCGACTCTGATCCAGCCCAACAAACAACCCAGAAATACCAGTGACTCTGATCCAGCCATGAGAAGTAAAACAGAACAAGCATATTACGTTTACTATTAACACGTCACCACTGCTTTCAATCAAGCCACGCTACGT
>CM042145.1:65355591-65360591 GCA_023376005.1 Doryteuthis pealeii | reverse complement strand
CCCTCCCAAAAACAAAAAAAAGCAGACTGTTTTTTTTGTCACCCTGTAATATATATATATAATTCTTTTGGAATATATGTGCTTAATTGAAGTCATACCTAGTTTTGAAAATTAATTAGTTAATAATTAATCAATTCAGGCGGGCATATATGTTCAAATGTAAGGCTAAACAAATCGAGAAAATGTAACTAATTAATTTTCAAAATAAGGTATGACTTCAATTAAGCACATATCCTCCAAAAATTGTCGGCTTAAATCCATATCAAATAAACACATTGTTTGTTTACTTACCCTCTCAATATATATATATATATATATATATATATATATATATATATATATATATATATAGGATGACCCCACCACTACAAAAAGCAGGCCTGATTTTCAAAAGATTCTGTATTTTGGATCCCCCTATATATATATATATATATATATATATATGTGTGTGTGTGTGTGTGTGTGTGTGTGTGTGTGTGTGCGTCTGCTCTAACTTACAATACAAACAATCCCCTGTAATTTGTACCCACTTTTAGTAAAAAATAAATAAATAAATTAATAATATCATCAACAGAAATTAAATTAAACTAGCAAATATATGCACTCTCTGGGTGAAAGTATTTAATTTTTAATGCAATAAATATTATATTAAATCAAAAAGGCTAATGAAACTCAATAAGAATGCAGATAAAAAGATTTGAAACAGAATTATCGAAAAATAGAACAACTGAAACTTACTCTTCCATCACTCCCGCCGATCATTGCTAAATTTTCCTAATTTAACTATTTAGTTAAAATAGAAAGTAAAGAATAAAATTACATTTATTTCTTCTTGTTAATGGGTTTCTTTTAACATTTATCCCCAAGACTTCTCATATTCATTAAGATAAAACCAAACAGTTAGAAATCAATAATACTGAACCCATATTTATTATAATCAAATTTTTAATATCAATATGCAAATTAGCTGTCACGTTCACACTATAAATTACTATTTCGTTGTATATATAAATACAATTTCATGTTATTAATATGTAAATATGGTCAACAGTATTAATAAATTAAACCACTTTTATTGATAATTGACGTTTAAATAAAATAGAATAACGGAGAATGTGATGTAAATAACTAAGGGAATTGTGACTTGAGTAGTAAGATAGTTACAGACAGAAAAATACAAAATCTCCATTATAAGAAGATTAGATCAACTGAGTGACTAAAATGATTTTATTTTTCAATGAAAATCTTCAGTTATATTCTATAGTATTAATAATACTGGGAACACAATTTTTGTTGATTTGGATCTGACACTTGTTTTTGACGATTTTTTGACCACTGAATCCAAAAATGACCCCAGTTTTTCTATATCACGTCAACTTTTTGAGCTATGGGATACCCTCGATTTTTCTCAAAAAACGTTAAAATACAGCTTCTAAGAAATTTTTGCTTATTTTATGGAAGGTTTTAAAAGTGTGTAATATAATGGGAAATAATAAAACATCACACTGGGCATCACAAATTTTGTTGAGCTACATCTGACACTTGTTTTTGACAAACTTTTGGACTCTGAATCACAAAATTTCCCCATTATTTTCTCTATTACATCAACTTTTTAAGTAGCAGAATACACTGGCTTGATCTAAAATCCATCAGAATACTGCATGTGACAGATTAGAGCAATGGAAAATAATTTAAAAAATGCTTACTGTAATGTTTTTACAAATTCATCTTGTTCCTACAAAGGATATTGTTACTGTAAGTCAAATTGTTTGCAAGTAGTTAAGATAAAAAAATTGCACAGTTTTTTTCTAGTGTGTTCAATATGTGGACAATTTCCCTTTATGCTCCATAGTCAGCCATCATATTTACATCCCATATACTTTAATACCATTCCTCCATGAATTTCAAATCTTGGTGGAATCATTCATCTTGCTCATAGCTGACCACACCAAGGTTTTTCAAGAAGTTAGCAAGATGGCTATGTAGAAAATGGAACTTGATGCTCCTGTTACAATAAAACATTTTGTGGCTATCCATTTCTAATTCTGTATTCATGCATTTCCAAGAAATTTCTTGACAAGGTAAAGAACTTGTCAAGAACCAACCATTCTTTTCAAGTTCTGACATTATACCAAAGAAATGTTCATCTTTGATAACTTCCAGAATCAGTAGACCATCAAACCTCCTGCCTTGAATTTTTTCAATTGACATGCCAGGAAATGACAAAATATGGTACTTGAACCCCTTGCTTTCAATTGGCAAGGCTTTAATGAATTACTTCAAGAGACCTAGTTTCATGTGCAAGGTGCGAAAAATATTTTCTTTATGTCAACAAATGGCACATGTAGAATATTGGGATCAACATATTTGAGATTAGATCTTGGAGGCCAATTCCTCTCCACCCAATGCTTCTCCCAAACTCTACTGCCCCACATAGGGATTTCACTGTGATGAGGCACTAGACGTATAGATGAAGGTAGACTAGAATATTCAATTTTCATATTTATTTTTCTTGTTATATGGTGAAGTTTTCATTAAACTAAAGTAACAATCTGTGCAATGATATTTTGGCTCTCAGCAAATCATAGGTATACCAAATGCCAACTTATCACGTGTTCCCTTGATCCACATTCATAAACTCTTAACACTTTGCTTGCACATCTGGTGAGGGACCCAAATCTCATCTTAATCGACAAGTTTTAATTTAAAATATGCAAGATAGACTAGGTTTACAAATGTGTTGATGTTTGTTCTTTGATTGGGAATCAATCTAGTCACCAGATCTAAATAATTCTCGTTCATTTTCAATAAAACAATCAACACAATCAGTAGGACAGTTCTATTACTTACAGATAAACAATACAATTGTGTTTATTTTGGAGTAAGTTGTAGAGAAAAGGCCTGACGTGATAGAAGAAAACTGTCTGCAGTTTTGAAATCGGCCAATATTAGTCTAAACCAAATGAAAAATCAAAGTCAACAGAAATTATGACCAAAATTGTTCCCCAGTGTAATGAATCAAACTGTTATCATTCAAAAATAATATCTAGTTATATTTCAAAATAATACTAATTATCACCAACACATTTTCAAATAATTTTCAAAATACAAAACTCCCAAACAATTAACGTATACGATTTTTTCCCAGACAATTATTTTAATATATTCGTATATTTCTAAAAGAAAAACAAAGCTTTATATATATATATATATATATATATATATATATTATATATATATATATATATATATATATATATATATAGACACACTCCCAAACATAACGTACTTATCATTGAGGGAGACATGAACGCGCAGATAGGCAGAAACGAATACAATAAATTCTGCCTACACGACACCTCAAACAGGAATAGCGAACTCCTAGCCGAGTTCTCACTCGAGAACCGGCTTGTATGTCTAAACACTAAATTCCAAAAGCGTAAAGGCAAATTATGGACATACACCTACCCTAATAACACAAAAGCGCAACTAGACTACATCCTAATAAATAGAAAATGGACAAACAGTGCTATAAACTGCGAGGCATATTCCTCTTTCGATTGAGTATCCTCCGACCACAGAATAGTCACAGCCAAAATACCCCTAAGCCTACGCAAAAACAAAAGGCAAACCAGTAAATCGATACGATATGATTGGTCCTCTCTTGCCAACAGCGACATACGCAATCGCTACTCGGTAACAGCTAGGAATAAATTTGACATCCTCCAGCAGACCACCGCAACATGCACTCCAAATGAGGAATACGAAAATTTTGTCAATGCCCATCTAGAAGCTGCAGCAGAATGCATACCGACCAAAAAAAACAAAAAACAAACATGCTGTCCCCTGGGAGACAGAAACAGTTAGATTAAAGAGGGGAGATTTTAAAAAAAGCATCCCAACACATGAAAAATAATCCAACTAACAGTAACAAAGAGAATCTTAAGAAAACACAGGTAGAACTAACTGAAATATACAAAAAAGAACAGATAGAATACATACAAGAACAAATAAATAAAATCAAACAGGCAGTAGAAGACAGACAGTCGCGTTTAGCATGGCAAACTGTAAACGAAATTAGTGGCAAGAAAAGTAGCACTAGATCAAAGCTAAAGTCAAACAGCCAAAAAGATAGACTTCAAAAATGGAAAGATCACTTCCAGAAATTGTTGGGAACCACCCTAAACTCGTAGAAAATGACATACAAAAATATCAAATAACGAACTAGACATTAAGCTAGGGGACTTTACGATGGAAGAACTTAATGAAGTACTAAGAAAGCTAAAAATAAGAAGGCCGCGGGCCTCGATGAAGTACCACCTGAAGTCTGGAAAATATGGAAATTTGATGATATACTGCTTAGACTATGCAATGCAGTATACAGACAAAATTCGACAGAAAAATGGACAATGGGCTGCATTCTCCCATTCCCAAAAAAAAGCGACCTAAGAATTGCCAAGAATTACAGAGGCATTACTCTTACTGCCATAGCTGCCAAGATATACAATGCCCTTCTCCTTAATCGCATCCGACCCGAAAAAGAGAGAAAATCCTTAGAAAAAACCAAAACGGATTCCGCAGAAATCGATCTACAACCAAACAGATCCTGACCATTCGCCGAATCATAGAAGGGGTCTGAGCAAAGAATCTCGAGGCAACACTAGTATTTGTAGACTTCTCCAACGCATTTGACTCCATACGCAGAGGGAAAATGGAGCAAATACTGCTAGCATATGGCCTACCCAAGGAAACAGTTAACGCCATAATGATGCTCTACCAAAATACAAAAGGAATGGTACGATCACCAGATGGCGACACAGACTTCTTTGACATTGTCACCGGAGTCCTACAAGGGGATACACTAGCACCATATATATTCATAATATGCCTAGACTATATACTCCGAACATCACTAGAACCCATAAAAGAAAAAGGCCTCACACTAAAAAAAAGCAAGAAGCAGGCGATATCCAACACATACTATTACGGACGCGGACTAT
>CM042145.1:65325591-65350591 GCA_023376005.1 Doryteuthis pealeii | reverse complement strand
AAATACCAAACTAATAATTACAATTAAAACACAGAAACACATCACTTATCAACCTTCTGGAAAAGTAATATAAGTACTCAAGCTTTTTATTTTTGGAGAAGTATTTTAAGTAGTTAGGCTAAAATTCACATGGTCTACTTCCTACCAATGTTTCCATTCTGCAATTTACATGAGGAAGAAAAACACTAAGACAATAATACAGGTACAAAAAGTGAACATATATGCTCTCTAGGAATTATCGATTCCGATCAGACACCGCAAGAATTATTTGATATAAAATATTCGAATACATTTTAGATTTTGCACGGCTTAGAATTGCCAAACTTTTCACAGGGTCTAAGGACTATTCATTCTGAAGACAATATAGCGGCAACTGACAAGAAGTTTGACTGATGATGTTTAACCATCGCCAAGATTCAGATTGTAAATTGTAAATAACCTATCTGCACAAAAATCAACAGCATCCCCTGATTAAATCTACACCATCCCCTGGGAAAATAGAATGACAATTCATGGGTCATTGAGAATAATAAAAAAACAATTCTAATTTCCATTTGGAGGTTTCATTTTACATAACTCATTTATTGAATAACTTTCAAATATTTATAAATTCATTTTCATAAGAAAAATGAATTTGTTTTAGAAATTTGTTTTTCCATAAATATAAACTCTGCATTGTTTGGGATTGGTTTTAATCAGGTAAAATATTTATTTTGACGCAATTCAAAATTACGGCAAATCAAACTGTGTGAAATTTACAAAAGAATGTTGGATGAGTAGAGAGAAGTGGGTTTTATGAAATGAAGGTTTACAAATGGAATAAAATGAGTTTCCTACGTACGAATCTTAGTTGAAAATACAGTCCATGGAGACGATCACACATTAACGTTATGGTAAAGAAAATCATGTTTCTGGGACGTGAAAGGATCCAAGACTATTATCTTCCTGTGAAAATGGTACACCTATAAACAGTGATTCTTATTGCCAACTCCTTTGACAAAACTCACTTTATTAAATGACCCTCCTTTGTGACCTGAAAGGACCAATTCGTATTCATACAATCATAGAGTGCGCTGGATCGCCTCATGAGTGATGTTCATTGGGATCATTACGAGTTTTAAACCATTATACTACCAAAAACAAATTGGTTAACACTGTGATGACCCAGGTGGGGTTGCTAAAAGAATAATCTTTTGCGACCCACTCCTACCTGGGATCTGGTAACACTGGTGTAGAAACTTCTGTAACCGTTGCCGAATCAACCGGAGCAAAGATAGTTGGTCTTGAAGGACCACTCTCACCTAAGCCATTAACTATTCTCAGGTGAAACAGTCAGCACTTGCTTGTTTCAGTGAAACCACGGAGATAAGTGATTTTGTTAAAACCAGTATGTAAATTGACTACACAATGTATTATGTAAACCTTTATTTATTAAGGATATATAAGACACATTGAAGGATTTTTAAAAATACTAATGATATGGGTTGTTTTGAGGCACATCTAACTCAGATTTTTATTGAGACATCGTTAATAGATAAGATTTATTCTATGTATTAATGATTTTGACTATAAATCATATACTCATTGATAAACTTACGCAATTCCTGAAGGTATTGTGACATACTTTCGGTTATACACCGAATCTTCTTTATAATAAGATGTATATACACAAGTTTTCTTGATTCCAGAGTAAAGAATCAATAAAGCTGAAAAGAGGTAACTAACGGTAGTAAGTTGTTCTGGAATCAGTTTTAAGCTCGGCTAGTAAATCATTACTAGTGAATTCTAGTCTCATGGTTTGTCGCATACATTGGCCTTGATGCACATTAGGGTAGGTCAATTTCTCACTTTAAAAAAATATCAAATTGTTCATCTATGCGAACGTTGTGTGTTAGTATACTGATACCAAATTAGATTTTTTACTTGTACCATTGTTTGGAGAAATAGCATAAAAACCGCCTATTACAGCTAAATTAATGTGGTAAAAAGCATCATATCAGAGGTGTCGGTGGTGATGGAGGAGGACACATTCTCAATTTGATTTCTATTTATAATATTTAATTCATTTCATTTTAATAAAATAAAATAACATTTCTGATTTGAATATTTAAAATGTTAAAATTTCGAACTAGATTTTCTAGGCTGAATTCTGCGAAAACGAGCATGTTTAGTGCATTTTAGTAGACGATCTTTGATGCTATTTCCTCAAACAATGATGCAAGTAAAAGATCTAATTTTTGCTATCAGTATTCAGTATACTAACAAACAACTTTCGCACAGATGGATAATTTGATATTTTAAAAAAGTGAAAATCGACCTCCCCTAAAGCACTTTTGAGCAAAACTTTGTAACTATTCACATCAGCATTCCATCTACAGACGGCATTCTTACATTGAAAATCAATAATCAAAATCCTGACGTTCACCGGGACTTGAACACCAACATCTGTCACCAATGAAAAATATACTGAAGTATCTCAACTACAAAACAGACCAAATACTTATCTTTTATTTGATCTGTTTTTCTTCATGTTTAAGACATTTAACTTTTAGTATTTCTTCTTTTCTTTTCTTTGTCCATTCTTATTTCTTCCTTTCTTTGTTTCTTATTTTTACATTCATTATTTATTTTTATGTGATACTCACATGTTTGTTTGTTTTCTGAATACTTTTTTTTTCTTGTTTATCTTATTTCTCTTTTTATTTTTTTTTATTTTTTTTCATTTGCTTCTTGTTTTTTATTATATATCTTCTTCCGTTCTTCATTGGTACGTTTCACCATCGTTGGCAAAGGGCAACGCCCTACGTTGAAGGTGGAGTCTAAGCAGGTGGATCAGTGCAAAAATCATCGAACGAATCTCACAAGCACCGAATGTCCTCAGAGATTAAGCGGGGGAAAAAAAAGAGAAAACTGTACACAATAAAAAAAAAAAGAAAAAACAAAAGAAAGAACAGGTCAAGTTTACAAGAAAAAGTAAAATATAAAGATACAGTGTTTACTAGTATAAAGAATCTTCGGGGTGGCTAAAAGTCGATATCAGCAAGACAGCGAGGGAGTCTATCCCTTTTCACTAGCGCTAGACGAAGGAGATTGTTTTTGCGTCTAAGGTGGAGCGCCACACCTACCATCAGCTCCGTGCTTTACGGCACAGATGTCTGTGCTACTCATATACTGAGTTGGCGAGGGTCGGGATCGAAGCCGGAACCTTGTGGTTCCTAGTGAGATACTCTACCGACTTAGAAAGAAAAAAAAGTAAGGAAGGAAGAAATATTGCAAAATACTTCAATATTTAAAAAAGTTTAATAATCTTGATTTAATTCTCAGTCTTTTTTTTCCCTCTCTTTCTTTTTCTTTTATAATGTTCGATTGAAACAGATTGACGTCATACCTCCTACGCGCTCACCCCACCTCTCTCTCACTTTTCCAACTTTCTTTCTTTCTTTCTTTTTTTATGTTTTCTGTGTAGCATATCCTTCTTCTTACCGTTCTTTTTCTATAATAAAAACGGAATAGTCCCTTATTTAGCTGAGGGGTCGACACTCATAAGAAATGAGAATTCGGCGGATAAGTGACACCAGATTTGCATCTCATCTTGGACGAATTGGACGGTCTCATATTTTAACCAGAGTGTGTTGCAAGATGATAACGGTCGAAGATTAAGGAACAGTAGTATTAATATATAGATATAAAGGTGAGACAAAGGTAGTGGGACAGTGAGTAATTACTTTTATGAAATCTAATGTCAATCTACTTTTGGCTCACCCATGGTATTTATGTATGTAGAAATAGAAAATATTTTGTTCATGAAAGATGTGTTGCAAGATGCTAACGGTCGGAAGATTAAGGAACAGGAGTATTAATATATAGATATGGAGGTGAGCCAAAGGTAGTGGGACAGTAAATAAAAACGTTTATCAAGCTTACTGTCTATCTACTTTTGGTTCACCCGATGTATTTATGTGTTTGTGTTTGTATGTGTTAAGAAAATACGGAAAAAAATGTTGTGTTCATGAAAGGTGAATGGCGGGTGGATAGATGACAACTTATTTCAAAGACTTTACTGTTTTTTAGATGATTGATATCCACCCTTTTTTTCCGACAACAGATACTAAATTTGCTAAAAAAGAATTCTTTTGTTCTTGCAATTCAACTGAATTGACCGGTCGTGTTGTCGTGTGAATTGAGGCAAGTGATCGGTGAATAGCAATACACGCATCCCTATTTCCACGGCATGCGCGAATCAAACAAAGTCGAATCTATTCTAAACTGCGTAAAAAGAAAAAAAAAGACGTAAGCTACAAAACAATCACAAATACGCACACCGACACACACACAGATACAGACACAGACACAGACACACACACACACACACACACATATATATATATATATATATATATATATATATATATATATAATATACCAAGCGTGTTGGTAAATTCTCGCGGTGAGAAAAAACCCAGCAAATAGTTTGATTGTAAAAATATACTACCAAACATCAACGGGGAAAAAAAAATTTTGAAAAAAGAAATCACCAAGATAGTCATACCAACAAAAAGTAATCTATTGGTACAATATTTGGAAAAATTTTGAAAAAACAATTTATATGTATATATATATGTATATAAGATATATATATATATATATATTCATACAACCGCTAGGAAAATAAGCTAATAAGTAAAAAGTGCTCAATAACTAAGTAGAGCAAATAATAAAGATAAATCTATGATATATATATATATATATATATATATATATATATATAACACAGCAACAACAAAAAAAAACAAGAATGGAAGACTATAGTTTTTACTCGTATGATGTTTGTGATAGTTGCATACATTTTACATTAGGGGTCGGTGCTCTCGGCCCGCATCCGACCCTCGCGTCATTTTCGTCTGGCCCATCAACTTAACACCTATACTCTAATTATCCAACGAATGAACCATTTGGAAGTATATATGCCTGGGAACAATTGTTCCCAGAAATGAAATAGGCTAAAAGTCATTTAACACTTTGCTTACCAAATTACCTCCACGACTGTACCATATTTTTTTGGTACTTTTTTCTTTTACCTGCCTGATGGGATATTTTACTATTGATTCACCCACAGAACTCATTCTATTCTAATAAAGTCAGATTGTTATTGTATAAAGAGTTTATTCTCATTCAAGACTTGTAGTTGTTTTATCTCTCCAAAAGATTGCCGACCCCTATTTTACACAAATGATCGAAATAAATACCAGGTTGGTTTGTTTTGTTTTACGGCATATCAACCTCAGTGGGTCATTTAATGCCGATAAAGTTTTGAAATAAATCAATTCTTAATGGATAATACAACTCATGTTTTTCTATTTAACCCATAGATGGGACCCTAACAGGTACTACCTCTCCGGGTCAGAGTGGACCAGGGAGCAATGGGGATGAAGGGGTACTCCACATTCCCCAAACCTCCAAAACTGGAAGCTCACCATCAGATAGTGTTTAACGTCATTCCCAGGACATGTAGACCCGCAGCCACCGCCTTCTAGCACCCAAATGATAAAAAGGGGTTGGGGCTTGCCATAAGGGCAATAGGGTTGGGAAAATCATATAGGTGCTAGGGCTTGACGTGACCAGCCGATTGATCGGAGGGGGCCTCTCCGACCGCCCGTCTAGCCCAAGATAGGGCCAAAGTGGAGTATTGCAAGTCATGAACTGCTCATCCACCTGGGCGATACCGTCTTTAGGCCACCCCAACGACTTTACTTACTTTATTTCAGCATAAGAATCTCTTTATTTAAAATAAACAAAAAACTTTCAGAATCTTAGACCGAGTGTTTGTTGGAAATTAACCCCTTTACGCTATTTTCATGATCAAGTTGCCAGTTCTAACGGACAGTTTTCTCTTACTCGATTGATCAACAACGTCATGGTTGACTGTACTCTCTCACTATTGACCATCCGGGATCCGTGAGTAGTAAGTACTAGGCGCGTTGATTAACCGCTGCCGGTTGTCCCTTGGGATCTTATTTTATGACACTGATTATCTTACCAGCCCAAACATCAACTGATGAGCTGAACAAATATTCTGAAAATTCTCAATATACCTGAAGAGACACTAAACACAAGAAACACGTGTAATAATAATAAAAAGAATGATAAATATGAAAATTTAATACGTTTGGGTACCTTTCGTTTCACCACCTCCGCACAAACACGCACACACACATATACGTACATACACACACACGCACACACACACACACACACACACACATATATATATATATATATATATATATATAATTATATATAATAAGTGTATGTATATCTTTGAAAGGAAGGAAAAACTAAAAAAAACGTTATTCCATAATAAATTTATTTCGACCGAAATTGGGACCTTTATAAATCTAAGTTGATGTAACAAAGCTCCAGAAAATCCAGTCTCATCAGATAAGATAAATATTGCTCTGTATATAATCTAAAAAGTTTATTATACATTGAGCTCCCTGTAGGTATTTAAAGATTCACTCTATTTATACATACTGGATCATACAATAATAATACAGTGTTTCTTAGAAATCACATATAGAATCATCCCTTACTACCAAGTTTTGGATACCTCACACACACACACACACATACACACACACACACACACACACACACATACATACATATATATATATATATATATATATATATATATATATATCCACAGATGTATTTCGATATTATAAGTACATATATTTGTGTGTACATAAATATATATATGTAACTATGTTTTAAAATATTTAATATGTGATAAGATTAAAAATGTTTCTGTCTTGCCTGTCTCTCTCTCTCTCTCTCTCTCTCTCTCTCTCTCTCTCTCTCTCTCTCTCCATATAAATCAAAATTGCTCAGAGCACCACATACTGTCAGTAACCAGGCGCCGTTGAATCCAATATTTCAGCTGATCACCCTTTTTCAAGGTATTTTTTGACTACTGGGTATAACTTAATAGGAAAAGAAAATAAATAGATGTGAAAAAAAAAATCAATGTTATATATATAGGGTCTTCCACAGGCACGTGTTTCGACTTAACAAGTCTCTTCAGTGTGGCTAGGCATTTTGTAAGCTACCTACAGCCGGAATAGAAATCCGGTCGGTTGGGTGTCAGTCCGGCACCTTAACCATTAGGCTGTCATCACTTACAGAATGGGACGGGGATTTTAACTGTTTTAATACACACATCGCTTTGTGTGTAAAGGCCGTCACAGAGTGCTCCATTCCTTATAGAGAAGAGCGTTGCGTTTACGCTTGAGTTGGCGGCCGTCAGCGAGATCCCCCCCCCCAGAGTGCTCAACCCTAGGGGATGGGGAGCTATAATATATATAATATATATATATATATATATATATATAATATATATATATATAAGTTATAGATATTTACACTATTAGGCCGAGATTTTTGTGGGAAAATCTGCATGATTATTGAGACACAAATTTACGATCTTCCTTAATTTGGAATGGTAATTTCTGAAAAATCATGAAAAAAAAAATGACACGTGATGTGACTGTTCCTAGAATCAAAAGAAAACCGGAAGATTATTCGTCCCACAATTCATCATTTCAGTGTGATATTCTTCAAACTTAAATCCCAGAATACACCGAGTGCATCTCTGCAGAGGGGTAAGACACTCCCAATGGTGCCACCTGTTAGCTGTGGGTGGTGACTCATAATGCTTAAGGATGGAATCCTGGTCACCGAGCAATCCATGACATCCAACACTCCACTTTGGCCTTACTTAGGCTAGAAGGGCGTTCGGAGTGGCCCCTCCGATCAATCGGCTGGTCACGCCAACTCCTAGCACCTATATGATAATGTTTACTTAACAGTTCAATATGTAAAAACTATAATTTTCTTTAGTATTATCTGCGTTATTCGGACTATTGTCCTCATCTTCATTGTTATTTGTACAACGTTTCGGCCGATATGCCCTCCGGCCTTCTTCGGGTAATTCTTGTCGGACTCGGAAACCTTCTCGGACTCTGGAACCTTCTTTTCGGAATCGGGAACCTTCTTCTCGTAGTCGGGAACCTTCTTGTCGTAATCGGGAGCCAAAATAACAATGAAGATGGGGACAATAATCCGAACAACGCAGATAATACTAATCATCAAGCCTCGTCTCAAACATTCAGAGAAATAATATAACGATTATATTTTATTGAAACAGATTCACGTTATTGCTTCCGTACGCTCACCCCCTCTCTACCTTTCCCCAACTCTTTGTTTCTTTCTTACTATGTTTTTTCTCTGTAGTATGTCCTTTGTCCTCCCTTTCTTTATTTATAATCAAAACGAAATGGTCCATTATTTAGCTGAGGTGACAACACTCATAAGAAATAAGAATTCGGCCGATATGTAACAAAATAAGCAATATGTAACAATCTTAGACGATTTGGACGGTCTCATTTTTAACCAGAGGGTATTGCAAGATGATAACGGTTGTACTTTTACGAAACACGAGTATTAATATATAGATTATAGCTAGTATCTTTTTTTTCCAAAATGCAAAATTTCTTTCTGAACAATCTGATATATTAAATTTGAAACTTATTTCGTGAAAATATTTTCTCTGGGAGTACAAATTACGACTTATTTAGAAACATTAAAAATGTCTAGCAAATAAGAAAATTTTTACAATGAAACATAAATCTTCTCTAGAAAGAAAAAATTTTACTTTTTGTAGAATATGACGTCATTATTCATTAAATAATCCAGGTTCTGGCGAATTCCAATTTTAATGGCACCTTTTATCCTTCTATTTATGATTTTCTTATTTTTATATTTTTGGCAAAAAGGAAAATGCTGTTAGTTTGAATTTTAAAAATCAGTTAATCGTTGCAACTATATATTAGTTTATTTCGCATAGGCCACTTCCATTTTTCCTTTACTGTTATTAAGTTTTGTTTTAAATATTTTGTTTTTTTACTGACAATTATGATAAGGCCGTATAAAATCACATAATTATTTAAGTTGAATTTGTCAGTGCAATTGGTTGCACGTGAATGTTATTATTCCATTAGAGTTTTTCACACCAGCCTTAGCCGCTGGTTCATTGGAGGCTGAGTGACAGCAAATCTCCTCAGGTCTCCGAGACTCTTCTGAGTATTCCAGCCGATGTCAGCAATGCTGTAGTCTGGATGGTCTCGATTCTTCCTCTGATTTCCAGTTGATCCAGACTCTTTTCCAGACTCCCTGGGGACCGTTCCTAGGGCACCAATTACAATTCATGTTCCACAGTTTACTGAGCTATACACCGTGTTCCTTTTTTTTTATCTAGAAGTCGGTCCAGGTGTTTATTGTTAAGTTTCTGAACGCCATCCTTGGCCAGTTGAAAAGGACTTAAAGTAAGTAAGTCCTGAGCTATAGAATCCTTTGGTAAGTAAATAAGTCCTATCCTGCGTAATGTCAAAGGTCCAGTAATATAATCCTATGTTCCGTCGCCCACGACGGTTCAAAGCAGTTGTGAGTAGTTAAGATCAGAGCAGCCTGTATAAATATTATAACAGCAGCAGAGTACTGCCAGTGATTGGCCAAGAGGTTGGTCACATGATTCTCGGTGAGTCTATTTCGTTGGGTATATCCTCTTCTAATATTCCCTGCTATTCATAATCTTCATTTTCTCCGAGCTTTTTGGTGCTTTTTTTAAAAGATTAGGTGTCTCTGTTTCTTCCGTTGTTTCTTTCCCCTCATGAAATTCATATCACTACCAATTTTAATGGATTGAAAACTTTATACTAGACACAAAAATCCAAAACTAAACAAAATAAACTTTGATAATAGCACCAACGTTCTAAAATGCCTATCAGTACATTAACAAATTATAAAATTATAATAATAGTAAAAGTAATAATAATAATAATAATAATAATAATAATAATGACCACACAACAAAATGGTATATGCATAAACCAGAATCTGTTCTTGAGAACGAAACGCACAAAATTCTCTGGGACTTTGAAATTAAAACGGATCACCTTATCCCAGCAAGAAGACCAGACCTAGTGTTGATTAACAAAAAAGAAAGAACTTGTCAACTGGTGGATTTTGCAGTGCCAGCGGATCACAGGGTGAAGTTAAAGGAAAATGAAAAAATTGACAAATATCTGGACCTTGCCAGAGAACTGAAAAAGTTATGGAATATGAAAGTGAAAGTTATACCAATTGTAGTTGGTGCACTTGGAACAGTCCCAAAAGGATTGGAAAAGGGTTTGGAAAGTCTGGAAATCAGAGGAAGAATTGAAACCATTCAGAACACTGCACTGCTGCAATCTGCCAGAATACTCAGAAGAGTCCTGGAGACCTGAGGAGACTTGCTGTCACTCAGACTCCAGTGAAAGACCATCAGCTAACACTGATGTGAAAACTCAAATAATAATGATCAGTAACCGAAGATGAAGATAGTTTTACTTGCCAAAAAAAAAAAAAAAGAAGATACCAGTGATTAACAAAACGGAACTTGTGTGTGTATGTGTGTGTGTGTGTGTGTGTGTGTGTGTGTGTGTGCGCGCATATATAGTTTGGTGTGTATATTATCTGCCCCTGTTTATGCGCCATGCGTTTAAAATGAATAGGTGTGTATATTTGATTACTACAGTTTCTTAAAATAGGTGAGTTTTGTTGTTTCTTTTTAAAGAAAAAAATAGAAATAAGTAAACAATGAAAAGAAAAGAAAGGAACAAAAAGAAACAAAAAGAAACAAAAAGAAACAAAAGACAAGAAAGACAAGAAATAAACAAAGAAAACAAATAAATAAATAAACAGAAAGATACAAAAAAAGAAATGAAGAAAAAAGAGAGAACAAAGAAAGAAAGAAAGAAAAGAAATAGAACAGAAAGAAAGGAAAAAAGAAAAGAAAAGAAAAGAAATAAAAGAAGAAAGAAATAAAGAAAAAAGAAAGAAAAAGAAAGAAAAACAAAGAAAGAAGAAAAGAAAAAAGAAAAGAAAGAAAGAAAAAGAAACAAAAGAAAAAGAAAAAAGAAAAGAAGAGAAAAAAGAAGAAAGAAAGAAAGAAGAAAAAAAGAAAGAAAAAAAGAAGAAAGAAAAGAAAGAAAAAAAGAAAAAAAGAAAAAAAAGAAATAAAGAAAAGAAAGAAAGAAGAACAAAGAAAGAAAAGAAAGAAAGAAAGAAAGAAAGAAAAGGAAGAAAGAAAAAAAAGAAATAAAAAGAAAAAGAAAAGAAAGAAAAAAGAAACAAACAAACAAACAGAAAGAACAAAAAGAAAGAAAAAAAAGAAAGAAAAGAAAAAAAGAAATGAAAGAAGAAAGAAGAAAAAAAGAAAAAAGAAAAGAAAAAAAGAAAGAAAGAAAAAGAAACAAACAAACAGAAAGAAAGATACAGAAGAAAAGGAAAGAAAGAAAGAAAGAAATAAAAGAAGAAAGAAGAAAAGAAAGAAAGAAAAGAAAGAAAGAAAGAAACAAACAGAAGAAAGAAGAAAAGGAAAGAAAGAAAGAAAGAAAGAAAAGAAGAAAAAAAGAAAAGAAACAAAAGAAAAAAAGAAAAAAAGAAAAAGAAACAACAAAAAGATACAGAAGAAAAGGAAAGAAAGAAAGAAAGAAAAGAAAAGAGAAACAAAGAAAAGAAACAAAGAAAAGAAAAGAAAAAAAGAAAAGAAAGAAGAAACAAACAAACAGAAAGATACAGAAGAAGAAAAGGAAAGAAAGAAAGAAAAAAAAAAGAAAGAAAGAAAAGAAAGAAAGAAAAGAAAGAAAGAAAAAGAAAAAAAGAAAAGAAAGAAAAGAAAGAAAGAAACAAACAAACAGAAAGAACAGAAGAAAAAGGAAAGAAAGAAAAGAAAGAAAGAGAAAGAAAGAAAGAAAGAAAAGAAACAAAGAAAAGAAGAAACAAAAAAACAGAAAGATACAGAAAAGAAAGAAAAAAAGAAAGAAAAAGAAAAAAGAAAAGAAACAAAGAAAAGAAAAGAAGAAACAAACAAACAGAAAGATACAGAAGAAAAGAAAAGAAGAAAAAGAAACAAAGAAAAAAAACAAAGAAAAGAAACAAAGAAAAGAAAGAAACAAACAAACAGAAAGATACAGAAGAAAAGGAAGAAAGAAAAGAAAAAAGAAAAGAAAAAAAAGAAAAGAAACAAAGAAAAGAAAAGAAAGAAACAAACAAACAAACAGAAAGATACAGAAGAAAAGGAAAGAAAGAAAGAGAGAAAAAGAGAGAAAGAAAAGAAAAGAAAGAAAAGAAAGAAAGAAAGAAAAGAAAAAAGAAAAGAAAGAAACAAACAAACAAAGAACAGAAAAGAAAAGGAAAGAAAGAAAAGAAAAAAAGAAAAAGAAAGAAACAAACAAACAGAAAGAACAGAAGAAAAGAAAGAAAGAAAAGAAAGAAAGAAAAGAAAGAAAGAAAGAAAAGAAAGAAAGAAAGAAAAAAAAGAAAGAAAGAAAGAAAAAAAAAAACAGAAGAAAGAAAGAAAGAAAAAAAGAAAGAAAAGAAAGAAAAGAAAAAAGAAAAGAAACAAAGAAAAGAAAGAAAGAAAGAAAACAAACAAACAGAAAGAGAGAAGAAAAAAGAAAGAAAGAAAGAAAAAAAAAAGAAAAGAAAAAAAGAAAGAAAAAGAAAGAAAGAAAGAAAAAAGAAAGAAAGAAAAGAAAGAAAAGAAAAAAAGAAACAGAAAGATACAGAAAGAAAAGAAAGAAAGAAAAAGAAAGAAAGAAAAGAAAAGAAACAAAGAAAAGAAACAAAGAAAAGGAAACAAAGAAAAGAAAAAACAAACAAACAGAAAGATACAGAAGAAAAGGAAGAAAGAAAGAGAGAGAAAAGAAAAGAAAAGAAAGAAAGAAGAAAGAAAGAAAAGAAAAAAGAAAAGAAACAAAAGAAAGAAAGAAACAAACAAACAGAAAGATACAGAAGAAAAGGAAAGAAAGAAGAGAGAAAAAGAAAAAAGAAAAGAAAGAAAAGAAAGAAAAGAACGAAAAAAAAAAAGAAATAAAGAAAGGAAAAGAAAGAAACAAACAAACGGAAATATACAAAAGGAAAGAAAGAAAGAAAGAAAAAAAAAAAGAAAGAAAGAAAAGAAAAGAAAGAGAAAAGAAAGAAACAAACAAACAGAAAGATACAAAGAAAAGGGAAAGAAAAGAAAAAAAGAAAGAAATATAATAAAGGAGAAAAGAAAGAGAGAGAGGTTAATGTTTTTCAGCTGTGTCGTTATTATTGGATTTTTTGGAAATTTTTCCTCTCGACCGTCATATTCTACTACAAAACTCACAAATCACTCTAGTTTTTTTTTCTGCTGACAACAAATGATATATAATCCCTAAAAACTGCCTTCTCCTCCCCCTCCTTCTCCTCCTCTTCACCCCTTTCTCTATCTTCTAAAAACTTTCAGCCTTTTTTTCTCCTCAGAAAATTTTGGATAATGGGTCAGTGACCCATGAATATGTCAGGGCAGATTTTCTAAACGATTGTGAATTTCATGTTTGTTAAATTTCCATTCTTGAACGATAAAATACCATTCATAGTTAACGAGTGAAACATGTGAAGAATTCAAGGTTATTCTCAAAAATAAAATTTCTAAGTTTATGTAACTTATAATTTCTAGATACATATTCACGTGCACAGTATATATATATATATATATATATATATATATATATATATATATATATATATATATATAGATAGATAGATAGATAGATAGATAGAGAGATAGATAGATGAGAGGTATCCAAAACTTGGTAGTAAGGGATGATTCTATATGGGATTTCTAAGATACACTGTATTATTATTGTCTGATCCAGTTTGTATAAATACAGTGAATCTTTAAATCACTAAAGAGAGGTCAATGTATAATAAACTTTTTATTATATACAGAGCAATACTTATCTTAGAAAGGAAGGAAAAACTCAACACCGTAATTCCATAATAAATTTATTTCGACCAAAATTGGGGCCTATATAAATCTAAGTTGATTTAATATAGCTCCCCAAAATTCCGTCTCATCAGATGGTAGATCTACCATCGGATGAGACGAAATTTTGAGGAGCTATATTAAATCAACTTAGATTTATATAGGCCCCAATTTTGGACGAAATAAATTTATTATGGAATTACGGTGTTGAGTTTTTCCTTCCTTTCTAAGATATATATATATATATATATATATATATATATATATATATATATATATATATGTGTGTGTGTGTGTGTGTGTGTGTGTGTGTGTGTATGCATATCCGGATGAAACTACTAAAATGAAACAATTAACGACAAAGTAAATATATATTTACACATTAAATATCACCAGTTTTTGTTTTATTGTGCAAAAATCATGAGAATTTGATTTATATTCGAATATATCTAAAAACTAAAATATACATAGAAATAGCATTGAAATTCTACTTAAATATCTCCAGCATTTGTAAATAACAACAGTAAACAAATCAATACACCAGGGTTTCCCCCAAACCATTTACCCGGGCGTCGTAAGATAGTGGCTTCTAGTATTATTATATAGCAGTTATATTTTAAAGTATGAATTTATCAAATTCTTCTGCTGCTATATTATATACTAGAAGTAGCTCCCCGGCGTCGCCTGGGTTGAGGGGGGGGGGTACAAAAGTTAGTCTCCCATTAAAAACTTTTGGTCCTGTTTTTTTTTGTTTTTTAAACTTAAAACGATTTTCTCTTACAAAAATATTATAGTAACAATTATAGAATATAAAATCTTTATTTTAAGTCAAAATTCATTCCATACGACATCTATAGAGGAAACAGTTGCAATACAACATGCAATTTCATTTTAAACTATTATTAGTTCGACCCTATATTTATCTACATGAAATTCTAAAGTAAAATTTAAATTCTCTTCTTTATTATTTTAATAACTAGCATAATGACCATCTTATTAAAATGGAGATTCAGTGTATGTCTGTAATCGAAAAAACGTTACTGCTTACGTGACAATACCCTCAGGAATTGCATAAGTTTATCAATGAGTATTTAATTTAAAGTCAAAATCATTAATAAATAGCATAAATCGTACTTATTAACGATGACTATACGAAAACAGCCAATGTTATTTGTGCGTTTAAAAATCCTAAAATGTGTCTTATGCATCCCTAAGAAATAAAGTTTATATAATGTATGATGTGGTCAATTTGCATACTGGTTTTAACAAAACTGGTTTTAATAAACAACCAATTGGTGTTATTGATCTCTATTATTGTTTTATTTTTCAACGTATTAAAATCAATCCAATGAATGATTTTCTACAGAAACCAATTAAAATATAATTAGAATAAGTGTAATCTTTTTGTATGCGTTCTTATTTAATTTCGTTAGTCTTTCTAATGTAATATATTTCATTACATTAAAACTTAGATACTTATGCCGGACAGGGGGCGCATATTCTTTACTACATATGCAAAAGAAATGTTTCTACGGGTGTGCAACCCCCCCCCTCCTCACATATATTTTTAAGTTGGAAGGGTTTTGCGTATGCTTCACTTATTTTTTGATACAAACAAAAATACTTGTTTTTTATTTTGTGCATAAATAACTGTGAGTGTGGGTGTTCAAACTAGACTGATATAAAAAAAAAACAACAACAACAAAATAAAAAAAAACAAATAACTCGCCAGTCGTGTTAGAATTAATATTGTAAGTGATATTGAACTCAGGAGATATACCTTTTTTTAGTAACATTAAGATTCAATTTTATATTAAAAGAATATGTGTGCATTTGCGTATGTATATTTCATGTATATACAAATATATATATGTATATACAGGGTGTCCCACAAAAATGTCTCCTATTTTTGTATAAATTATCCCTCCAGTTCAAATTGAGATATTTGAATCTGTTTGTTTCATGTTATTGAAAATTTTGTTTTTTATTCAGATAAAATAAAATTGTTAATATCTTCAGAATATCTACTGCACAGGAGAAAGTTGAATGAACAGGAGTGGAACACGCTTTGTGACAAGAAAATCATAGAAATATGGCACAAACCTTAATACGTAATTTTAATGGTTATTGATAATATTTAAAAATTGTATCCAACATACACACGAGTATTTAAACCATTTGTGAGTTAGAAATTTAATTTTTTATTTTCAATAGTTGAGGACCCTTAAAATGCAGCTGACTAAAGATCAAAGAATTTTTATTGTTTTAGAATTTAAAGCAACTAAAAGCTGTGAACAAGTTCGATGAGCTTTTAACGAAAAGTTCCTGAAAGAAACCCCACCCCCGATAAGAAAACGGTTTATCGAACAGTGAAGAAGAAGAAGCTGGAAATAAAGAAAAATATCAATAATGTTATTTCAATAATTCCTCGTCACAAAGTGTGTTCCACCCCTGTTCATTCAACTGTCTACTGTGCAGTAAATATTTTGTAGATATTAACAATTTTATTTGATCTGAATAAAAAACGAAATTTTCAATAACATGAAATAAACAGACTCAAAATATCTCAATTTGACCTGGGGTATAATTTATACAAAAATAGGGGACATTTTTGTGGGACACCCTGTAAAGGTAGGGGAGTAAATCCCGAAAATAAATCAGGAGCTGGAGTCCCTAAGGTGGTGTGATGCTGAAATCCAGTGCTACCCATTAACTTCTGCGACACTACCGTTGCCAAACTGCATTGGTCCCTTACCTTTCCTTTGGATCACAGCGGCAGTGTGGAGAGGGGGGATTTGCTGCACGGGCAACAGCTCATCCTCCATACGAACCCGCCCAGGCTATGTAGTTCAAGTTAACAAAAACCTTGTCACTACTCCATCGTCTCTCGTAGACGGAAGGATGCCAACAAAATATCTCTGGAGTTCAATATCACTTACAATATCAATTCTAACACGACTGGTAAGTCATTTGTTTTTTTTTTTATTTCATTTTTATTTATTTTTTAAAATTTTTACTTTAGTCTAGTTTGAACACTTACACCCAGTTATTCATGCTTCACAAAAGCTGAACATTTTTATTTATTTTCTATTTGTATAACAAACAAATGAAGCATGCGCAAAATCCGTACAACTTATATATATAGGGGGGGGGTGTTCGTGCGCACAGCCGTAGAAATATTTCCTTTTGCGTATGTAGTAAATACCTATGCACTAGTATGCGTGCCTACATATATAGTGGTAGACCTAGATAGTCAGAGACTGAGATAGAGAGAGGGGGGGTAAGTACTATTCTTTGATTTATTTCGTATAAGTTCAGATTGTGTCACGTTCATGGTCATTGACCTTATCTGGTTCCCTCACTGCAGCCTCGATATGACGTACTTGTTCTACAGCGATCAATATTATTAGACCACTTAACCACTACCGGCAATCCGGTATCTCGACAATCCGCCACAATAATTAGCATAACTATCTTAATTCTTCGCCTCTTACACATTTTCCTTTTCTACTATGGCCGGGTTAGCTCAGTCGGTAGAGCGTTCGGCTAGAAACCACAAGGTTCCTAGTTCGATACCGGTCCTCGCCAACTCAGCGTATGAGTAGCACAGGGATCTGTGCGGTAAAGTAAGGAGCTGATGGTAGGTGTGTTGCTCCACCTCAGATGCTAAAAAAAACAATCTCCTTGGTCTAGCGCTATTGAAAAGGGGATAGACTCCCTCGTTGACTGTCTGATACCGACTTTAGCCCGCCCCCTCGACTTTACTTACTTACTTACTCTACCCGTGATTTCCTAGTAAAAAAAAAAAGAGAATCTTTGACATTTCATTTTTCCAACGCATTTTCGATCGTATAGAATTGCATTTTTTACATTCATTAAATTTAAGTGAAAATAAAACTGGATCGTTTCAGAGTTTAAAAAAATCTAAATCCATATTTAATTAATTGATTGATATATTGATTGATTCTAATGTCATGTCTTCCCATCTATACATTAATACTCGTGTTCCTTAATCTTCCGACCGTTATCATATTACAACATTCTTCTGTTTAAAAATGAGACCGTCGAAATCGTCCAAGATGAAATGCAAAAATAGAAATCCTGGTTATCTATCGAATTCTTATTTCTCATGAGTGCTTTCACATCAGCTAAATAATTGACCATTCCGTTTTAATTATAAAGAAAGAAAGGGAAGAAAAAGGACATACTACACAGAAAAATATAATAAGAAAGAAAAGAAGAAAGAATAAGTGAGAGATAGAGAGGGGTGGATGCGATAACGCTAATCTTTTTCAATAGAACTTAATGAAAAGTTGAAAAGAAAGGAAAAAGCGTGAGAGAGAGTTAAATCAAGATTATTATACTATTTGAAACAGCTCTTAAGCAAACATATCAAACGTTTTAATAATTGAATTATCATACTATGGTATATTTACAGGTCCTATAGGTCTAGAGGTTAGGGAATCGCGTTTATTGTACGTTTATATTTACATTTTTGTGTAGTTGTCTCTTTTTTTGGGGTGGGGTGGGTGGGGTATAATGGTGTTGCACTCGGTCTGATCGAACGCAATCAATTTCAAAACAGATTTATTTAACCCACATATGAGTATAACAGGTTCTACCATCCAGGGTCAGAGTGCAGCTGGGTAATATATGATGGAGAACTCCACATTCCCAGGAGCTCCTGACCTTGAGTCTCACCATTAGATACAGTTTAATGTTGTACTCAATAAAACCTACATTCATATACATGAATAAGTGCGGAAAATATGCCAGAGAAATTACAGAATTGTTACGAGAACAAAAAGCCGGATGATTATGACAAATAAGTGTTCTAAAATAAATTCTTGACAAACAACAGGATTTCCTATTTCTTTATATCCTTTTAGATAAAATTACTATTTATAATCTATAACGCAATTGACTGTTAATTTAGCTTTACCGGATATTAAATTCCAAAAATGTCATTGTCCAGGAATTAGTACAGAAAAGAACTATATATATATATATATATATATATATATATATATATATATATATATAGTATGAACAAAAAGTAATTAGACAATCAGGAATATTTCTTGTATGTTGTTTATTCTCAACTAGTTTCGACCTTAGGTCATCGTCAGGAGAAAATTTCTTATTTGAAGAAATTGTTGATAGATTATTAGAAAGGGAGCATTATAGAAGAACTGTAAAAGTTGAAGTGTTTTTGAGGGTTTGATATGCTATTAAAATCAGGGTAGACGAGTGTGTTAATAGTAGCATGTCCATTTGTTCCGTGAAGAACCTCTATGAGGTGGGTTATTTTTTGATGCTCTTATATATAAGAGCATCAAAAAATAACCTACCTCATAGAGGTTCTTCACGGAACAAATGGACATGCTACTATTAACACACACACACACACACACACACACACACACATATATATATATATATATATATATATATATATATATATATACACATACATATACATGTATACACACACATACACACCCACCCACACAGTATATGTAAACACACACATACATATACATATATACACATACAATCATATACATGTATACACATACAGTCATACACACAACGCCCATGAACCCCTCCCTCACATATATAAGAGCATCCAAAAAACAAACTACCTCATAGAGGTTCTTCACAACGAATGAACATGCTACTATCAGACACACTCGCCTACACGGATTTTAAAAGCATGTTAAACCCACTATAACACTTGAACATTTATAACTCTTCTATAATGCTCCCTTTCTAATAATGTATCAACAATTTCTTCAAATAATAAATTTTCTCCTGAAGATGACCGAAGGTCGAAACTAGTTGAGATTAAACAACAAACAAGAAATATTCCTGATTGTCTTAAAAATAATTTTTGTTCACACTATATATATATATATATATATATATATATATATATATAATGACCTAAATGAGTCAGACACTATCTACCTACGTAAGCTGTGTTGGAGTGATGATTTTGCACTTCTGAAATCCTGTGATGAAGATTCCCGGTCTTTAGCAGAAGAACCGAAATATTTTTGGTAAAGTTTATTTTTCTTTTCCAAAAGTTTATTGATCCGATGATCATCCTAATCAAACCAGTCATGCTGTTTCCGCTTCTTGAGGTCAGGAATCCGGACACTTGTCTTATAAATCGTATTCTTGAAATTGCTCATCCTCAAACTTGAAATGGAAACAGCTCCGATAACTTTAAATATTATATTAGAATAAAACCATCTATATATAAATATATAACGCCGGGCATCTATTTATTGAAACAATGAGGATTGTCTAACGTTGCATGCTCACATTTTGAGTATATTTATTCTATGTTATGACGTTGGATGTGTTGGGTAAAGTGACGCAGTTTTTGTTACAGACAAAAACCGGAAGCGAATCTCCATTATTAAAAGATTTAAAATGAATTGTTTTAAGAAAAAACAACAACAATTTATTTACTTAAATTTAGTAATTTAGTTCTAACAATATTTTATAATATCCTTGCCTTTTTTTTCACTGTATAAGTAATATCCATCCATTCATCTGTCTTACACTATCATTCATTAATAAGCACCCACTAACATAACAAGAATTACATTTAGAAGCCCCATCAGATTTCTTGTTCAACAATATACCCAGACCCGGAAACCCTATAATACTCATCTCTTCCAAACATAACGTACAACTACATACGCCTTTTTTTTAGATCAGTATGTATTCAACTTTGGGTGTTTTCACATTTCTATCTTTTTATTTACATATGTACTTGAACAGCGTTGTGTTATTTGTGAAATGCCGTTTTGTAAATGGGCTTTTCTAGTCACAAAACCGTTGCTTTCACGTCTTTCTGTTACGCAAATATATCTTATATTATGTACTGCCACCCCAGCACGCCAGTCGGGGTTCATTATAGTGGGGGACTACGCACAAAGCGAAGATCATGCGCGGTCAGTAAAATCCTTCCGTGGATCCCTTTGGCATTCCTCTATTGATGCGCCTTAGGCACTGGGCAATAAACCCAACCCTGCCCCTTTAAATCAATGTGACAAGTGTTGCTTTTTTGGGTGGGTGTAGGATCATGCTGTTATTAATCACTGACCGGTCCAATGGCCGAAGCCACTGGACACAGGGTTCTGAAAAATCGGAAACCAGAATATCTTATTGTCTCCCATCCCCTCATGATTTTACAGTTTTCTTTTTTGGCACAAAATATTTTCTGTCCAAAATGTATCTTCTAATGAAAAGTTACCTTTTTACTTTAACAGTTGCAATATCTATTCATCAGATTATTGTCCTATTTTATTTATCATAAATTAGTTAGTTAAGTCGTCGGGGCAACCTAATGTCGGTATCAGCCAGACAGCGAGGGAGTCTATCCACTTTTCACTAGCGCTAGACTAAGGATATAATTTTAGCATCTGAGGTGGAGCGCCACACCTACCATAAGCTCCTCACTTTACCGCACAGATCATTGTGCTACTCATGCGCTGGGTTGGCAAGGGCCGGTATCGAAACAAGAACCTTGTGATTCCTGACCGAACACTCTACCGACTGAGCTAAACCGGATCTCTGTGATTCCTGTTTCGTGCTCTGTTTTTGATTGGTCAGATATAATCTTCCAAAAAAACTCACTACATATTTATTTTGGGATTTGACTAAATATAACTGGTCAGATTGTTGGATGGTGTATCGATATAAAGTTTTTTTTTTTTTGGGGGGGGGGGCATTTCTGTTTTCTTTGCAAGGCCGAAATGACCCATTTTCAATATTAAACCAGATTATTACTTACTTTCTAATTTCGACCATATGACCTTTAGGCACCCCTTCCGCGATCTCGACTCACAAGGACACATTTCTCATTTCATCATCATCATCATCAATTTGCACTTTCAGCGCGGATATCCATGACAATCTCTCTCCATCCGTCCCTATCGCTCATCATTCTCGGGAGGTCCTCTATGCAGCATCCTGCATCCGCACAGAGCTGATCGACGTACGTTTTTGCTGGTCGGCCCACACTGGCTTGTCCATGTGTTGGCTTCCACAGGAGGACGTCGCTTATGAGTTCGTCCTTGCTTCTCCAGCAGTGTCCCGCGTGTCTTGTCCGTCTCACTCGGATGGTTTGAGTGATATGTGGTAGGTGGCCGTACAGCTGTTTTCTCGTAGGGTGCTGTTTCCACGTCTTGTTCATGATCACCCGCAGCATTCTTGTGCAGCTCCCATCTAGTTTATTCTCTAGTCGCTTAGTTAGGGTCCAGGTTGTACAGCCATACAGCAGTACTGACACGACAACGGCCTGGAAGAACTGTCTCTTTAACTTGTCTGTGAGATTGGACCTCCATATGATCGATAATTTATTCATAGCGGCCTATGCTTTTCCTATACGTGCATTAACGTCGTTTTCTGTGGAGGAGATGTTACTGTCTTAGTTTGTTAGGGGTTAGGGGTTAGGCTTAAGGGTTAGTTTTATAATTAAAAAGAAAAAACTCTAAAAACCATCTGTTAACAATTATCCGGATTTTGACGTTGTAAATGGAAAAAATGTCCCCATGAATCGAGATCGCAAAAGGGGTACCTAAAAGTTATATGGTCCTCTGATTTTGTCCATTTTCTTCCCCTCCTTCATTTTGAGAACCATTAATCCAACGTTTCTATACATGACCATACATATCTTCGTTTCATTATGTCATTCAATTTCGAAAATTATTAAATACTAAATAATGCACAGCTCACCAAATCGCCATGGCTACCCATGGTCCCATCTTTCTCCAAAACCATTCTGTGAAATAGATTTACGGCAGTGTTCAATAATAGGGACGGCTAAGCTTAGTAGGTAGAGCGTCAGACTATGAACCACAAGATTGCTGGTTCGATACCAGCCCTCGTCAACTCAGCATATGAGTAGCACAGGGATCTCTGCGGTAAAGTAAGGAGCTGATGGTAGGTGTGGCACTCCACATAAGACATCAAAACAATCTCCTTGGTCTAGCGCTATTGAAAAGAGGATAGACTCCCTCGTTGTCTGGCAGATACCGACTTTAGGCCGTCGACTTAATCTTTAATATGGTGGTACAATATAATATATATATAAATAAATGAATAAATAGTATTATATATATATATATATATATATATATATATATATATATATATATATATATATCCAATCCAGAACCTCCATCCCAATTGACGGTAAAGTCTTTGATGTCGAACTGAAAAAAATACAAAGTGTTGCGTAGAGGCCAAGGTCGAGTTTTAGTAGTCGTTAGCTGAGAGAAAAAACATACTAAAGTCGTATAGTCGAAAAGGGATTGTTTATTTCTTTCTAGGCTCGTGGGTTCTCTTTTGAGAGAGAGAGAGAGAGAGAGAGAGAGAGAGAGAGAGAGAGAAAGAAGAGAGAGAGATAGAGAGAGAGAGAGGGGGTAAAGCTGTTCTATCGTAAATCACGTTCACGCACAATGTTCGTTGCTAGCCTGGACACGTCACTGTGGGACCTCAAGAAACTCACATCTGCCTCCGACGAAGGCCCAGATAAAAAAGTCAGATTTTTCTCTTCTTTCGTTTGTGGTCCCGGGGGTGATGGTAGAGATACAACCGCTTCCGCCCTCCGCAGAAAAGCTGGCACTTCCGCTTTTATTTTCAAATCTAGTTCAGGGGGTCATTGGTAGGTCAATGGCTGGCACCCGTTGAGGGTTTACAATTTCAAACTTCAACTTCTTTTTCTTCTCTTTTTCCAGAAATCCAATTACCGTTTTCTTTTCAATCCACAAATTCTACGGAAACCATAACAATAACGCCACACAAAGTCTTTTTCTTTGTGATATTTCTGAATTAGGGAATAATTTGCTTGGGTATTTCTTTTCCAATGCTTTACTCAACAAAAGATCGCATAGGCGAGAAACAGTCAGTAACCAGATGTTGACTCTATGTACACGCTACCTTAATATATATATATATATATATATATATATATATATATATATATATATATATATATATATATAATATACCAAGCGTGTTGGTAGATCCTTGCGAGCAGAAAACCGGCAGAGAGTTTGATTGTAAAAATATACTACCAAACATCAACCAGGAAGAAAAAAATTTTTGAAAAAAAGAAAAGACCAAGATATTCGTACCAACAAAAAATAATCTTTGGTACAGTATTTGGCCAAAAGAAAACAATTTAATATGCATATATATGTATATAAATATAATATTATTCATATACCCGCTAAGAAGCTAATTTGTAAAAGTGCTCGATACTTAAGTAGAGCCAAGTAATGATATCTACTGAGTCAGACGAACCTACTATTACTTTCGCATAAAGCTCTTCAGGGCTAAGATCTGAAGATCTTAGCCTGAAGAGCTTTATGCGAAACTAATAGTAGGTTCGTCTGACTCATAGATATCCTTATATATATATATATATATATATATATATATATAGAGAGAGAGAGAGAGAGAGAGAGAGAGAGAGGGGTTGTAAATTGAATTAAATTTAAAAATAAATCTGGTTAGCTACGGTCCCCTGTGGTTAGTGTTTGAAACCGGGAAAAAAATGAAAAAAGAATAAAAAGATGATTTTGAATGCTTGCCTTTGAAGCAAGCGGACTCTCTAGGTTGAAATGTTTTTCTCAACTCAATGGAGCGAAACTAACCGTAGTAAATATATAATATAAATGTTTTCTTGAATATCCTTATTTCAACTCTCTCTCTCTCTCTCTCTCTCTCTCTCTCTCTCTCTCTCTCTCTCTCTCTCACACACACACACACACACACACACACTATATATATATATATATATATATATATATATATATACTTTTGAAAGGAAGGAAAAAATTTAAAAAACGTCATTCTGTAATAAATTTATTTCGTCCAAAACTTAAAAGGGTTTTAGAAATTTAAATTTCCCAAACTCCTTAAAATTTTTATAGCCTCATTAGACAGACGGCACAAATAGAAATGAATTGGAAACCTGAATTTTTTTTCTTTTTTACCAGAACACCTCAGAAATCTGTCAAACAGCAAATATGAGTTTATTATAGAAGTATATATATATATATATATATATATATATATATA
>CM042145.1:65315591-65320591 GCA_023376005.1 Doryteuthis pealeii | reverse complement strand
TACAACAATATTTTTCATATGGTTTGCACATTCTATACTCTACAACAGAGTTTTTCAACCTGGTGTGCTGCGGTACACTAGTGTACCGTGTATCTTCCGTGATATGTCATGAGTGTTGAGGAAGGTTGATCATTCTCTTATATTTTTATTCTATTATTTTAATATTTTTTGTTTTAATTGATTAAACATATACCTTTAGAAATAGAATTTATTGCCCAACTCACTGTGTCGTGAGATGAAAAAAGGTTGAAAAAATCTGCTCTACAGGCAGAGAAGTCACATATTGTTGAGGCTAATACAATTGTTGCATATCGTGCGGGCGGAAGTAGGATTTTCCGTTTAAACCGAAACAAAGAAAAGACGACAACAATGACAAAGCACTTTTTCCGGTTAACGCGAACAAAGAAAAAAAAGTAGGACAATGAAATCGGAAGTAGATTTTTCCACTGATATGTATAACAAAAGAAAATGCGTGGGTGGTTTATATACATAAAAGAAAATCGAGCAGTGACGGCAGTTAGACAGAAGACTCAGAACAGAGAACAAGTAGCTGACAGCCGCCACGACCGAGGATTCGAAGAAACTCACGCAGGTTTATCGTTTTCAACAACAAGACTTTCTGGGAGTTGGAAAAATACAAAAGAGGATCGGCAATATGGTGTATATTGTCGAAGGTCCCAAGTTTTCCCATAAGAGACACCTCAACCAATTAAGCAAACGCTTGTCGGTGGATGTAAACAGCGGTCCCCCGGAACAAGAGGAGGTAATGGATGTCATATATGACACATTTAGCTTAACTACTTCCCAAGAAGTCCCTCAACAAAGCCATTCTCAAGAAAACGAAGAGCGACGGAGTTTATCAACATAAATCCCAAGAGGAAAAAATAGTAAGACTCCTGTGGAGTGAAATCTTACGATGGGAATGTTATAGGTGATATAACCTATGACATAAATGGAATGCGCCGACGGCTACTATAAGTAATAGGAACAATTGTGGCTTGACACGAAGCAATGCTAGTCAGCTCGTATCTCTATTGGTCGGACGCAATCTCCACTTTCTTTGCTGTAAATGTATACTCCTTTTGTTCAATACATTTGTCTACATTGTTACCAGTCGTTTTTCTTATTTTGTACCCTTAAAACCCCACAACAAAAATTATATTCTTTCCGTACGCAGATTTAGTTTTCTTTTTAACCTTCTCATTTCCGCTGATTTTTGTTTCTTTTAATTGACAAGAAAATAAAGAATAAAAAGTCAAAAAGGTGGATTTCCGTTCTGTTAAAATAGCCGTGAATCATTGATCAGTAAAATTCTAAAAATCTCACAACAACTGACCTAAAGAAACTAAAATGAATAAGTAACATAGATGCACATACAGAAACCTACACATCATCATCATCATCATCATCACCATCATGCATGACATGCCAAAAACCCTACATTGTCAAACATTTCTCCGTGGAGCGTGGAGTTTTCACTCCAATCAGAAAGGATTATTTCAACGGAAATAACATGAGGAATCTGTTTGAGAATAGTAACATGGGTGATATTTTATCCTTCTTAAGAGAAATAAAAAAATATATCGAAAATTATGAATCAGATATAAAATTCATCCACAAAATACATCTAGAAAAACTTACACCAGTAAAGGAAACTTGAGTACCAACTTATATTTCACACTGTATCATCTCTTGGCATTAAATACCCACTGGGTTAATAAACCATTAAACAAATCAAACCGAACCAAACAAAATTAAATCAAATGAAGGTAATGATTGTTTGTTTGTTTTGTTTTACGACATAACAACCTTAGTGGGTCATTTAATGCCGATCAAGTTTTGAAATAAATCAATTCTTAATGGATAATACAATTTTGTTATAAATACATTTTTCTATTTAACCCATATATGGGACCCTAACAGGTACTACCACTCTAGGTCAGAGTGGTTCAGGGAGCAATGGTGATGAAGGGGTGCTCCACATTCCCCAAACCTCCAAAACTGGAACCTCACCATCAGAGTTTAACGTCATTCCCAGGACATGTAAACCCGCAGCCACCGCCTTCTAGCACCCATATGATAAAAAGGGGTTGGGGCTTGCCATAAGAGCAATAGGTTGGGAAAATAATATAGTTACTAGGGGTTGACGTGACCAGTCGATTGATCGGGGGGGGCTCTCCGACCGCCCGTCTAGCCCAAGGTAGGGCCAAAGTGGAGTATTGCATGTCATGAACTGCTCATCCACCCGGGTTCTATCCTTAAGCATCACGGGTCGCCACCCACGGCCAACCATTGGGGGAGTCTTACCCGTCTGCAGAGGTGCAGTCGGTGCATTCTAACGCCCCAGCCGACAGGGCGGTGAAGGTAATGAAAATGATTTATATCAATTTGAAGATATTAAGGACTTGTAATTCAGAAAGTGTGACACATTGTTATTCATATGTCAATAAAATTATATTCAAACTGCATGGATTTTCTGCTGGATTATCTATAGGTAAAAGATGTACGAGGAAATTGCTACTTGTATTTCTAGACTTTACCAAAATCAAAAGCTGACATTGACAAATGAAAAAAACGACATAGAATGCATTTAAGTTCGTTGGTAACACTGGTTTACAAAAAATATTTTTTGTCTGAGGCAAGAATGGGAATAGGTGTTTTTTACTAATTTGGGTGTGCTGAATTCAAATTTATAAATTTGCTCTATCACCTCTAGTTTTCTGTCTTTTAAATAGTCTCATTTTAGTATATACAAAGTATATACGAGCTTATTTCAACAGTTGCATTAGCTTATTACATATAAAACAGGATAGATAAAGAACATTGACGGAATAAATATACTTGGAAGACACAATGTACACAATTCAGAAAGAATTGGCCTTGTTGAGGCATCCTCGATGTTTTGACGAGATTGAAACCATTGGAGAATATGAAAAAAAAAACAAAAAAAAAACAAAGTAAAATTAAATCATATGTAAGGTAATAAAATGTGCGCCGTTGGAAATTGTAATACAAATATATACCCAAAATATTGTGTAACACAATTGTCGAGGGACACCTTCCTCTTGCGCTGCGAGGTACGACAACCTCCTGCGCTGACTGTCAGTGCACTACCGGCTGTTGATTGAGACCTGTTGGCTACGCTTAACGGCCATAATCCGTTTGATATGTAGCTATATCTTATTATAATGGAGATTCTGTGTTTTCTATCTGTAACCGAAACTATATTACTACTCAAGTCACAATTTCCTTAGTTATTGACATCACATTCTTCAGGATATTAATTTTATTTAAATCTCAATTATTAATAAAATTATTGTACATTATTAATACTGTTAACCATATCTACATTCTAATAACATGCAATTGTATTTATATATACAACAAAATAGCAGCTTATAGTGTGAACGGGAAGGCTAATTTGCATATTGATATTAAAAATGTGAATTTAATAAATATGTACTTAGTATTATTGATTTCTAATTGTTTGGATTTATTTTAATGAATATAAGCAAAAATCTCTTCAATGAATCTTAAATGAAATCCATTAACAAGAAAAAATAACTGTCATTTTATTCTTTACTTCTTCTTTTAACTAAATACTCAAATTAGAAAAATTAACAATGAAAGATGGGAGTGATGGAAGAGTAAGTTTCAGTTGTTCTATTTTTCTATTATACCTCCCTCCGTTTCAAATCATTTTATCTGCATTCTTATTTAGTTTCATTAGCCTTTCTAATTTAATACGATATTTTATTACATTAAAACTTAAATACTTGCACCCGGAGGGTGCATATATTTGCTAGTATATATAATGTAATACTATCACTTACATTTATTGCATAATAACTAAAAAAGAGGCCATAAGTGACACAATATTAGAAATTAACACTGAATGCATATACGCCTTTATGTACAGTATGTGTACAAAATGTACAGTATGCATATCTAAAAAACTAGAGATGATGTGTAAAAACGGATTTCAAATCTGAATTCAGCACTCCCAAATTAGGTTAAAACAGTTATTTTTATGCTTGCCTCAATTTCTTTGTAAACCAGTGTAATTGATTTGACCTCAGTTGCTAACTGGATTTATTAACAGAAGGACTACACCTGAAGCCTCTGCTACAAGTACAGTCTTGGGATTTCAAGTAATTCAACAATCTTTATACTGCTGAGACTGCACCCTTTTCTACCATTGGATTTATCAATAGGAGAACTAAACGTCTAACACGGTGACCAGAATCGTAACATCTTTCTTCGAAAATATTTCTCACCACTTTGAGCCGAAATAAAAAGTCCGCGACTAAAAATGCTGATTGTCACAATAGACACACATCTCTTATTATTTGGAATTCGTATCGTAGTATTAAGGAGGAGGAAAGTGTAATAAACGAGGAAAAACCTGTAAACGACGTCTAAAAACAATCGTTTATTGTCAGAGAGATGTACAGCTAATGAAAAGTCGCTAATAGATGTTCAGATTAGAAATTCGACAAAAATTCTATCTGTTGAACATTTCAACAGCATTTTGTTGAAAGTAAAAAATTATTAGATGTTTCCATTTCTGTTTAACGAAAAGAGGCATTTCTAAGATTTCAGCTGCTACTATTTCAGGTGTTGAAGCTATGAGCTCTCTTTAACCTAAAGAATTTAAAATTTGCGTTTATAGCATATTCAAAAGCTGGCTGTTTCACAGCAAACATCTCAACGCAAACATTATTGTAAAATTCTCTCAAATATCAAAATGTTTTGATTGATGCTAGTTGAAATACCAAAATTGAGCGGCAATATATGGGCTACTGTTGCATAGCCCTTCTTTCTACTCTGAATCGTATACGTTGCTGGTATACTGCGGGTAGGTTAGTAGTCGCCGTAGAGACTCAACACATGGGCATTGTAACAAACTTTAGTTTATTTCTTTACATTCTCTCGTGGTGGGTGGCGAGCGTGACAATGAAATGACCGAGGGTTGACAATGACTTTTACTGCTGCTGGGA
>CM042145.1:65298091-65310591 GCA_023376005.1 Doryteuthis pealeii | reverse complement strand
GGTAGTATACAGGAAGTGGGGAGAGGAAGGGAGTGGATGAGCACAGGGGTGGGTTAAGGAAGGGGGTAAAGTTCTGGTGTGTTTGATGTCAGCAGAAGATAAGGAGGAGAGAGTTGAGTGACCTTAGGTTACTGGGTCAGTTAGTGGAAAGAATGGTATCAAGTATTCCAATCTAATACAAACAATTTAAACACTGTTTCTGACATCAAGTGTTCCTATCTAAAACTAAGCATTTATACACGTAGTTTCAAGTAACAATATTTCATGAGAATTTGTCCACGCCAGTCCTACATCGACTGTGCCCCTGTAGAGGAGTAAGACCCCTCCCTAAATCTAAATATATAAATCCCCTATATCTTTTGGCCGTGGGTGGCGACCTGTGATTCTGAGGGACAGAATCCTGATGGCTGAGAAGTTCATAGTAACCTTCCAACATTGGCGGTCGATCAATCCGCTGTTCACGTCAAACCCTAGCACTTATATAATTGTCTCAATCCTATTGCTCTTATACCAATCCCCAGGCCTTTTATCCTATTGGTGCTAGAAGGCTGCAGCTGAGGGTCTTTATGTTCTGGGTATACCGTTTAACTCTAACTGATGGAGAGGTTCCACTTCTGGAGGTCTAGGGAATGTGGAACACCCCTTCATCACCATTTCTCCCAGGTCCACTCTGACCCGGAGTGGTAGTACCTGTTAGAGTCCCATCTATGGGTTAGATAGAAAATTTGATTTTAAAAAATAATTCTTGCAAGCTATCACTACGAATCTTACAAAACCTTGCCGGTATTAAATTACCCACTATGGCTGATATGCCGTAAAACAACACAAACAACAAAAATTTGTCCACACGCATTAGGGTAGGCCGATTTTTCACTTTTTTAAGATATCAAATTGTCCATGTTTACGAAAGTTGTATGTTAGTATACTGAATACTGATAGCAAAAATAACATGTTTTACTTGCACCATTGTTCGAAGACCATAGCATCGTCTAATAAATGCACTAAAAATCCTCGTTTTCGCAAAATTTAGCCGAGTAATTGGTTAAAAAATTTACAGTTTTCAATAAATAAATTTCTCAATTGTTTGTAATTTCTGTCAGACGTTTGACTCCATACACAAAGAAAAGATGAAGCAAATATTTCTAGCACATGGTCTCCCTAAAGAAACTGTTACGGCTATAATGGTGCTGTACAAAGGCATGAAAGCAATGGTTCGTTAACCTGATGGTGACACTTTAGCACTATAAGATAAAGTGTTCTTATAATATGTTAGAAGGTTCAAAGTAACCTTCCAACGTGGGTACATATGTGTACATAAATTAATCCGGTAAAGAAGTTATATATAATAACAAACATAGACTTTATTTAGTGAGCACATGGAGAAAATGCATACATGACAGGTATACACATACTCATGGCAAGGTACAGTAAGATATGGAGAACAGATATATAAACATAGATAAAGGATGTAGGACTAAGTCCTAAAGAAGTAATACAGAGTTACATGTAGAAATTATCAAAGCCCCCTGTTAAGATTCTAACCGCCATCTTTGGCCAGTTGAAAAAGGACTTAAGGTAAGTAAGTCCTGAGCTATAGAATCCTTTGGTAAGTGAATAAGTCCTGTGTTATGGAATCCTACGTAGTGTCAAAGGTCCAGTGATATAATACTATGTTCCGTCGTCCACGAAGGTTCAAAGCAATGTGCGTAGGTATGACCAGAACAGCCAGTATAAATAACAATATTAGCAGCAGAGTAGTGTCAGTGGTCGGCCAATAGGTTGGTCACATGATTATCGCCCCCCACTTAAGGGACAGAGGTAGAAAGCGCCAACCTATCTGCAGTGATTGCCGGACCCAGAGAAAGAGAGAGATTTTCTCCCGGGCTTCTGTTTAAATACAGCAGTCACATATTGGCGAAAAACTGCAACAAGGGAAGATAACCCTATTGGACTCATGTCCATCCCAACAGGGGCGGACAATCGCTACAGCACTATTTTTATTCATAATATGCCTAGACTACGCAATACGAACGTCATTAGATCCAATGAAAAAAAGGTTTCACATTAAAAAACCCCAAAAAACGTTAAAAGCAGACGATGTCCTGTAGACACTATAACTGATGCGAACTCTGCAGATTATCTATTGTTTCTCGAGAATACACCTGCCCAAGCCGAATCACTGCTACTTAATCTAAAGAAGATAGAAAGAGGCATTGGCTTACGTGTGAGCTCAGAAAAAAACGGATTTCACGTTCTTTAGACATGATGGTACATCTCCCCGTAAAGTCTCGGGAAGTAGTACACCAATTCACATACGTTAGTAGTAACATCTCACCTACAGAAAGTGATGTCAATATACGCATAGTAAAGGCATGGACTGCTCTTGACAGAGTATCCATCATATGGAAATCTGATCCCTCTGATAAAGATAAAGCGATAATTATTCCAAACAGTAGTCGTATCAGTACTACTGTATGACCGCACCACTTAGACTTGAATAAAATGCTAAGAGAATAACCCAAATGGAAACAACACAAGGCGGTTGCGTGCTGTCTTGAACAAATCTAGAAAGTAGCGTCCAAAATAAAAACCCCAAAACAACCAGCTGTATGGCCACCTACCTCCTATCACACAAACCATCCAAGTAAAATGAACAAGTCATGGTGGACACTACTGGAGAAATAAGGAGGAACTCATAGGTGATGTTCTCCCACGAACATCTAAACATGGACACACCAGTGTAGGCCGACCAGCGAAAACTTCTATATGCTTAGCTCATGGAGGAGCGTAGTCTAATGGTTAGAGTCGTAGGAAATGGACTCGTCGACCCGATTTCAATTACTGGACGAAGCTGTTTGCATTTCAAATGGCGCTAATGCCCCTGGGAAAGGTATGAATCCAAAACCATGAATAGGTAACCAGTCTAGGAGAATGAAAACTCTGAATTCAAACCTGTTAAACTCTGCTGAAGAAATTGACCTTGTGTCGCATCCTGCTCGTGCGGAGGGGTTGGTAGATATATATATGCTTAGCTCAGTGGGGATACTGGATAAAGAACAGGGGCAATGACGGATAGGGACGTGTGGTGAGAGAGAGAGAGAGAGAGAGAGAGAAGAGAGAGAGAGAGAGAGACCGTGCTGTCAGCACTACTTAATGATGATGATGATGATGATAGCTTCAAGTAACTATTCTTAATACAAAATAAATTGCACACAGTTATATGATCTCAACTATACCCATCTACCACTAATTTCAGAAGAGAAATATTTTACATATAGTTATTTACTAAGCATAACTTAGATGTGATACAAGACTAGAAGTATGGGGCCAATGAGAATTGAACTCACTGACAATAGTCTGCAAATGCTAACCATTACACCACGGGAGGTGCCTAATATTATATATAGATGAGGTCCCTAATATATACTACCACTCAAGGTCATAGTGGGTCTAGGAGTAATGGCAACAAATTTTTAAAAAAAATTAATCTTTTTTCTTAAATTGAAATAGATCACTAAGTAGGCCTGAGCCTATTATAGCAGTGACCAAGTTTGAATTCAGAGTTTTTCTCCTCCTAGACTGGTTGCCTAACCAAGGTTAAAGAGCCCAGTCTGCCCTATTAATTCCCCATAGTTGGAATAAGGGTATAACATCAACCCTCGGGTCGGTGACTCCAGTGGCTTCGGCCTTGGACCGTTGAAGTAATGTTTACAGCATTGATCCCTGGGGACTATCCTCCAGGCAATACCTAGCCCCTTTATTTAAGAGCCCAGTCTCCCCTATTATTTACCCATAGTTTGAGGGAGGATAATTGGATTCATGCCTTTCCCAAGGTTATTAGCGCTATGTGAACTGTGGCTTCGTCTAGGAATTGAACTCGTGTCGACGAGTCCATTTCCCCCGAATCTAACCAGTACACCACCGCGCAACAAATGGGTACACAACACTCCTCAGAAATTCAAAACGGGAGCCTCACCACCAGATGCTGTTTAATATAAAAACTGAGACACCTTTCTGGGGGGTAGGTGGGTCCTACCTTCTGCAGTGAATGCCGCCTGACGTATTTTAAGGGCTAACATACACTGATTGATGTGAAACTACACAGGCAAACCGACGTTGGTGACACACATGTGTTCATAAAAAAAGAAGCTGCATTAGTAAACTACTTGGAATTCAATGCTATGTGGAAACTAATCATCAGAAAAGCTTCTAAAATGAATAATAACTTCTATTATATAACTGCTATATCTTATGTCTGATGGTATGTGGGGAGCATATTTTGTCTGTGTTAAATATACGCATTTCTTTTTGCTCTGGGTCAGGAGCTCAGGCCTTAAACAACCCCCTGGGTCGGGTATAACCACACTATACCGCCACCTCATGATAAATGTCCGAATTAAAGTATATTAGCCGTGGAATGCAGACTTCGGGTCTGTGGGACATGATTGGCAGGTGCTCCCTTGATGGCCAACATGGGGGACCCGGTACGCATCCTGCGAATGTTGGCTCAACTTTTCATTTCAGATACTCAACAAAAAAACAAAACAAAAAGAAAACAAAAAAATAAACAAACAAGAAACCAACTATTATGTAATGGTTAGAGTCTCCGCCTGTTAGGTAGGGTTCGAATCACGCACAAAGCACTGCCCTGTCTATAACTCTGCTGATAAGGCCTAATAGGCTGAAATGTACATACAGAGATTGACTTTTTCTCGATTTGTTTACGCCTTACATTTAAACCGATATGCACGCCTAATTCATTTAATTATAACTAATTAATTTTCAAATTAGGTATGACTTCAATCAAGTACATATTCTCCCCAAAATTGTCGGCTATTGCCATCACAAACAGATTGTTTGTACACTTCAATATATATATATATATATATATATATATATATATATATATATATAATTTACCAACCCCTCCACACGAGTAGGATGTGACACAAGGTTAATTTCTTAAGCAGAGTTTAACAGGTTTGAATTTAGCTTTCCTTCTCCAAGACCGGTTGCCTAACCAAGGTTAAAGAGCCCGGTCCATTCTACTATTTACCCATAGCTGGAGGGAGCGTAGTTGGTTACATACCTTTCCCAAGGGTATTAGCACTATGTGAAATTTATAATCCTAGTTATAATCCATAAATAATAGTTATAATCTATAACTATAAAACTAGTTATAATCCGATGTTTTCTCATCTTCAGAAATCTGTAACCAGTTTCTCATGAAAAGAGAGCAAATTTGTTATTTGTTTGTTTGGATGTTTATTATTGTGTGTGTGTGTGTGTGTGTGGTGTGTGTGTATGTGTGTGCGTGTGTGTGTGTGTGTGTGTTTGTGTGTTATGTCTTATATGGACAGAACTAATTTATGTATTGTTCCTTAATTCGATCGTTATCATCTTGCAACACCCTCTAGTTAAAAATGAGACCGAAATTCTAGTTAAAAATGAGACGAAATTCAAAAATGTAAATCCTCATTATCTGGCGTTGCTTATCCGCCGAATTCTTATTTCTTATGAGTGTCATCATCGCTGCTAAAATAATGGACGATTCCGTTTTTATTATAAAGAAAGGGAAGAAATGGGGCATACTAAACCAAAAAAAATATAGTAAGAAAGAAAAAAAAGAGATGGGGAAAGATAGGGATGGGGTGAGCGCACGGAAGCAATAACGCTAATCTGTTTCAATTGAACATAATGAAAAGATAAATAGAAATAAACAAAGAGAGAGAGAGAGAGAGAGAGAGAGAGAGAGAGAGAGAGAGAGAGAGAGAGAGAGTCAAATCAAGATTATAATTCTTTTAACATATTGAACTTTTTCGGAATAGCTCTTAAGTAAACCTGTCAAATGTTGTAATAATTAGATTATCATACTGTGGTATATCCACAGGTGCAGCTAGTTTAGAATTAATGATGCTGCATACGAGTAAAACGGTGAATTTCATAATTAGTCATTATAAGAGAAGTTTTAGAATTAGTTGTGACTTTAAGAAATGTTTGATTCCTCTTAACCCGAATTCTCTCCGATTTATTGCTACCCTGAAGATGAATATTTATTAGCATCACGATATTATTATATTCTCACATTCTTCGGCTGTTGATTTCATATTGGTTTCTATAGTGATAACGGTCGAATGTTTATTACTATAACAATTAAAATGACGACACTAGTCCATAGAAATCAGTGCATATTAATGATAATACCTCCTCTCAGAAATTCAAACTAAAATAAAGAGAATATTTTGTGAAGTTTTTAAATGCTCTCCTTGGCCAGTTGAAAAGGGCTTAACGAAAGTCCTGTGTTATGGAATCCTTTGGTAAGTCCTATCCTGCGTATTGGTAAAGGTCCATTGATTTAATCCTAGGTCCATCGTCAATGAATGTCAAAGTAATTATGCCCAGTAGGGTTGGTTTAAGTATTGTATCAACCTCAGAGTATTGCCAGTGATTGACCAAGAGATAGATCACATGCATGAAAAATTCTTTTTAACATCAAACGTTGTAATAATTAAATGATCATATTATTATGGTATATCCACAGGTCCTGCTAGTGTAATAATTAATGGAATAATAAAGATTAGTTACTTTATAACGACTTGCATCTACCAACAGTATTTAACTATTTATTCCTGTTAGTCTATATTAAGTGTGTAGTACTTAAATATTTTCTTTGTGTACATATTTTCCATTAAGACACATTTTAATTGCTATGATAAAAACGATACAGAATAGTAAATATGTTTATTACATAACTGATACACATGGATTTGGATGTTGTATAAGTTTTGAATATTACATTAAATTTTTTGTTACTTTCAGGTATTGATTTTGGTGATCCTCATAATGCCGTGGAGTCCCAAAGAAATTGCATATGTAGTCGAAGAATACTTCGCCAGCCAAAGATCCATCGTTGCAGCGCAAAGAAAATTCCGATAGCATTTTGGAAAGCAAGAGGCACCATCTCGAAAGCTGATTCTTCGTGCTGTTACAAATTTCAGAGATTCATCATCCGTAGAGAGATAACAGCTATTCCAGTGGATATGCAAAACCACACTTTACGTGATATAAGAAATCGAGCTCTCGAATGTTTTCGTCATGATGGTGACCATCTCAACGAGATAATATTCAAATCTTAGATTGCGTGTAAAACTTTTCTGTACCAGTTAGGTAATAAATATACTTAGTACTCTGTGTCGCTTTTGTAATGTGAGAAAATAGCGTTTAAAATGTGTTCTATCATTATGGTCCACCCTGTATATTCATTAACAGAATGAATACGAATTATCTTATTATAATAGAGATTGTGTGTTTGTCTGTCTGAAACCGAAACTATATTACTATTCAAGTCCCAATTCCCTTAGGTATTTACGTCACATTCTCTATGATTTTATTTTTATTTAAACTTAAACCTCTTAAACCAGTATGCAAATTAGCAACACCAAATATTATGTAAACCTTTATTTCTTAGTGATATATAAGATACATTGCCGGATTTAAAGCAATGATATCATTGACTATGTTGAGGCATATCTAATTTAGACTTTTATAGTGACATTCTTAATAAACAATATTAATAACATGAATAACTAAAAGAAGAGGGAAGCGCGTGGTGTAATGGTTAAAGTCATGGGAAATGGATTTGTCACCCCGAGTTCAAATCCTGGATGTGGTAATTGCATTTCACTTAGCGTTAATACCTTTGGGAAAGGTATGAATCCTACTCTCCCTCCAGCTATGGATAAATAGTAGGACAGACTGGACTCTTTAACCTTGTTTAGGCAACCGGTCTTTGAGAAAGGAAAAACTGAATTCAAACTTGTTGAACTCCGCTTAAGAAATTGACCTTGTGTCACATCCTGCTCGTGCGGAGGGGTTGGTAAAATACATAAATAACTAAAAGAAATGTGACATTGGTGGTGATGTAGTTTTCAATTATGGATAAACAAATAGACGAATATCTATTCTGATTATAAATACGGTACGAAAGCAAATCAGACAAATTTTAGAATATGAAATTTTGTTGGTAAATTTGCGGGTTTGTATTTACCAACACCTCCGCACGAGCAGGATGTGACACAAGGTCAATTTTCTTTTTAAGCGGAATTTACCGGGTTTGAATTATAGTTTTTCATTCTCCGACTAAGTTTGAAGGGCTTAGTTCGCCCTACTATTTATACATAGTTAGGGGGAGATTAGTTGGATCTATACCTTTCCCAAAGGTATTAGTGTCATATGAAATGCAAACAGCCTCGTCCAGGATTTGAACTCATATCGCCGTCTCCATTTCCTTCGACGGCAACCATTATACCACGGGCACTTCCACTTTCGTGTAGAACAATCCGGCTTGCCTTTAAAATCTGCATGTGATATGCTGGCCTATTACCTGGGCTCAAACCTTAGCCAATTAGGAATACCTAACTGCGAAATAGATGAGTATTCTTGATCATTTAATAATCTTAGTTTTGTAAGGAACTAAAATGATAAGAAGGTTTTTACCATTCATCCCACTTATGAGGGTGTGACACAAGGACATTTTAATGTGGACCCACCCACGACCCGAAACTCATGGGTGTTAGGTGCAAAAATGTGTTGATCCCGTCGGCATTCCATCTCAAGGGGGCGCCTCAGGCACTTGACAATAAACCCAGCCCTGTCCAATTAGATAAAGTGGGAAGGTAATGCCTGGAGGATGGCCTCCAGGGATCAATGCTGTAAACAATACTTCAACGGTCCAGGGCCGAAGCCACTGGACCCACCGACCCGAGGGTTTATGTTATACCCTTATACCACCGGATTTGGTTGAAGGCGCGTGATTTAATGGTTAGAGTCATAAAAAATGGACTTGTCGACCCGAGTTCGAATCCTGGACGAAACTGCAGTTTACAAAGCGCTAATACACATGGGAAAGGTATGAATCCGACTACTCTCCCTCCAGCTATGGGTAAATAGTAGGGCAGACTGGGCTCTTTAACCTTGGTTAGGCAGCCAGTCAAGGAGAAGGAAAACTCTAAATTCAAACCTGTTAAACTCCACTTGGGGTAGTCACGACTAGAATAGACTCAGTCCTAATTAGTAATCTATTTTACGAGTTGTTTTTACGGCATGTCAAAAATGTTATTTTATGTCGAATACTTCTATTGGTAATTTGGTATTCAAAAATGTTTAATGCCGACAAAGTTTTGAAATAATTTCATTTTTAATGGATAATACAATTTCGTTTATAAACTCATGTTTTCTATTTAACCCATAGATGGGACGCTAACAGGTAATACCACTCCGGGTCAGTGTGGACCAGGGAGAAATGGTGATGAAGGGGTGCTCCATATTCCCCAAATCACCAAAACTGGAACCTCACGATCAGATAGAGTTTAACGTCATTCCCAGGACATGTAGACACCCAGCCACTGCTTTCTAGCACCCATATGATAAAAAGGGATTGGGGTTTGCCATAAGGGCAATAGGTTTGGGAAAATCATATAGGTGCTAGGGCTTGACATGGCCAGCCGATTGATCGGAGGGGACCGCCCGTCTAGCCTAAGTAAGGTTCCAAGTGGAGTGTTGCATGTCATGGACTGCCCATCCACCAAGACTCCGCCCTTAAGCATCTCGGGTCGCCACCCACGGCCATCAGGTGACAACATTGGGGGAGTCTTACCTCTCTGCAGAGGTGCAGTCGGTGCATTCTAACGGCCCAGCCGACAGGGCGGCCAATCATTTAGATAAAAATATTCTCTTGAATGCCTTGAAAATCTGGGTTGCTGGATGTTTTTACGCAGTCTTGAACGGCGACCAATCGTACCGATGGCAAACAAACGTGAATATCAAACGTAATAAACAGGCCACGTCGGTATTTAGTTTCTAATTAGTTTTCAGCAGCCAAAAGTCATGGGAGCTGAAGAAAGAACATCACAACAATCTCCAGACGTTGATAGAGGAGGCATTGAAGCCCTTGACAGTTTCGTGTCTAAAATCATTACATTCTATGATTTGATATCACTCAGACAAACAAAAAAACAACAAAAAAGAAGAAACAGACGCATTTCTTTTAGTAAAAAAAAAAAAAAAGAAAAAAAAGAAAAAAAAAGCATTTTCTTAGCTCAATTTCTTATGTCGGTTTAACTTATCTTTCTTCTCGTCCTTTTTCTTTTTCTTTTTCTCTTTTTGTCCATGGTATATCACATCTGTCTGTCAGGATCGATCCCACGTTGCAGTCGCTCTGCTAAAGTTGACAGACGGTAAGATAGCAGCATAATTCAATATCAGATTCAGCTTTTTCACTTCCCGCAACTAGGGTTGGCTATCGGACCGACAATTTTTTTATGTTATTGCCAGGGTAACGAAGCAACTAAGTATGAAAAAGTGGTTCAGGCAAGTGCTCACTCATCAGCTTTGCTCACCGTCAGATATCATGTCTTACTAACGATGAAACATTTTTCAAGATATCTGATGATAAAACAGAACACGAAAAATGTATCCGTGCCCTTTTCAAAGACATTAGTGCTCACCGATTTTATTTCTTATGCAGTAGACAGTTATTTCAGGTGTATGTATATGTATGCATATTTCTACACACACACACACACACACACACACACACACGTGGGTGTGTGTGTATGATATAGAAAGTGGGTTTGTATATATACATATATTTTTTTGATAAAGTAAAAGTAAGTAAAGTGGTCGGGGTGGCCTAAAATCGGTATCAGCCAATCAGCGAGGGAGTCTATACCATTTTCACTAGTGCTAGACCGAGGAGATTGTTTTTGCATCTAAGGTGGAGCGCCACACCTACCATCAGCTCCTTACTTTACCGCACAGATCCCTGTGCTACTCATACACTGAGTTGGCGAGGGTCGGTATCGAACTAGGAACATTGTGATTTCTAGCCGAACGCTCTACCGACTGAGCTAACCCGGTCCAATAAAAGAGTAATGCTTACAGCACCTGGTATTCCCAAGCGGTCACCCATCCAAGTACTAATCAGGCTCTACGCTGCTTAACTTCGGTGATCGGACGAGAACTGGTGTTCTCAGCGTGATGTGGCCCTCTTTTGCGGTTATAGATCTATTTCTATCCACAGGTATATGTGAATGCTATAAAAAGGATTGGAATGGATAAGCTTACATGAAAGAAAACCGGAGGATTGGTTTGTTTTGTTTTACGGCATATCAACCTCAGTGGGTCATTTAATGCCGATAAAGTTTTGAAATAAATAATTCTTAATGGATAATACAATTTTTTTACAAATACATTTTTCTATTTAACCAATAGATGGGACCCTAACAGGTACTACAACTCCGGGTTAAAGTGGACCAGGGAGCAATGGTGATGAAGGGGTGCTCCACATTCCCCAAACCTCCAAAACTGCAACCTCACCATCAGATAGAGTTTAACGTCATTCCCAGGACATGTAGGCCTCAGTCACCGCCTTCTAGCACCCATATGATAAAAAGGGGTTGGGGCTTGCCATAAGCGCAATAGGGTTGGGAAAATCATATAGGTGCTAGGGCTTGACGTAACCAGCCGATTGATCGGAGGGAGCCTCTTCGACCGCCCGTCTAGCCCAAGATAGGGCCAAAGTGGAGTATTACAAGTCATGAACTGCTCATCCACCAGGGCTCTATCCTTAAGCATCACGGGTCGCCACTCACGGCCAACAGGTGGCCCCATTGGGGGAGTCTTGCCCCTCTGCAGAGGTGCAGTCGGTGCATTCTAACGCCCCAGCCGACAGGGCGGAAAACCGGAGGAAAAAATATCTTAAAAATAAAAACGAATAAAAGAATAAAAGAAAAGAAAACATTGACTAAAATGACCAGTCAAAAAAAAAAAAAATCCAACAGACCAGACAGTAAGTTGCCAACTGTCCCTTCATCCGGCTTACTGGGAGCATTAAACCACCCAGAAAGTAAGCTTTCATCATCTCCCGGTCATAAACACAACCACCTCCCAAAAAGATGAGATGAACTGAAACCAATATTTTTACAGGAGTCACCAGAAAAAGTATAAATTCTCATGAAGTATCTGTGTGCCATTTTCAATAAAGTTAGCAGTCTGATGAAACTCATATACATAGATACCTGTGGCAGAAATAGACATATAATCGCAAAATAGCCGATTTTTAAGCCTTTTTCTTCACCAATTATATTGCTCTGTTCAATTAAATTGAGCATCGAGCTCTCATATTGGACCTGAACAACTCTAACATTCCGCCGTTGGAAGAAATGACCAGCTTAGAATCATCATAATACCAACTTGCCTGGTAACCCATCAACAGATATATATATATTATATATATATATTGTAAAATGGGTACAAGAGATAACATACTCGAGTTTCACCATAAGGATCTTCAGGGTTAAATCCGCTGAATTAATCGAGATACCGATTAATAGAAGTCGATTTCACGTGTGTGGTCATTGCATATATATATATATACATATATATACATATATGTTAAAAAAGGCTTAAAATCAGTCATTTTGCGGTTATAGATCTATTTG
>CM042145.1:65290591-65293091 GCA_023376005.1 Doryteuthis pealeii | reverse complement strand
ATTTTGATTGAAGTTCAAAACATAGCTAGCTAAGGTTGATACTTTTTTTAGTTTAATATTTGTAAGGTTTTTACAAATGTAAATAATTGTGCAAGTAATCAAAATTTTGATTATGCTACCAAATGTTATATGCACAAACTAGAATCCGTCCTAGAGAATGAGACGTAAAATTCCCTGGGATTTTGAGATACCAACGGATCACCTAGTCCCGGCCAGAAGACTAGTCCTAGTATTAATTAACAAGAAAAATAGAACTTGTCATCTATTGACTTTGGTCGTTCCGACAGACCATTGAATAAAAATGAAAGTGCACGAAAAGATAGACAAATATTTGAACCTTGATAGAGAACTGAACCCCCCCCCCAAAAAAAAGAACAACAAAAAAAAAAAAAAAAGCAAAAAACAAATGTGGAACACTAAGGTAAAGGGGATACTAATTGTATTTGGTGCCCTTGGAACGGTCTACAAAGGTTTAAATGAAAATACTGGAGGAATTGGAAGTTAGAAAGAGAATCGGGACCATTCAGACTGTTGAGATTTTTTCATATAAGGCGTGTGTTAAATGCCCACTCTTACTTATATACTCGCCGAGAACCATGTGATCAACCTATTGACCAACCACTGGCAGTGCTCTGCTGCTGATATTGTTACTTATACCGGCTGTTCTAATCTTAGCTACTTGCAACTATTTGAACCTTCGTGGACGACGGAACATAGGATTATATGACTGGACCTTTGACACTACGTAGGATTCCAAAACTTCGGACTTATCCACTTACCAAATGATTCTATAGTTCAGGACTTACTTACTTTAAGTCCTTTCCAACTGGCCAAGGATGGCGGTCAGAAACTTAACAGGTTATGGGCCCAGCACGCTTCCGCTGAGCAGTCAGAAACTTAACACAGACAACATCATTATTATGATTAGCTAGAATACTCAGAAGAGTCCTGTTGTATTCAGACTCAATGAATGGACACCGGATAATGTTAGTGTGAAAAAGTCCCAAGTATTGAAATGGTAATAATAAATGAACACTATAATGCTGAATGTCAAAAGCATTGGAATATAATGAAATGACTTTGTCATTATACAAATGCGGTTCCATTTACAAACGTAACGCCCTTAGCTAGTTATGTTTGGGTCGAGTGAAAGTGAAAGAAAGCGAACAGATCAACGAATACTAGGACCTTGCCAGAGAACTGAGAAATTGTGGAATATAAAGGTGAAGGTCATATCAATTGTAATTAGTGCCTTAGAACAATTCCCAAAGGTCTGGAAAGGAATTTGGGTGAACTGAAAATCAAAGGAAGAACTGAGACCATCCAAACTACAGCATTATTAAGATTAGAATACTTATAGGAGATCTGAGGAGACTTGCAATAAGGGAAATGAAATCAGGATTTGAACTAGAGTCGATGGGTCCATTTCCTACGACGATAACCATTACACAACGTTCCTACATTATATATATATATATATATATATATATATAATATATATAGTATGTGTGTGTGTGTTTATGTATGCTGTTGTGTGTGTTTATGTATGCTGTTGTGTGTGTGTGTGTGTGTGTGTGTGTGCTGTGTGTGTGTTTGTGTGTTTATGTATGCTGTTGTGTGTGTTTCTGTTTATGTATGCTGCTATGTGTGTGTTTGTGTTTATGTATGCTGTTGTGTGTGTGTGTGCTTATGTATGTTGTTTTTGTGTGTGTGTGTGTATGTGTTTTATGTATGTTGTTGTGTGTGTGTTTATGTATGTTGTTATATATGTGTGTGCGTGTGTGTGTTTGTGTTTAAGTATGTTGTGTGAGTGTTTATGTGTTTATGTGTGTGTGTGTATTTGTGTATGTTGTTGAGTGTGTGTGTGTTTATGTATGCTGTTGTGTGTATTTTTGTGTTCATGTATGCTGTTGTGTGTGTGTTTGTGTATGTTATTGTTGTGTGTGTGTGTGTTTGTGTATGCTGTTGTGTGTGTTTATGTATGCTGTTGTGTGTGTGTATGATTATGTATGTTGTTATGTGTGTGTGTGTTATGTTTTGTATGTGTGTGTGTTTGTGTTGTTGTTGTTGTGTGTGTGTGTATGTTTATGTATGCTGTTGTTGTGTGTGTGTGTTGTGTATGTGTGTGTTGTGTTGTGTGTGTGTGTTTATGTATGCTGTTGTGTGTGTGTGTGTGTGTATGTGTTGTGTGTGTGTGTGTTGTGTTGTTTGTTGTGTGTGTGTGTGTTTATGTATGCTGTTGTGTGTGTGTTTGTGTATGTTGTGTGTGTGTGTGTGTGTGTTTGTGTATGTTGTTGTGTGTGTGTGTGTGTGTGTGTGTGTGTTTGTGTATGTTGTTGTGTGTGTGTTTGTGTATATTGTTGTTGTGTGTGTGTGTGGGTTTATGTATGCTGTTGTGTGTATTTATGTATGCGCGCGTGTGTGTATGTGTGTGGTGGGGCGTGTATTCGTGTTCTTAGGACAACTTGAAAAAAATGATTGGTTAAGTGTTGGAATAAGC
>CM042145.1:65280591-65288091 GCA_023376005.1 Doryteuthis pealeii | reverse complement strand
ACAGGTGACCTAGAAAAAATAGAACCCAAATTATTTATTTTCCCCTTAAACTAACCCTAAACCCCACCTCTAACCCTAACCCTAAACCCTAGTTAAAATTAACAGTTTTATTACAAAATTAATGCGTTCTGTTTTTTCTGGGTCACCCTAAATTTTCCGACCGATTTGCGATTATATCACATAATGATATAGTCAGAAATTCTAATTCAATGATTAACTATATTTTTGAAATAAAATATAAATTACGCGATTTGCTAAATTCCAAATTAATATTTGAAAAAGAAAAAAAAGAATTAAATAAAGTAATCAAATTTATGTAAAATGATAAATAATCTTATAACATTATTAATTAAAAAACGTAGTTGATCGAATGTCAAATTATTATAGTAAAGTATACTATATCTTAAATTTGATAACAATTTGAGTTTTCAGGTATTTCCGTGAAATGTATTAGGTAATCTAATGGTATTATCTCTTGCGCACTATTCTACATTAGTATCATGATTTTATTTGTATTTTTAATATTAAAAAAAAATTTAACGCGATTATGAAAAAAAAAAAAAAAAAAACGGTTTTGTTTACAATTGACCAACCACGGGAATTTATAAAAAACGTTGATTTGTCGTTAAATGTTTTCGTTTGATTTGTTAAAAATAATTCAATGTATGGAAAGACATACTAATTACATATTTAGAAAGATCTTTTTTCTAACGAAATAAATATTTTAATGATAGAAACAGAAATATGCGATAAATAAAATTTGATTTTATGTTAAAATTTAAGTATGAAAAAATAATACTATGAATTCTAGGCTGACTGAATCAAAATATAATTTTTTTAACTCGCTGTAAAAAATAATTCCATTGATAAAAAAACAATCAAATTACATATTTATAGATTGAAACGTAAATAGGCGAGAAAAAAAAAGTTTTTTTTCTTGAAATTTAGAAGGAAAAAAAATTATACATATCAGCTCTCTGAAGCCAATTTTTTTAAAAACTCGCTGTAAAAATAATTCAATTAATAAAAATGCATAAAAATTGCATATTCAGAAAGATTATATTATTTTCTTTTCAACGATATAAATATTTTAAAGATTGGACCAAGAATAGGTGATGAATTCCTAGCAGAACGGCTTAGACTGCGAAATTTATTCGCTAAAATTATACATTTCTGCTGTAAATTACTATAAATTGCTGCAAAAAAAGTCAGCCAGCGGACAATATTTTATTATCAACAGGTGCTGGTATATGGACAGTTCTGCAAATTCGGTGATTTTGGCTTAATTAATTAATTATATCCCTTAATTAGTAAAAATCAATAACCAAACTTGACGTGTTTCTTAGTTAGAAGGATATTAATCTATATGCAAGATTTCAAATCTGCGTGACTTCTCTTTTCCGTGTTATAGATCGACACGTACATACCAAAAACTTACTCTTATTATATATATATATATATATATATATATTATATATATATATATATATATATATATATATATATAAAACAAAAAACAAAACAAACAAACAATATATATATATGAAAAGCAAACAAATATATATATTTTGTTGTTATATATATATATATATATATATATATATATATATAATGTAAATAAACACTAACTCTACCTAGTAACTTCCGACATTACGCAGGGGCTGAAACACCCGTTACATCGAAAATGGGTACAAAACGAAGACAGACTAGAAATACCCCGAAGATTCACGTTAATGCGAGAAACGTAAGTCGGTAGATTTCAAACGATTCTCATTTTAAAACATTCGATTATAATCGTATATATATATATATATATATATTATATGTGTGTGTGTGTGTGTGTATGTATGAGTAGTGGCTTACCGGTGGGTACGGGTACGATCGTTAGGAGCGCACAGTATCCAGGGGTTAAGACCATGAAAAACAAATACAAAGTGCTCAATACAATGTAGAGCAAAATTTATTTAAGAAATGGATATAAAAATAACCTACTCGAGTTTCATCATCTGAATCGTCAGGGTTACACCCGCTGAATTAAACCAGTTTTCGATTAATATCAGTTGATCCGTTTTAGTAGACATACGTGGTATCAACTGCTATTAATCGAAAACTCGATTAATTCAGCGGATGTAACCCTGACGATTCAGATGATGAAACCCGAGTAGGTTACTTTATATTCATTTCTTAAATATATATATATATATAATATATATTATATATATACGAAAAACAAAACATACAACCTTTTAAGAGACAACTACATATAAAATATAAACATTTCCTTAAAATAAGTATTCCCTGGTCGGAAATGAAGTGCCGATCTATACACAGTATTTGCAAAATAGAGAAATATTTAATCATGTTAGTATAAAAAAGGGAAAATGCATTAATTCTTCCACGGACCTAACGAGTAGTGGAGAAACACCCGGTTCTATCCAAATTTGAATATCAGAATTATTATTCTATCTAACACTGAGTATGATCCAGATCTTGTCAGAAACTCGGTGGAAAGTTTTAAGGTTGGTTCTACCCAAATAGTGTCCTGGGGATGAAATTAAACTATATCCTGAGTAGGAGGCTCTCTGCTCTAAGGCCATCTAGTACATAATTTCGAAATTCCAAACCCTCCTCATGGTGGCAGGGCGATGTAAACATGGTAGTGTCAGAGTCATGCCATTGGGAACTTAAATTCCTGGTAGGGCTACCCAAGGCTGGCAGGTCTGGCAACTTAGTGGTATTAGGGCTACAACCCGGCCAAAGGGGATGTAGTGAAAATTCCAAGAGGCATCCGCACAGGAAGCTGGTGGTTACTTTTGATCCTCTCGTCCCGGCGTCTGTTGGATAATCTGCGGGCACAAGAGTGTCTGCATGCGGCGTTTTGAGGACAGTTTGCATACTTCCTCTTCCCAGGATACTCCATCTTTGAATGGATGGAGCCGGCCCAACCCACCTCGGTTGAATACTGGCACAAGACAAAAAAGAATATATATATAAGTAAAGTCGTTGGGGCGGCCTAAAGGCGGTATCAGCCAATCAGCGAGGGAGTCTATCCTCTTTTCACTAGCGCTAGACCAAGGAGATCGTTTTGGCGTCTGAGGTGGAGCGCCACACCTACCATCAGATCATTACTTTACCGCACAGATCCCTGTGCTTGGCGAGGACTGGTATCGAACTAGGAACCTTGTGGTTTCTAGTCGAACACTCTACCGACTGAGCTATATATACATATATATTTTTAAAAAAGAAAGAAAAAAAGAATTCCAGATATTTCACAATTATACAAAATTACAGAAACTCAAATAAATAATAAATAAATACAATTTGATAAAACAAAGTAAAAAAAGAGAAAAAAAAAAGTTAATACTATTAAAGTTATGTTATGAAATGTGACATTACCGAATAACGCAATGATGAGCAGTAAACATACTCATAATTAAATACATATAATCGCGTATACAAGGACAAATTGAAGGACAATTTGAAACGCCTCGATATTGACCCGAGTGGTTGGGAAGATCTAGCATTGGATCGGAAGGAATAGCGTAAGACATGTTTCGCTAAACTAAAGAGCTTTGAACAAAATAGACTGAAGCATAGAGATCGGCTCCGTCTAACGTTAAAACAAAAACATTTAACTCTTGTCTTGGAGCATTTCGTTTGTCAGTGTAGCTTCATGGCTCGCAGCAGGGCTGGGCTGCTGTCACACTCGAGGAAACATAAAATCTCTTCTTGACAGCATGTACAACATGGGAGGAATCAAATCACTCACTGCTGACCCTCATCTATCTTTCTCGATAGGAGAGTCCACCATATGTATATCTTCTCCAATATCTTATGTTAATTATATTAATCTAATGCTTCAAAAAGGCCGGTAAGAATGAAAAAGTTTTTTCCCTTTGGGATGGGATTTCTTTTAATAGTTTCTTTTTGTCCCTTGAGAAAGGTCCATTGGAAGAGATTTTATTATTTATTCCATTCATTTGCTCCCACTAATTCTTAACTATATATATATATATCTTATTATAATGGAGATTGTGTGTTTGTCTGTCTGAAGCCGAAACTAAATCACTACTCAAGTCACAATTCCCTTAGTTATTGACGTCACATTCACCATGAATTTATTTTTATTTAAACCTCAATTATTGATAAAATTGTTATACCTTATTAATACTTTTGACTTTATCTACATTCTAATAACATGCAATTGTATTTATATATGCAACAAAATAGCGGGTTACAGTGTGAACAGGAAAGCTAATTTGCATATTGATATTAAAAGTTTAATTTTATTAAATATGCGCTTGTATTATTGATTTCTAATTGTTTGTTTTTTTCTTAATGAATATGAGCAAAAATCTCGGAGATAAATCTTAAAAGAAATCCCTTAACAAGAAGAAATAACTAATATTATTCTTTACTTCCTATTTTAACTAAACAGTTAAATTAGAAAATTTAACAATGAAAGACGGGAGTAAGGGAAAATGATGGAATAGTTTCAAAGTTGTTCTATTTTTCAATCATACCCCCTCTGTTCCAAATCTTTTTATCTACATTCTTATTCAGTTTCATTAGCCTTTCTAATTTAATATGATATTTTATTATATTAAAACTTAAATACTTGCACCCGGAGGGTGCATACATTTGCTAGTATATATAAAATATTAAATTCGAAGGCAATACAATGCGTATAAAAATAAAGACAAAAATATGTTTTTTATGTCTTATCGATTTCAAAGCAAGAGCTTTCATCAGAGTTTATTTTCAGAAATGACGTGCTTATGTTTTTATCTGTGTGGTTATAATTTCTCTTCTTATTTCCTTTTCCTCTCCTTTTTTTTCCTCTCTTTCTTCTTCTCCTCCTTTATGAATGAAATGGGCGAATAACTGTAATTTCTTATTTCTCTCTTTTTTTTCTTTTTTTTCTTAAGTTTGTGGGTAACGAATATTCTTAATATCGGCTGTCATTCGGTCTAATGTTGCAACCATGTTAACCTCTTGTTAATGCTGTGTACACATTTCAAAATTCAAAAATAAAAAAAAATGAATAAATAAATAAAAACCGTTAATAGAAAATTTTACATACTTAGCTTTGTTTTGCTTTCCCCTTTCCTTTCTTTTCCTTCTCCCTCTATTTCTTTTTTTTTTTTGATGTTATTTCTCTCTTTTTTCTTCCTTTTTTTCACCCTTTGTCCTATAATTTAAAAATATTTTTTTTAAATATATATATATATATATATATATATTATATATATATGTCTATGTATGATTATATGTGGATATGCGTATATATGGATTATATGTATTTACATATTGTTTTAATCTTCTTATTTTTTTCCATCATTAATATTCCATATGAAATACGTCATATCTTTGTTAACTTTTTGTTCTCCGCCTATTCACGTTCTTACATACGTCATCCTATGATCCTCACCTTCCATTTTTGCACATGCCTTGATCACATCATTGACTTTCGTAAACAAATGCGCATATAAAAATTAACGGTTAATAACATCATATTCACACATTCATTATACACTTAACATCTTTCATTTTGTCCCTCACATAAACATTTCTTAACAGTGTCCTGAAGATGGTACAATATACCGAAATGCTTAAAAAGAGTATATATATATATATATATATATATATATATATATATATATATATAGATAGATAGATAGATAGATAGATATAGATATAGATAGATAGATAGATAGAAGATAGATGGATAGATAGATAGATAAAAGGATATGAAAACACACAATGCTGTTAAAATGAAAATATATATCATATTCATATCTAATATTGAACAAGATTTCAGTTTATAAAAATCATCTTGAGAGCTTGTTTTTAATCCGGACTCATCGAGAGAGAAGCAGAAAATCCCCTCCAATATTATATATATATATATATATATATATATATATGAGAATTTCACAACTGCCCTTATGCAAATTGAAACAGTTAATCTGAACACAATTTATAATACCATTTCTATTAATAATGGTGATTCCGTCTCTATTTGGAGGTAACCGAAACTATGTCACTGCTTACGTGACAATGTTGAAAATCGTCAATACATAGAATAAAGAACAACACTGAAATCGGTTTTAAAATAATCTTTTTTTTACTCTCGCCCTTTTTTCAATAACAAGAGGTTAACTAGTTTTTTTTATGAATAAATACCTACGATTTTGTGTCAAATTTATGTGTTCAATATTCAAAATAATTATTTAAAAAATCCTAAATAGGTGCACGCAGCATTTTATTTGAGAGAGAAAGAAGTAAATTTCCATTTCAAATTTTATCTTTATTTACTCCTTTAATAAATATGTTTGCTCAGTCGGTAGAGCGTTCGGCTAGAAACCACAAGGTTCCAAGTTCGATACTGACCCCCGCCAACTCAGCGTATGAGTAGCACAGGGATCTGTGCGGTAAAGTAAGGAGCTGATAGTAGGTGTGGTGCTCAACCTCAGATGCTAAAATAATCTCCTTGGTCTAGCACTATTGAAAAGGGGATATACTCCCTCGCTGATTGGCTGATACCGACTTTAGGCGACGACTTACTTACTTTACTAATGATACAAACCCTCTAACATTGCATTTTTAATTCCCACGCCTCTCAGGCAATATCTTTCAAAAAATAATTTTACACCGACGCGAGGGCGTTTTTGTTTCTAGTATCTATTATTACAGTGCGATTGAAAAGTATATCCCTATTTTAAAACATAACTTTTATAATATGCAGTTACATTTTTTATTGGGAGAATATTGAAGACTTAATTTTTATGCAAGATCGTGCTCTTCCCCAATTTGCTATTGTTTTTCTTGAATGGCTTTCTTGAGAGATGAATGGGTAGACGTGGTCCGTATGACTGGCCGACAAGAAGCCCTGATTTAATACCTTGTGACATTCTTTAGAGTTACTTGTCGGTATAAACCGAACAGTGAGGGAGTCTATTTCTCTTTCACAAACTCAGCATATGATTAGCTCAGATTTGGTCATTTGATCTGTGCGTAAAGAGGGGGGCTGGCGGTAGGTATAACGCTCCACCTCAGCAAAAAACAATCTCCCTGATCTAGCGCTGGAGAAAAGTGGATAGACTCCTCCGCTATTCGGTTGTTGGGTAATTTTATGCCGAAGGCGTTTTGTTTTATTTATTCTTGATGGTAGTCAGTTTTTTTTTAAACTCATTTTTAAACATATTTTTTAACTCATTTTTTTTCTATTTAACCCATAGATGGGTCCCTAACAATATTACCACTACGAGTCAGTGTATTTGGGAGTAATGGGTACTCGACATTTCCCAGAGCTCGTGGATTGGAACTTCAACATCAGATAATTTGATGTCATAACCAGGAGATGAAGACCCTCGGGCAGCGCCTTCTAACAATATATGGTAAAAAGGTTTTGGGGGTTGGCATAAAGGCAATATGGTTGAAAGAATCATATAAGTGCTAGAGATTGACGTGACCAGTCGATTGATTGGAGGGGTAAGG
>CM042145.1:65255591-65275591 GCA_023376005.1 Doryteuthis pealeii | reverse complement strand
CGTTGTCTTAACGAGAAGTGACTAACACGCTGCTTTGAAACTTCTGGTAACAATTCCACCTCAAATGTATTTTACTCTATAACACACACACACACACACACATATATATATATATATATATGTGTGTGTGTGAGTGTGTGTGTGTGTGTGTGTCCACACACACACATATAAATATATATATATATATATATATATATATATAAATCCGACGATATGTTGTAAAAATGAATGAAGGAAAAAAAGTATAGAATGGATAATATAGTATATTTTAATCAATATTACTTACACGTGTTTCGGTCCGGAGTTTATCCACGTGTACATTATTCAAACTATTATTATTTTTAAATAACCAGATGAAATGAAATAATAATAATAGAAATAATGTAGAAATGTTCTGCACACAAAGAAAATTCGACCTTCAACAGAGTAAATCCTTATTTGAAAAGCTAAGAAAATAATAATACTTATGGTAAGTTAATCCTTTCATTTATTCATTTTTTCAACATATATATATATATATATATATATATATATATATATATATAAGCAATTGGTAATTTGCTTGAAGCATTGGTACGTATGTTATAATATATTAATATTTTGAAGGCAATACAATGCGTATGAAAAATAAAAACAAAAAGATCTTATTTTTGTCTTATCGATTTCGAAGCATGAACTTCATCATCAGAGTTTCGTATCAGAAATGGACGTAGGTATGTTTTTATTTGTGTGGTTATAATTTCTCTTCTTATTTCCTTTTCCTCTTCTTATTTTCCTTTCCCTCTTTTTTTTTTATTAATAAAAAAAGGAGAGGGAAAAGAAATAAGAAGAGAAATTATAACCACACAAAGAAAAACATACCTACGTCCATTTCTGATACGAAACTCTGATGATGAAGTTCATGCTTCGAAATCGATAAGACAAAAATAACATCTTTTTGTTTTTAATTTTCATACGCATTGTATTGCCTTCAAAATATTAATATATTATATATATATATATCGTCCAAAGATTGGGCAGTGTATATAAGGTTAATTAATATTATACATGTTACTTAAAATAGAACTGACACAAATAGGATTTTATCTTGCTACAGAATATGGCATCTAAATTATTAGTGAGGAGAATGCAATAGCAACAACAAGTTGTTTGTATCAGATTGTATTACTCGCATGGACTGGTGTTTATTGGTTTTGTCTACGTACGTTCAGCGTAAAACCCGAGTGATTCATGCCACCCCCATACATCTCAGCTGTCCCTACTGACCAGAGTCACCCCCAATAATCACCGACATTTACGATTGCCTGTCACGCCTCCATCAAAATTGTGTGCGAAAAACAGCAGAATTGCTTCTTTTATTTGCAGTTCCATTGTTTGACTTAGAGAAAATAAGAAGGAATTATTTGCTTGGCTGGTTGGTTGGTTGATTGGTTGGGTTTTACGGCATGTCAACACTTGTAGGGTTATTTTATGCCGAAAACGTTCCTCTTTTATTCATTCTTGATGAGTATTCAATCTTTTTTTTTAACTCAATTTTAACCCATAGTTGAGACCCTAACAGGTACTACCACACTGGCACAGAGTGGACCTGGGAGTAATGTTGATGAAGAAGTACTCTACATTCCTCAATGCTCCAGAACAGGAAATACACCATCAGATAGAGTGTAACGTCATACCCAGAACATTAAGATCCCCAGGCACCGCCTTCTAGCACATATATGATAAAAAGGGCAATAGGGTTGGGAAATCATATAGGTGCTATGGTTTGAGGTGAACAGCCGATTGATCGGAGGAGGCTAAAGTGAGGTGTTGCATGTTATGGCCTGTTCAGCCATTAGGGTTCCATCCTTAAGCATCACATATTGCCACCGATGGCCAATCGGTGGCCCCATGCGAAAGTGAGTTCTTACCCCTCTGCAGAGGTGCAGTCAGTGTGTTCTAAAACCCAAGCTGATAGGGCTGTTATTTATTTGGCTGTTAATTTCTACCCGATTCGCTGTATCGACTGAAGATTCAGCATAAAATAGATTTTATTCTCAGAAATGAATAATACAAAATGGCATTTAATCGATAATTGATGACCATCGTCTTAATTAAGTCGTGTGGCGTATGAAGATTTTCACTCACTCTCGCATTAATGAAAAATATTTGTCGGACCAAGTTTGACGCAAGGCCATTTCCATAAAACAAATAAAGAAAAATAATTTTTTTTAGATGAGGCTTGATAATTCATATTATTTGGATTATTCGGACTATTGTCCTCATCTTTATTTATATCTACACTATTTCTCTGATTTTTTTTAGATGAGGCTTGATAATTAGTATTATTTGGATTATTCGGACAATTGTCCTCATCTTCATTGTTATCTGCACGATTTCTCTAGATTTTTTAGATGAGATTTGATAATTAGTATTATTTGTATTATTCGGACTATTGTCCTCATCTTTATTGTTATCTGTACAACGTTTCGGCCGATGCACCCTCCGGTGTACTTCAGGTATTTCTTGTCGGACTCGGAAACAATCTCGGACCTTCTCGGACTTGAAATAAAGTAAAATTGGCGAAGTGGACTATTGTTGGTATCAGCCGAACAGCAATCTCCTTTTCGCTAGCACTAGACCAGGGAGAGTGTTTTTGCTGAAGTGGAGCGTCACACCTACAATCAACTCGCCATTTTACCGCACAGATCAGATACCCAATCTGTGCTAATCATGCGCTGATATGGTGGCGACCAGCAGTGAACTAGGCGGATACTCTAAAGACTGAGCTAAACCGTCCCATTTATTTAGCTTAATTAAAAGTAACAAAAAAAAAACAAAAAAATGAAATGAAGAATCAAATGGAAAAAAAGGTTTCTTTATTCAAATTTGACGCTTTCTAAAATGATAATTCGCTAAAAGAATAATAGAAACCTTTTTATTAAAAACAGTGATGATTAATTTAATGATATCTATAGTATTGTTAAACATCACCGAAATGCACTAAATGAGGTCATTAGTGATGTTACCCCAGTACCCTTACAGATTTCGGGTTTAGCAATATTATATCTGTTCAACCGGTAGACCTGACATGTTATTCGGCCGTCTACTTTCCAGATTGGCTCTGTGTATTTTACGAATAATTCATGAATTCGTAACAGCCTTGCAGAGATTTGCTCTGTACATGTATAAAATAGAAGATTGAAGGAAAAAACTTAACATTATCTGCGTTATTCGGACTATTGTCCCCATCTTCATTGTTATTTGTACAATGTTTCGGCCGATATGCCCTCCGGCCTTCTTCAGGTATTTCTTGTCGGACTCGGGAAACTTCTAGTGGATTAGATTAAGACAGTTCTAAGTGACAACTATCTCTGGATTCCGGGTTCAATCCTAAGTAGAGGCATTAACATAAAAAAATAATTAACACAACTCCTACCCCAGCTATGGTTAGCGGAATGAGAACAGGATACCCCCGAGGACTGAATAAAGGGTTAGGTTCGAAGTTCCGTGATGGCTCCCGATTACGACAAGAAGGTTCCCGACTACGACAAGAAGGTTCCAGAGTCCAAGAAGGTTCCCGAGTCCGACAAGAAATACCAGAAGAAGGTCGGAGGGCATATCGGCCGAAACGTTGTACAAATAACAATGAAGATGGGGACAATAGTCCGAATAACGCAGATAATACTAATCATCAAGCCTAATCTCAAACATTCGAGAAAAACTTAAGAAAAAAAAACAAAAAAAAAACTCAAAGAAGAATAGAAACAGATTATTAGAAACAGTAATGAATAATTTAGTCATATCTATATATTAATACTCATGTTCCTTAATTGTACAACCGTTATCACCTTGAAACACCCTCTGATTAAAAATGACACCGGCCAAAATGAAATGTAAAAATGTAAGTATTGATTATCTGGTGTTGTTCATCCGCTGAATTCTTATTTCTCATGAGTATTGTCACATCAACTAAATGATGGACTATTCAGTGTTTATTATAAAGATATAAAGGGAAGAAAAAAGACATGTTAAACAGAAAAACATAAGAAAAAAAGAAAGAAAGGTAATAGGGAAAATATATAGAGATATATAGAGAGGGGTGAGCGTGGTATGATTTAATTAAACATAATGAAAAGATAAAAAAAGAAAAGAAAGAGAGAGAGATAGAGAGAGAGAAGAGAGAGAGAGAGAGAGAGAGAGAGAGAGAGAGAGTTAAATCAAGATTATAATACTTTTGGTCGTTCACATGTCAGTGCTGCTGTATGGCTGCACCACCTGGAGCCTAATGAAGCGACTAGAGAATAAACTAGATGGGAGCTGCACAAGAATGCTGCGGGTGATCCTGAACAAGACGTGGAAACAACACCCCACGAGAAAGCAGCTGTACGGCCACCTGCCACATATCACCCAAACCAACCGAATAAGACGGACAAGACACGCGGAACACTGCTGTAAAAGCAAGGACGAACTCATAAGCGACGTCCTCCTGTGGAAGCCAGTACATGGGCACGCCAGTATGGGCCGACCAGCAAAGACGTACATTGACCAGCTCTGTGCGGATACAGGATGCTGCACAGAGGACCTCTCGAGAATGATGAACGATAGGGACTGATGGAGAGAGATTGTCATGGATGTCCGTGCCAACAGAGCGACTTGATGATGATAATACTTTTAACATATTGAACTTTTTTGGAATAGCTCTTAAGTAAACATGTCAAACGTTGTAATAATTAGATTATCATACTGTGGTATATCCACAGGTGCAGCTAGTTTAGAATTAATGATGCTGCATGCGAGTAAAACGGTGAATTTTAGAATTAGTCATTATAAGAGAAGTTTTAGAATTAGTTGTGACTTTAAGAAATGTTTGATTCCTCTTAATCCGAATTCTCTCCGATTTATTGCTACCCTGAAGATGAATATTTATTAGCATCACGATATTATTATATATTCACATTCTTCGGCTGTTGATTTCATATTGGTTTCTATAGTGATAACGGTCGAATGTTGATTACTATAACAATTAAAATGACGACACTAGTCCATAGAAATCAGTGCATATTAATGATAATACCTCCTCTCAGAAATTCAAACTAAAATAAAGAGAATATTTTGTGAAGTTTTTAAATGCTCTCCTTGGCCAGTTGAAAAGGGTTTAACGAAAGTCCTGTGTTATGGAATCCTTTGGTAAGTCCTATCCTGCGTATTGGTAAAGGTCCATTGATTTAATCCATGTCCATCGTCAACGAATGTCAAAGTAATTATGCCCAGTAGGGTTGGTTTAAGTATTGTATCAACCTCCGAGTATTGCCAGTGATTGGCCAAGAGATAAATCACATGGTTCTGTCTTAGTCTATTGCTACCCCGAAGATAAATATTTATTAGCATCACGATATTATTATATTCTCGCATTCTTCGCTGTCGATTTGATTAAAAAACTATTCAAACATAAATTCGTCTAAAGGTGAATAAGTATCGAAATTTTGGAGAAAATTTGATGATTAATTGATTTTTTATAGAATTTTTATATTTTTAAGTAGTAATGATACTGATTATAAATGTTATACTCATTAAATAAATGTTATACTCATTAATAAACTTACTTAATTCCTGAAATGACGGTGACGTAAACAGTGACGTAGTTTCGGTTACAAACAAATAGAGACTTTTATTCTTTATTTTGTCCTTATTCTATTTTTGTGTTCCTTTCCTATTTTATTTCTATTTTTTTACCTTACTATTTACTGATGTTTTTGTTTTTTTTAACTAATACGAAATTGATTGAATCACAAAGAAGCCACAACACAAGGATTGATAGAATTTACTTGGTACAAACAGATCAGGTACGACGTGTCATAGGTAATTAAACAGGGTAAGCAGTTAATCGACCTTTACAGAAGTAAAATACCTACAAAAGTCTAATCGCTATGAATAAAAATTGATATTGCGAAAATAGATTTTCATAATACTCTGAGAATGAAAAGAGAAAGGTTTTCATTTGAATTCATAAAATATTCGTTCAAGTTTTATATAAGAAAAAAAAAATATTCAAAATTAAAAATGGTATTCATTTATTTTGTAAGTTCAACACACACACACACACACACACACACACACACACACACACACACACACTACGGTGAACGTGAGAATCCAGTGCAGATTTTCGGCTGCTCTTATCAATCGTTACTAAATATCACCTGGAGCGATTTCCAGAGTATGTGGACGAGAACTCGTAGTGTGAATTATTGTATAATAAGGTTGAAAGTTAAGTTGTTGTCCTCTTACGTTTTCTGGATGCCATGCCGAGTAATTTCCTTTTATGTCATCTCTCGATGCAATGAGAGAATAACTTGGCGATGCCCATCTCCTCTCTAAATAATATATAATGAGTTTAGTTGGTTGGTTGGTTTTGAAGACTATCATGATGTAAGTCTAAAGAAAAATAAGGTAACTATGATGTTGTTCGTTTACCTTTGATTTATTCTGTTAATATTTTGGAATAAAGATCCCTTCGTCAGAAGATTTCTGAAAGCTAAGTTTTGGAGCTGTTACCTTGTTGCTAGGATTTATTCATTTTGTTGAATTTCTGGTGACATCTTCCTCCAAATTATTTGTGTATGAATGTGTGTTGATGTGTGTGTGTTTATGTGTGTGTGTGTGTGTGTGTGTGTGTCCAAAAATGTCTTAGTATCAAGCGTCAAGCAAATTATAAAAATATTTTAGATAATAAGATGTAATGGGTTATATGCTACGATTAGTAAAGAATAATCCTTTTTCGGATCTATATTGGTGGATCTGGAACCAGGTTATTTCCGTCGCCTACACTGATTGCCTATATGAAATTTTCCATCTATGCTAAAGCTGTGTGTTAGTATACTGAATACTAATACAAAAAATAGATCTTTTACTTGCACCATTGTTTGTGGAAATAGCATGAAAGATCGTCAACTAAAATGTACTAACAATCTTCGTTTTCGCCAAATTTATCCTGGAATATGGTTAGAAAATTTACCGTTTTTAATATTTAAATCCGAAATGTTCTTTTATTCTATTAAAATGAAACGAATAAAATATTATAAATAGAATTTAATTGAGAATGTGTCCACCCCCATCAACACCGACACCTCTAATATGATGCTTATTGTTGGAATTTTTAGAATATAAGGCATGTGGCAGATGGTCACTTCTACTTATAGACTCGCCTATAAGCACGTGACCTGTGAAAGATTCCTATTGTCCAATCACTGGCAATGCCCTGCTGCTGATATGATTATTTATACTGACCTTTTCTGGTCATACTAGCATTACTACTTGGATCTTCTTGGACGGAACGTAGTATTATATCACAGGACTTATTCACTTACCAAAGGATTCTATAATTCATTACTTATTTACCTTAAGTTCTTTGCAACTGGCCAAGGATGGCGGCCAGATACTTAACACTTTTTACCTCATTAATTAAGCTTTAGCAGACGATCTTTGATGCTATTTCCTAAAAAAATGCTACAAGTAAAAGATATAATTTTTGGTATCATTATTCAGTATATTAACACACGACTTTTGCACTGATGGACAATTTGAAATGTAAAAAAAGTGAACAGTCGATCTACCCTACGGGCCAGAGACCTGAAAAGGCAGTGGAGCATGAAGGTAAAGGTCGTACGAATTGTGATTGGGGCCCTGGCAACGGTTCCCAAGGGTTAATTCTGATCACTTTTTATTACGTTTTGGTTTCTTCTATTTTCATCTTATGAATTTTACACTGTCTTTCTTCCTTCACTCTCTCTCATATATCACCCCTTTTTTTTTGACAGTCAAATTTATATATAATATCTATTTAGCAGACATGACTATCATATAATGACGCGATTTAATAAAACGCCCATTTTATTTGACAGGATGTGATCACAATACACTCACTCACGACCTACATACACATTTCAAAACGATAAACGGTTTTTACATAGGTGAGTATAGATACATACAGTATGTACATTACACATATGAGTATAAACAATTACACAGAAACTCACACAGACATACAGACAGACAAACACAAAATCATATATATATTGTGGATAATATGGGTGCTATATTTCTAAGCATATAGTGCTCAATGCCATTGATAGTGTTTATATATGAGTTAAGGTAGCGTGGACATACATTAAGTCAAATTCACACACACACACACACACACATACACACACACGCACGCATGCACACACACACACACACACACACACATATATATATATATATATATTTATTTATAGTCATTCAGTGACACCGTTTTGACGTATCACGTCTCTTCAGTGTGGCTTGACATTTGCCGGCTACTTCCAGTCATATTGGAAATGCGATTGATTTATCATCACTCAGGTTCCTTACTGCTTGGCTATCATCAACACGTACATTCCAAAGGGAATCAAGAGTAAGCCTATTGAGTAAGAGAATATCTACCTAGGTTTCTCCTAACCGATCATCAGGATGCTTCTGACTGATATATACGAGTGTTGTTTCGAAAATATGGGACCTACCTTTTTGATTATGTTATAGTATGTGGCGTACCCGGTTTGAATGTGTCCTACTTCAGTAAGAGTTTATTTATAGATATAAGTATTAGGCAATTCATTGAAACTAATTATTTTTCACATATATTCAATTTCAAGAAATGTAATTCAGTCATAAGTTGTATATAGTAATTAAGAATAATTAAAAATGAATTTATCCATAATTTACATGAACCAGAGATCTATTTAATTCTAACATATTCCAAAATTCGGAAATAGGATTAGGATTAGGGTTATGGTTATCAGTTATTATTATAACCTCATAATATGCTTTTTATGGTAGGCCACATACTATAAGAGAGACATGATTTCGTTGGCGAAATTCAAAGGGTAGGTCACATAATATAATTGTACCGTCTTTTTCGCTGCTGTGAAAAAGGGAATTGCGTACTCTGGTGGAGATTTTTATAAGTGAACCACCTTGGCTGCTATTCATGACTGCTAAAAATACGTAGCTAATGGCGACACGATGTGGGGAAAAATCTCATGTAGGTAAAAGCTCACTCTATCCACCTGCATTATTGTTCTTCCTGTAGTGCCCGTCGAAACAAATAAGAGGCATTAAGACCTTGTATATAGACCAGCTCTGTGCGGATACTGCATACTGTGCGGAGGATCTCCCGGGGTCAATGAATGATAGGGATTGTTGGCGAGAGATTGTCAGGGATATCCATGCTGCTGGCATGACATGATGATGATGATGATGATGATAAATGTATTTATTTACCAACTCCTCCGCACGAGCAGGATGTGGCACAAGGTCATTTTTAAGCAGGTTTCCCCATGTTTGAATTCAGAGTTTTCCTTATGAAATGCAACCCGGCCCGTCTAGGATTTAAACTCAAGTTGCCGGGTTCATTTCCTTCGACAACAACCTGTTATATACCCCTTTAACAAATCGGTTATATAAATGGGGAGAGAGAAACAGGACGAGGGGATGATTGGTTCGTACTTATCTCTGCTTGTCTATTTCGTTGGTCGCCATTTTCCTTTGGGTTGTTTCTGTGAGTTGATCTCGTTTCTGTTCGGGCTGGGTGTCGGCTCATCTCTTGTTGATTAATTAACAAGACTAGTTTTTCTATTCTTTTTATCAAAAACAACCTCAGCCCAAAACCACATGGATGAAAAGTGGCATCTTGAGAGCCAACGACGTTTTCTCTCACTGACTGTCTGACCGCAACTGACTAAACTGATTTATGTTCACACCTGTTGGCGTTTTTGGAAGGGGTTAAGTAAAGTTTATCACCTGCCATTTATAACCATAACGGTTACGCCCTACGACTTTGAAACTTCAACAATTCAATTCAAATATATCTACACTACTTACATAATTCACAGGCTACCCATAAATTATGTAACAAAACATTACACTACGGTTAACTTGTACATATGTGTGTGTTAAGTCCTTTCACTTTTTTGTTGAAACATAATTGACCTTTATTTAATGATGAAATAAAAATTCAATCAAGGTAATCGTTTTCGGTGACATAATCCTGTTGGGCAGGCAACTTATCAATGAGGAAACATATACTGCTAGAGTGTGTAGACTTTGTAAGCAAGTAATTCGAAAAAAATACCTTTCACGAAAATAAGACCATCCTTTAGTCGCTAATGTAGACAATTTTCAGTCAAATATCAGACGTAATACAAAAGGCTGATAGAAGAAACTATTGTTGTTGTTGGCCATTAATGGAAATTAAAATACAATAAAAATAGAAGAGAGCATGTGATATAAATTATAACACTTTAAAAAAAATAAAATAACTCTTGAAAAATAAGATATAATTAACTGGTCGGTTTAGCGGCAGTTACACCATCTTAATATGCTTCATGCAATTAATGGTGCTCATTTAGAGATATATTGAAGGAGGCAAATAAACTTCAATATCTACTTTTCCTTTTGTAATAATTTTCCCATTTTTGTTAATTTCCTTTTGTAATAACTTTTTTAAGTTGTAAAGAAACCTTATGGACACCCTTCTTCACATAGGTCACATCTACATCACCAATCATCATTTACTAGATTTGGTTTGGATTGGTTTTGTTTTGTTTTACGGCATATCAAACTCAGTGGGTCATTCAATGCCGATAAAGTTTTGAAATAAATCAATACATTTTATAATTTAACCCATAGATGGGACCCTAACAGGTACTACCTCTCGGATCAGAGTGGACCATGGAGCAATGGTGATGAAGGGGTGCTCCACATTCCCAAAACCTCCAAAGCTGGAACCTCAACATCAGATAGAGTTTAACGTCATTCCCAGGGCGTGTATACCCTCACTCACCGCCTTCTAGCACCCATATGATAAAAAGGGGTTGGGGCTTGCCATGAGGGGAATGGGATTGGGAAGATCATATAGGTGCTAGGGCTTGACGTGACCAGTTGATTGATCGGAGGGAGCCTCTCCGACCGCCCATCTAGCCCAAGATAGGACCAAAGTGGAGTATTGCAAATCAGGAACTGCTCATCCACCTGGGTTCTATCCTTAAGCATCACAGGTCGCCACCCACGGCCAACAGGTAGCACCATTGGGGGAGTCTTACCCCTCTGCAGAGGTGCAGTTGGTGCATGCTAACGCCCCAGCCGACAGGGCGGGCTGGGTTATAGCACTACATGGTAAGAGAGATATTTAGTGAAATATATACTGCCAGAGTGTGTAGACTACTACCTAGCAAGTAATTCGAAAAAAAAAACCTTTCATGAAAATAAGACCATCTATGATTTTACATATTCTAAAAAGGCGGGATTGTACCCAGAAATATGAGTAATTGAACAATAATTAATATATATAATATATATATATATATATATATATATATATATATATATATTTGTTTTCTACCAACTATTGCTACGAATCCGAAACTTAGTCGGTAGTAAATAGCCCAGCGATTATTAGTGTTCCTATTGTTTCTTTCTAAAAACCCTGTAAATATTTTTAAAAATGATAACATTTGTCAGTAATGTTTTCAAGGTCAAATATATAATATTTCATTTTTCGGTATAGCCGTATATATCCTTCTGCCATACTCGGCTATAATATATATATATATATATATATATATATATATATATTATATATGAGGTAAAATATAAGGAATGAATGAACACACATCAGACAAAAATGTATAGTATATTTCGTTGGAGTTTGAACTTGGCTTCTTCAGCTTTTATTGAATTATATAAACAATTATATGTTTAGTTCTATCTTGATAAATATGAGCAAAAATCTTGAGGATAAATCTTTAAAGAAACCTATTATCAAGAAGAAATTACTGTAATTTTATTTTTACTTCTTATTTTAAGTAAATAGTTAAATTAGCAATGAAAGACGGGAGTGATGGATGAGTAAATTTCAGTTTTTCTATTTTTTTTATTATACCGCCCACTTTTTCAAATAATTTTATCTGTATTCTTATTTAGTTTCTAATTTAGTATAGTAGTTTATTACATCAAAACTTAAATACTTGCACCTGTCATCATTTCATTCATTATTGGCAATTCTGTCTCGAAAGACTATGATAAAGTTTTTGTGAGCCCCTGAAGTTGCAGCGCCTCCTATGACTATGAAGTCCGATGTTTGAAAAACATTCTCGACCACAGATTTTGCATTTGAAGGTTGTCCCTATAGATGATGATGTTCCGATGATTTGTTGCCGTTGCTTTCTTATGGACCTCTTAGCTTCATGATGTTGTATCAGGGTGACTTCTGACATGTACAGTCCTCTATGGAGATTTTGGCGCCACCGGGAGCGGTCTTGAGCCAAATTTTCCCAGCTGGAAGGGACAATGCCAAAGCACCTGAGATCATTTTTGCAGACATCCTTGAATCGCAGCTGGGGGCGACCAATCTGTCTTTTACCAGACATAAGCTCTCCATAGAGGATGTCTTTCGGTATTCGTCCATTATACACCGACGTAACCATCGGAGACGACGTTGTCTCAGTAGAGAGTACAAGCTGGGGAGTTGGGCTTTCTCTACGACTGCTGTGTTAGTGATCCTGTATTTGCTAGTTCTTAGAATTGACAGTCTCATCAAAATTAATGATAGATGACACCACTCAAATGTCAATAGAGAGCATTACTTTATCACGGTCTACTTCTGGTTTTGATACACGCATACAGTTTTTTAAAAAGTTGTAACTGTTGTCTCTTTCACTTAATATTACGATAAAGGACTAGATTTTCATCACTTTTCCGTAGCAGTTTGGTAGAGTACCTTGTTCATAACGACGAACAGGTTTTGACACTCCAATTAAGTTGATGACTGATTATGTGAAACCCGTTGGCCAAGTTTTTAAACGTTTTTGAATTCATACTGATGGGATAGTTGTAAGGGTTTAAACATTTCTGTCATTTCTAATGATGTTAGTTTAATGTTTTCTTCGAATATGGCTAGAGGAGCGTGATTCTCGACTGGAGATAGCAATCCAGAGCGAAGGAACCATTTTGTGTAAGAATCCACAAAAAAAACCCCAAAAACCTGGTTAAACCGCCACTGGAATTTCAGGACTATTAACACTTTCTATCAGTAGAAAATACTAGAAATGCCGAGTGTCCATCAAGTCTCTTGACAATTTTATCTTTTGTCTATTTTAAAAGTCCTTTTTTTCAGTGCGGTGTATGAAGTTTAAAGGGTGTTTGTAATTGTGACCGTTTTCAAATGTGATATATTAAATTATCTAGGAAGCGCGTGGTGTAATGGTTAAAGTCATGGGAAATGGACTTGTTGCCCCGAGTTCAAATCCTGGATGTGATAATTGGGAAAGGTATGAATCCCACTCTCCCTGCAGCAATGGGTAAATAGTAGGGCAGACTGGGTTATTTAACCTTTGTTAGGCAACCGGTCTAGGAGAAGGAAAACTCTGAATTCAAACCTGTTAAACTCCGCTTAAGAAATTGATCTTGTGTCACATCCTGCCCGTGGGGAGGGGTTGGTAAATATATATGTATTAAATTATTTTTAATTAATGTAACATTTAAATTTGTTCGGAAGTGTTTGTCTAAAATGGTTATGCGAAAGGGATTTGATTTTTTTTATCACTAGAGTAGCTAAGTATGGGGATATATAAAACAAAGCATTGTCTTTGGTGGATAGTTTGATGCGTGAGAATAGTGTTATTTTTTTCTTTGTGTATTTTATGTTGATTATTTTTGTGTATATAAGACGTGCTGTAATCCACCTGTTACATTTATAGACTAAGCGAGGTCACGCGGTTTAAACAGCCCGAATACGTGGTTAGTTGACTATTTAATCGCTGATATTGACAACCGTTCATTTGCACTTTATTCGACATTGACGAATGGACCTGCAAGTAATTAAGGAACGCCAAGGTACAGCCAAAGGATCATATCCAACATTATGGAACACCAAAGAACAACCAAAGGATCATATCCAATATTAAGGGACACCAAGGAGCAACCAATGGTTTCATCACCAAGGATCACGCTCTGCTTAACACAAGGGATCTCCGCTGGACAGTGCTCTTGCTTGAAGTCTAAGTATGGCAACATAAATTATAACACTTTAAAAAAATAAAATAACTCTTGAAAAATAAGATATAATTAACTGGTCGGTTTAGCGGCAGTTACACCATCTTAATATGCTTCATGCAATTAATGGTGCTCATTTAGAGATATATTGAAGGGGGCAAATAAACGTCATATCTACTCTTCCTTTTGTAATAATTTTCCCATTTTTGTTAATTTCCTTTTGTAATAACTTTTTTAATGTTGTAAAGAACTTATGGACACCCTGTATATCATCCTAAAATCATGTAAGTAAAGTCAAGTCGTTGGGGTCGCCTAAAGTCAGTATCAGCCAGACAGCGAGGGAGTATATCCCCTTTTCACTAGCACTAGACCAAAGAGATTGTTTTTGGCATCTGAGGTGGAGCGCCACACCTACCATCAGCTACTCATTTTACCGCACTGAACCCTATGCTAGTTATACGCTGAGTGGGTGAGGACCAGTATCGAGCTTGGAACCTTGTGACCCCTAGCTCGACACTCTACTGACTAAGCAAACCAGCCCTCTAAAATAGAATGAACCGACAAATATGTGGTAATTATTATAAAATGAAGAGTACATATTGAAGCTTATTTGCATTGTTTAATACACCTCTGCATGGGCACCATTATAAGAGGTTTTATGGACACCCTGTATTTCTTACTGCTTCTGGAATTAATCCCCATTTTCAGCAAGAATGAAATGTCTCAAATGGGTTGCAGCTCATTTTAATGCGTCACATCAATGAAGACTCGAATTCACTAGTAATGTTCTCTTGTTAACTATTATACCATGTGAGGCACACAGAAGAACCTCAAAATAATCCATACATATATAAAAGGCAGTTGTGTGTATGTCCAAAGGAAACTACAAAAATAAAACAATTAACGACAAAGTAGGGTATAGACTCCCTCGCTGTCTGGTTCATACCGATTTTAGGACACCCTGACGACCAGATTCACCGACTTTGTTTATATATACGATGATATACTATATATATATATATATATATATATATATATATATATATATATACACATTTACTATGACCAGATCTTGCTTTTTGTGCAAAAATTATGAAGAAATATTTATGAAATAAAACAAGAAAGATCAGAAGACGAAATTATATGAACGACTTATTTAATCAAAGATCTTTAAATTTAACACAAATAAAGAATTAATAGGTATAATATATATATATATATATATATATATATATATATATAAGATTTTAGATGTTTATTTTTAGAAGCATTATTGGATAATGTATATATTACTATTTATATTTTGCTTGAAGGCAATTACAATGTGTATAAAATTCGATAATAATAATTGCTGATGACACTTAATAAAGTCGAAACATGCTGTACGATGTTCTACGCATTGCACATTTATTTGCCGAGTTCGCTTGTCATGATTATTTTCTATAATTATCGAATTTTATACTTTGCCTTCAAGCAAAATAATAATAATAATAATAATAATAATAATATATATATATATATAGTAGTGGGTGAGGACCATGTGTAGTTAATTTGCATATTGGTTTTAGCAAAACTGGCTTTAATAGATAATTACATGGTGTTATCGAATTCTAATATTATTGCTTTATTCTCCAACGTATTAAAATTGATCCTATGGAGGATTTTGAGTAGAAAGTAATTAAAATATAATCAAAAACTAACCCACAGTGGTCCTACTTAGAATTTCAGAGATATTTATGCAGGAATTTCTTAATATAGAATAATCGATAGAAAAGAAGCAGTGTGTTATTATCGGAAATGATTGTCGAGTAACACATTGGAAAGACTAAATACTTTGATTGATAAACAGGTTGATTATTCTGTTCAAATTCTCTCTCCTCTCTCTTTCTCTAGGTATATATATATATATATATATATATATATTATATATATATATATATATATATGTGTGTGTGTGTGTGTGTGTGTGTGTGTGTGTGTAAAATGAAACTGGAAGTGAATACGACGGTATGTTGAAAAAATAAATAAAGGAAAGAAAGTATAGAATGGATAATATAGGATATTTTAATCAATTTTACTTACACGTGTTTCGGTCAGGAGTTTATCCATGTGTACATTATTCAAACTATTATTATTTTTAAATAACCAAATGTTATTTTAAATAACCAAATGTTATTATTATTTAATAATATCAATTATTAGAGGGAGGGAGAGAGAGAGAGAGAGAAAGAGAGAGAGAGAGAGAGAGAGAGAGAGAGAGAGAGAGAGGGGGGGGGATACGTATATATGCAGAGAGGAACAGAGACATACCTAATATATATGTAAATCCGTTCTTATTTAATTTTGTTAGCCGGTCTAATATAATATATTTCATTACATTAAAATTAAAATACCTGTTCACGACGGTACATATTCATGTTAGTTTCGATATATATATATATATATATATATATATATATATATATATTATATATATATATATGTTGTAAACACGGTTTGTTTTGAATGGCTTTTTGCCGATAATTTTGGGAGAATAAGTGCTTTTTGATGATTTTTCTCGATTTGTTTAGCCATACATTTAATAGGTATTCCCGCCTAATTCATTATTAATTAATTAATTTTCAAAATTAGGTACGACTCCAATTAAGCACTTATTCTCCCATATATATATATATATATATATATATATATATATATGTGTGTGTGTGTGTGTGTGTGTGTGTGTGTGTGTGTAAAATGAAACTGGAAGTGAATACGACGGTATGTTGAAAAAATAAATAAAGGAAAGAAAGTATAGAATGGATAATATAGGATATTTTAATCAATTTTACTTACACGTGTTTCGGTCAGGAGTTTATCCATGTGTACATTAATTATCCATGTGTACATTAATCATCAATGTATCAATGATTTTTAGTATAAATCAAATATTAGTTGATAAACTTACGTAATACCCGAGGGTATTGTGACGTAAACAGTGACGGAGTTTCTCTTACAGATAGACAAACACCGAATCTCGACAATAAAAAGATGTGGAGGTGATTTAAAATATATCAACGGAAGAACGTAGTCCATGTGAAAATACTGAGTTCTTTCATACATGGAACTCGAACATCTGTGAATTTTAGTGTCCGTGTGGAACCTTGTACCTTATATCTCGGGGGTGGGGGACGTGGTGTAATAGTTAGAGTCGTAAGAAATGGTTTGTCCCTTCAGCTATGGATATATAGTAGGAAGCACTGGTCTCTTTAACCTTTGTTAGCCAACCAGTCTAGGAGAAGGAAAACTCTGAATTCAAAACTGTTAAACTCCGCTTAATAAATTGACCTTCAGTTACATCCTTCTCGTGTGGAAGGGTTGGTTATATATATATATATATATATATATATATATATATATATATATATATATATATATGTGTGTGTGTGTGTGTGTGTGTGTGTGTGTAAGATAAAAATTAAAAAAACATTTTTTCTAAAAATATAATCCATTTTACGGACCTTTTTTTTTTTATAAAATATTGAATTTTCTCCCGTTGGAACCAGAATAACACTCTCTCTCTCCTCCCCTCTCTCTCCTCTCTCTTCTCTCTCTCTCTCTATATATATATTATATATATATATATTATATATATATATATATATATCCCACGGATACCGAGGTAAGACTAATTATGAATGTGTGTTTTTCGCGTATATTGCGCAAATATTATTTCCGATTTAAGGCGTAGAACCCACACCCCCTACCCTGTTGATATCAATGATTTAAACTATATATCAAATACTCATTGATAAACTTACGCACTACCTGAGGATATTGTGACGTAGGCAGTGAGTGTTTTGGTTTCAGACAGACACCGTGTTGACTTTTTTTTAGATATAAGGTGTGTGATGGATCTCCGCTCCGACTTGTAGACTAGGCCATAATCATGGACCTATCTCTTGGCCAATCACTGGCCGTACTCTGAGGTTGATACAATACTTAAACCAACCCTACTGGGCATAATTACGTTGACATTCATTGACGATGGACATAGGATTAAATCACTGGACCTTTACCAATACGCAGGATAGGACTTCTACGATTTCCAAAGGATCACCAAAGGATTCCATAACACTGGACTTTCTTTAAGCCCTTTTCAACTCGCCAAGGATGGCATTTAAAAACTTTACAGGTTATGGGCCCAGCAAACGTCTTCTGTAAAGCTTTTAAATCCCAACCTTGGCCAGTTATACAAAAATGTATATTTACAATTATTATAAAGAGATAAACACTTCATAATTGGGATCCTAACAGGTATTCATGCTTTGAGTCCGAGTGTACCTGGCATTACTCTGAGGTTGATACAATACTTAAACCAACCCTACTGGACATAATTACTGTGACATTCATGGACGACGGACATAGGATTAAATCACTGGACCTTTACCAATACGTAGGATAGGACTTCTACGCTCACAAAAGGATTCCATAACTCAGGACTTACTTACTACAAGCCCTTTTCAACTGGCCAAGGATGGCATTTAAAAACTTTACACACCGAATCACCATTATAAAAATATGTAGAAGCAATTTAAAGTATATTGACGGAGAACGTAGTGAAAATATTAAGTTATTTTATACATGGAAATTGAGCATCGGTAGATACCAATGTCCGTTCAGAAACTTGTACCTATATCCCGCGAATATGTGTGTGTGTGTGTGTGTGTGTGTGTGTTGGCGTATAATGCGCAAATATTTACTTCCGATTTACGGCGTAGAACCCACATCCCCCCTACCCTGTTGATCCTCCCCCCCCCACATACCAGCCTAAGAGATATTTCAGGCATGACCCACCTCACCACAATGCACACAGCCTCATTAGCAAAAATATCGGTGAACTTTGACGTCCACCACTTTTCGCCTGACGATTATCGCCCAGAATGAATGATGCAATTCATCTTATTACAGAACGATCTTTTTTTTTTTTTTGTCCACCTGGTTCCGCTAAAAGAAATGCTGTAAGAAGCGTTTAACATCGACCGCTATCAATAATCCACTTAGTTCATTAAGGTATATTTAAGGCGGATTAAGCGAGGATAGCGATAATCCCATTAATTCATTCTACGTAACCCTGTAACACTTTAACGCTGGATCTATCCTAAAGACACGGCATATAAATATTTTTGTCGGGTTATTTACCCGGTAGATTCAATTTCCGTAACATTGATAAATATTGCTCTGTATATAATCTAAAAGGTTATTATACATTGAGCTCTCTTCAGTGATTTAAAGATTCGCTGTATTTATACATACTGGATCATCAATATTAATACAGTGGTCTTGGAAATCCCATATAGAATCATCCCTTACTACCAAGTTTTGGATAAATCTCACACACACACACACACACACACACACACACACACACACACATATATATATATATATATATATAATATATATATATATATATATGAAATAAATACTTTAGAAAAAAAAATATATGTATGAAATAAATATTTTTAGAAAAAACAAACAAATGATGTGTTTTTTTTCTAACAATATTTATTTCATACTGTCGGATTCACTCCCATTCACTTTTCATATATATATATATATATATATATATATATATATATATATATATATATAATATATATATATATATGTGTGTGTGTGTGTGTGTGTGTGTGTATGTGTGTGTGCATATATGTATGTATGTATACATATATATATGTTTATACATACATTTTATATGTATGTATATATGTGCGTGTGTATACATATATGTGTGTATGCATATATATATGTATGTATATATATATATTTGTATATATATATATATCTATATGCATATATTCTATTCTATTCTTATCTATCCTGTATGTATGTGTATATATATATATATATGTGTGTGTGTGTATATGTATATATATGTGTGTGTGTGTATATATGTGTTTATATAT
>CM042145.1:65233091-65250591 GCA_023376005.1 Doryteuthis pealeii | reverse complement strand
ATACTACCAAAGTTGCTGTTCCACGCTATTCAAATAGCATTACATTTTATATATATATATATATATATATATATATATTATATATATATATATATCAAGACGGATTTTGGCAGTTAAGCGTAGCCAACACTTCTCAATCAACAGCCAGTAGTGCACTGGCCAGTAGTGCACTGGCAGTCAGCAGATCATCTAAGAAAACACATTTCTAACCGTCTGCGGTACTATGAATTGTGTACATTGTGTCATCCAAGTATATTTATTCCGTCAATGTTCTTTATCTATCCTGTTTTATCTGTAATAAGCAGCTGCATCTGTTGAAATAAGAACGTATATACTCTGTATATACTAAATTGAGACTATTTAAAAGACAGAAGACTAGAGGTGATAGAGCAAAACTGTTTATAAATTTGAATTCAGCACACCCAAATTAGTAAAAAAACACCTATATGAATGTATCTTTGCTGATTATGAGAAATGTATATAGAAAGAAATGAAACAATTGCCTCTATGATATTTGAACAATTCGACCCAATTACATGTCTTGGGGTCGGGTTAGCTCAGTCGGTAGAGCGTTCGGCTAGAAACCACGAGGTTCCTGGTTCGATACCGGTCCTCGCCAACTCAGCGTATGAGTAGCACAGAGATCTGTGCGGTAAAGTAAGGAGATGATGGTAGGTGTGGCGCGCCACCTCAGATGCTAAAAAACAATCTCCTTGGTCTAGTGCTATTGAAAAGGGGATAGACTCCCTCGATGATTGGCTGATACCGACTTTAGGCCACCCCGACGAGTTTACATGTCTTTTTACAAGGTCAACACTCAATACCAGACTTGCTCGTGCGCTCCACTCCTGGTTGCTGATAGGATAGCAGTCAATGTGCCCACCAATGCAAACTGATTAGCATCTTGTGTATGCTTATTAATGTCTTGTACTTTTTTTTTGTTTTATGCACTGGTGCATGTTTTTCTGCATTCTGTGTTGTTTTGGTTTGATTTGGTTTATTTTGTTTTACGACATATCAATCTCGATGGGTTATTTAATGCCGACAATTTTGTGTAAAATTGATGTGGACAATATTCAAAATAATTGTTTGATTAGTACATGCACGAAACATTTTATTTGAGAGGGACGGGGGTCAGTTTTCATTTCAAATTGTTTTATTTTTTTTTTACTCCTTTAATAAATTTGATGGTTTTGCTTACTTATGATACAAGCCCTCTGACATTGAATTTTTAACTTCCACCCTCTCAGACAATGTCTTTCAAAAATTATTTTTTACAACGCCCGGAGGGTGTTTTCTGTTGCTAGTAATAGTAATTAATAATTCGACAGTAACGTAAAATATGTAATTTCCTGAGTTCAACAAACTGTCATGAAACCTAATGTCATCTAGCTATTTCGGTTGAATTCGAAACGTTTGTGAACCTAATGACCTTTCATGTTTCATCTCACATAAACGAGTATCAGTGAGAGAAATATGCGTACATATCAAATAATTGCGAAGATATTTGTTTACTGTGCCAGATGACTTGGAAGATAGCATTTTCCTCCACCACCAAAACGAAGTCTGTTCATCTTTACATCAAATGTTGACCTTTTAACTTGAGTGTCGATATTCATTTTGAAACCCTGTTCTGACATTCAGGCTATTCAATACACAATCACATATGTAAATATCAGAGTGTATAAAATGTATGTTTGTAATCTACAGGCACTTACTACAGAGTCTATTTCACGTATACATCTAATATCTATGGCATCTTCTTCTTCTTCTTCTTCTTCTTCTTCTTCTTCTTCTTCTTCTTCTTATTATTATTATTATATTATTATTATTATTATTATTTACTCCTTTTGAGTTTTCACATCAGTGTTAGCTGATGGTCTTTCACTGAAGTCTGAGTGACAGCAAGTCTCCTCAGGTCTCCAGGACTCTTCTGAGTATTCTGGCAGATTGCAGCAGTGCAGTGTTCTGAATGGTTTCAATCCTTCCTCTGATATCCAAACTTTCCAAGCCCTTTTCTAATCCTTTTTGGGACTGTTCCAAGTGCACCAACCATAATTGGTATCACTTTCACTTTCATATTCCATAACTTTTTCAGTTCTCTGGCAAGGTCCAGATATTTGTCAATTTTTTCATTTTCCTTTAACTTCACCCTGTGATCTGCTGGCACTGCAAAATCCACCAGTTGACAAGTTCTTTCTTTTTTGTTAATCAACACTAGGTCTGGCCTTCTTGCTGGGATAAGGTGATCCGTTTTAATTTCAAAGTCCAGAGAATTTTGTGCGTTTCGTTCTCAAGAACAGATTCTGGTTTATGCATATACCATTTTGTTGTGTGGTCAAAATTTAATTTCTTGCATAATTCCCAGTGGATCACCTTCCCAACCCAGTCGTGTCTAGTTTTGTATTCTCGTTGTGCTAGTTTGCTACATTCGCAGAGTATATGGTTAACAGTCTCATCTCTATTACCGCAAAGTCTACATTTACTATTTTGTTGGGTCTTATCAATTTTCGCTTTGATGTAGTTTGTCCTTATGGCATTATTTTGTGCAGCAATTATAAGTGATTCTGTTTCTCTTTTGAGGTTTCCCTTTCTTAACCATGTCCAAGTCTTTTCATGTGCAACCTCATCCATTTGTCGTTTGAAGCGTCCATATAATTGTTTTTCTTCCCATTTTTTTTCTAGCCTTATTATTATTATATTATTATTATTATTATTATTATTATTATTATTAGCAAATATATGCACTCTCCGGATGCAAGTATTAAAGTTTTAATGTAATAAAATATTAGATTAGATTAGAAAGGTTAATGAAACTAAATAAGAATGCAGATAAAATGATTTTAAATAGAAGGGGTATAATCGAAAGATAGAACAACTGAAACTTACTCAAATAGAACTACTTAGAAACTAACTCTTCCAACACTCCCGTCTTTCATTGCTAAATTTTACTAATTTCACTATTTAGTTTAATTAGAAAGTAAAGAATAAACTCACATTTATTTCTTCTTTTCAATGGATTTCTTTTAAGATTTATCTCTGAGACTTTTGCTCATATTCATCAAAATAAAACCAAACAATTAGAAATCAATAATACCAAGCTCATATTTATTAAAATCAAACTTTTATGATCATTATGTGTTATGATAATTTACCACGCACGCATGAACTCTTCTAACTATAAATAGCAGCAGGTTCAGCAGAGAGCCGATAACACAGCCCCGCGTGTAACCGACTCATTTGTATATGTTTGTACTACAGTTCTTTGTTAATATATTTGTTTAACTTATTTCCTGTCTTGTGTCTTTATTATGGCCTCTAACCAGGCCACAACAATACGCAAATTAGACTTTACATTAACGCTGTAAACCGTTATCTTATTTTATATATAAATACGATTGCATGTGAATAGTATGTAGATAAGACCAACAGTATTAATAAAGTATTAAGTATTAAACAATTTTAAATAAAAATAAAACCACGCGGAATGTGACGTAAATAACTAAGGGAATTGTGAATTGAGTACTGATATAGTTTCGGTTACAGACAGACACACACACAATCTCTATTATAACAAGATTGTTATCATTATTATTATATAGCTTCATTTGTACTTTTGTTTAAGGGTATTTAATAGCGAATGCAGTACTGAAATTAAACTGTATCTCAAAGCTGCTCAGAAATGAAAGTGAATGAAGGAATAACTGATCGCACAGGCCACAACTAGTTTGATTGTTTTGTGGGTGGTGATTTTTCTATTGAAATGGACGACGATCAGTTGCATTTATGAGGCTTTAAAACTCAAGACAGGAGAATCATTCCAGCATTTTAAAAACTTTCAGAAGAGCAAGGATTATCGACTAAATGTCAGATGTAGAGGATTACATAAGCTTAAAAACATGAGAAAAAAAAACTGTCAGCTGGTTCTTCGCGAACTGTTCATTGAAAAACAAAGACATTTGAAAACACTTTAATACTTACTAAACTCTAGAACTCTGGCGCTTATTAAAATCCTGAACTGTCCAGGAAGGATTGAACTAACTATTCCGATACTCATTTGAATAACATCATTGTTCCTATTGTAATCGTTACATTTGTGTGATTCGTTTGTGTTGTATCGTCAAATGTGTAAATGATACAGAGACGAAATTAAGTGCTTAATATGTTTATCCAGTACCAGTATCTGGTGCTAGCGGATACATAAAAAACACAGAACAATAAGTTATAAAACTGTTAATAAGACAACTTACAAGAAATAGAGGAGGGTCAAATGCAGTAAAGCCAAACGTAGTAAGGTCAGTCCGAATATTAATCAGCTTAGTAATCCACTGATGAAGTCCTTAATCGTAGGCTATTTAAGGCTATGAACCAGACCCATCTGGTAGAGTGATGAAGGGCTTCTAGCTACACTACAACAGTTTGATAGTGCCAGTTTTGGGCCAGAGGAAATTTTCTAATGTTTATAAAATTCGTGTGGATTTGGTCTAATTACAAAATAACATACATCTAAAAAGTGCCCCTCCAAAAAAAAAAAAATCCCAGACTTCACCGTTTATTTGGAATAAACATTCATTCCAAATAATTTCTTAAGACAGCTGAACTAAACATCGATTTTTCTTGATCTATGATGTCATTAATAGAAAATATATTAAATATGACAAAGTTTGTATTATTTGGATTATTCGGACTATTGTCCTCATCTTTATTGTTATCTGTACAACGTTTCGGACGATGCGTCCTCCAGTTTTCTTCAAGTATTTCTTGTCGGACTCGGGAACCTTTTCTTCGAACTCGAGAACCTTATTTTCGAACTCGGAAACTTTCTCTGAACCCAATCCTTTATTCAATAAGAGTTCCGTGAATACTCCCGATTACGATAAGGTTTCCAAGTTCCAAAAAGAAGTTTCCTGAGTTCGAAGGGAATGTTACCGAGTCCGACAAGAAATATCTGATGAAGGCCGGAGAGCACCAACTGAAAAATTGCATAGATATTAACAAAGATAAGGACAGTAGTCGTAATAACGTATCACTAAATACGTCCCGTGTGTGACACATAGTTGACACCACTAATATTTTTTAAATAAATTACTAACCTTTAAATGGCACGTATCAAAGTCTGAGCCCAATAGGATTATTTGTTTACAAAATACAGTGATTTAAGTGAAGCTACTGTTGAAAATTTTCAAAACAATGGAAAAATCTGAATTTCGTGTGTTAATAAAGCAAAGTTAATCCCAATAATACAAATGATCAAACCTCATCTCAAAAATTCAGAGAAATAAAGTATGACAAGGATTTTCTCAGCTGAACATAAAACGTTAGTCACACACCAAAAAGCAAAAACTGATTGTAAGCAACGTTATTATATATATATATATATATATATATATATATATATATATATATATATATATATATATATATATATATATATTGTAGTCGTGTAGAAAAATTAACGACCTTGTCACCTGCTGTGAATCTATTTATTACGTCATGATATTAACCGGAGATAAACAGTGAAAGGCGTCAACTTGTCAGAGGAGAATGACATCAGAATTCTTCGACAATGAATCATCGGTTACATTCTTTAATCGATGCAAAAAGAAATCGGGTGGATACCCCTGGTCTTTTTGTGTTCATTCGGGTGGCATTTGATATGTATTTTCTGCTGCTTGTTCCACCAACAATCACGACTCGGCTATTCAAATTCAAAAGATTTTTTTATTGTCCTCTGATTAACAACAACCAAGAAAGAAAAAAAAATCACCGACGGTCGTGTTTGGTGGATACCAAGCGCATAATTATATCACTGAACCTGGTAAACAAGTGGAAAATGACATCAGAATTTTGAGAAAACCTTCGAAATAATTTTAAAAAAAAAACCAATAATCTTTTGTAATTCGACGTCTAATAATCCTCCTCTGCTAACAATATTTCTGTTAATAATCTAACGCAGGAAATCATTTTTTCCGTTTTAATGCACAATAGTCAAAAAGGTTTCTGGATCAAGTAAAACAAGTTTAAAGCAACAACTGCAAAATGTTGACGTTTCAGCGTTGAATCTTTTTTAGAATTTGAGAAAAAAAATTTTGCTATTATTTTATGTGGAGATCAAAATAAATTTGCCCCATACTAAGGTAAATTTAGTAAAAGAATGATTCAAAGATTTCTGTTTGTTCTTGTAATAATAAATTTTTTTGAAAGCGAAGTAATGCAAAATATATGTTGAGAAAACATATTTATTAAATTCTTTGGTGTTAAATACTTAATATTTTCAGTGGAAACCGCCATCTTCAGAGTATCCAGAGTTTTGAAAGTTTATATCCTTGCTTGTTGAAATCGACCGTTTTCTCAACATATATTTTGCATTACTTTGCTTTCAAAAATGTATTATTACGTAAAAGACTGATATATAATTTGGGAAATTGAGTTGAAAAACTTATCTCGTTTACTCACACTATTCTATACCTTGTTCAATTGGGTTAATATCTAAACAAAGGAATAACGAAGTAGAGGTAAAGACAGTGGAAACTGGGAAATAAAAGATGATCTGTTCAAATGGAATCGACTCTTTAAAATACAATACTGATTAGTTTTTCATTGTTTTCTTACTAGCAGATTTTGTTTAGGTACTTTTCGTAGTGATATGTTTGAAAACCTAAACTAGCAGACAATAATAGTGAGTTCGATTCTCACTGTCTTATAGTTCTGGTCCTCGGCTAAACTAAGCTAAGCTTTATAAATTACTATAGCCAGAATTAGTAGTGATACTATAAATATGACAAGTTGAATAATTGAATGCTTAATGTATTTAGTTCATAAGTCAAACTCTGAAATATCACACATTATGAATCCTACATGTTCGTATCACAGCGTATGTATCCTACATGTTCATGTCACAGAGTATGAATTTCAGAGAGTAAAAGACTACATGTGCATATGGCAGAGTACGGATCCTACAGGTGCATAACACAGTAAAAATCCTTCATGTGCATATCACAGCTTATGAATCCTTCATGTGCATATCACATAGCATATATAATGGTTCATAAGCTGTAGATTCTTGTTAGATCAGGTTTGGAGGAACACAGATAAAAAAAAATCGTATTCTAAAAATAGATAAATCCAGACTGACCGACGCCAAAAGTTCAAACCTCACGCCAACTAATGAACATTCCGGGAGCGGGAGGAAAGGAAGATTCTAGTAGTTGAGAACCCCCAGAAAAACAGTAGCCAGCGAACAGGCAAGTCACGAAATAATAACCCTCCTCGAATCGGGTGAACAAAAACAAGTAAGCCTTAACACAAGTAAGAATTTGTAAAAAGAAAATTCCTTAACCAAACCTCAACTTTGTAACTTGTTGTTCATTTGATACAAGTTATAACACTCGCACCGACTGCACCTCTGCAGAGGGGTAAGACTCCCCCAGTGGGGCCACCTGTTGGCCGTGGGTGGCGACCCGTGATGCTTAAGGATAGAGCAGTTCATGACATGCAATACTCCACTTTGGCCCTATCTTGAGCTAGACGGGCGGTCGGAGAGGCCCCCTCCGATCAATCGGCTGGTCACGTCAAGCCCTAGCACCTATATGATTTTCCCAACCCTATTGCCCTTATGGCAAGCCCTAACCCCTTTTTATCATGTGGGTACTAGAAGGCGGTGGCTGCGGGTCTACATGTCCTGGGAATGACGTTAAACTCTATCTGATGGTGAGGTTCCAGTTTTGGAGGTTTGGGGAATGTGGAGTACCCCTTTATCACCATTGCTCCCTGGTTCACTCTGACCCGGAGTGGTAGTATCTGTTAGGGTCCCATCTTTGGGTTAAATAGAAAAATGTATTTATAAAAAAATTGTATTATCCATTAAGAATTGATTTATTTCAAAACTTTATCGGCATTAAATGACCCACTGAGGTTGATATGCCGTAAAACAAACCAAACCAAATGTTTTGCTTGTTTCTTTGATGTTGCATTTCACATAGAATTTACCTCCAACCAACACGCATCATATGAATCCTGACTTAGACATTATAGATTATAAATTCTATCTGTGTTACAAGACAAGTTATGTTATGTTAAGCATGGTATCATAATCCTTAGAATGTTAGATTCTGCGTATTCAAGATAAACTAGCAGGACCCGTAGATATAAAACAGTATGATAATCTAATTATTACAACGTTTGATATGTTTATTTAAGAGCGATTGCAAAGAGTTCAATATGTAAAAAGTATAGTAATTTTGATTTAACTCCCTCTTACTCGTCTTTTTCTTTCCTTCATTTTTTAAATCTTTTCATTATGTTTGATTGAAATATATAAGCAATATTGCTCACCACCTATCTCTATCTTTCCCTTAATCTCTTTATTTGCTGTTATATTTTTCTGTGTTGTATGTCCTTTTTCTTTTCTTTCTTTGTAATAAAAACGGAATGGTTCATTATTTAGCTGAGGTGACGACACTCCTAACAAATATGAATTCGGCGGATAAGAAACACCAGATAATCCCGATGTACATTCTTGCATTTTATTTTAGACGATCATTTTGGACGGTCTCATTTTTAACGTTGCGGAATGATAACGGTCGAACAATTAAGGTTTGGTTTGGTTTGGTTTGTTTTACGGCATATCAACCTCAGTGGGTTATTTAATGCCGACTAAGTTTTGAAATAAATTCATTCTTCCGGTTTTATTTTTAAATTTAGTTCCGGGGTTATTCGTCGGTCAGTTGCTGGATATCCGTTGAGTATATACCCTTCCAAACTTTAATCTTTGTTCTTATTTCTTTTTCTTCTCAGGTTCAATCCTGGTCAAAAGCGGCAGAAAATAGAATAATAATTAACACAGCTTAATACATGTACCCAGCTATGGTATGCTGAATTGAAGCAGTATACACCCGTGGATTGATTAAAAGGTTAGGTTCAAAGTTCCGTGATGGCTCCCGATTACGACAAGAAGGTTCCCGAGTTCGAAAAGAAAGTTCCCGAAATCGAAAGAAAGGTTTCCGAGTTCGAGAGGCTCCCGAGTCCGACAATAAATACCTGAAGAAGGCCGGAGGGCACAAACGTTGTACAGATAACAATGCAGATTAGTTCGAATAATCCAAACAATACAAATTATTAAGCATCATCTCAAAAGTTCAGAGAAATACATAAATTCGAATTGACGAAATAGAATTAGAATTCGAATTGACGAAATTGTATTACAAAACTTGGAAATTTCTTTTTCAAAAGTTGGAATTTTCTTCTTTTTTAAAATCTTAGATCATAAAAATCTTAAATCTTTTAGTCAGAAATTGATAAATGAAGCAGAGATAATATGTAGGAATAATAAATAACGAAGTCTAAAATAGAAAGAGGTGATTGTAAATGTAAACATTTCTAAATCTCCTTTTGTCATGTAAAACGCCGATTGAAATGTGTGACGTGTTTCATGATTCATTGGAATTTGTGTATTCTCAACTTCAAGAGCTGGAAATAAATTGTTTTCTTGAGTAGAACATCAACACAAACAGTAAATGAATCATCAAAGAAATATATTGACGTATAAATAAAAAAGACGTAGTATTATAGGCAACCCACAACCCAGTGCATATGCAACCCAACAAGCAAACGGTCCAATATATATATATATATATATATATATATATATATATATATATATATATATATATATATGAAAAGGTGGAATGAAAACATCACACAATGCTGTTAAAGAGAAAACAATTTATAATATAATCATAGCTGATACTGATCAATATTTCGATTTTACAAAAATCATCATCAGAGCTCATTCACTCCATGGTTGTTTGGGTCGGAGAAGAATGTCAAATCAGTTCACAAACAAAAAATTCTGCAAATAAGAACGAAAGTTGTTACATTATTCACCAATGTGGGCATTCGCGCCATATATATGTCGGTCATGTCGATATGTATACCTTTTTGTCGGTAAACTATCCAAATGTAGCGGGTTTTGAGATGTTGGCAACAAGACGAATTAACTTAATCGGAAGGGGATGGGTATTAAAGAATGTGACGGTTGGAATTCGAAAGATTTTTAGAAAAGGAATTTTTACGATTAATTATTTTTTTTATTTTTTATTTTTATGTTCTGTATTTCATAAATAATTAATTATATTGTATTTTGTTTTTTATATATAAAGTAAAAAAGTAATGTAACAACTTTCGTTCTTTTTTGCAGAATTAGGTTTTTTTGTTTTGTTTGTGAACTGATTTGACATTCTTCTCCGACCCAAACAACCACGGAGTGAATGAGCTCTGATGATGATTTTTGTAAAATCGAAATATTGATCAGTATCAGCTATGATTATATTATAAATTGTTTTCTCTTTAACAGCATTGTGTGATGTTTTCATTCCACCTTTTCATACACATATTGTCGTATTCATTTCCTTTCTTTTAACATATATATATATATATATATATATATATATATATATATGGCAACTTGTCGCCTTCTCGTCAAACAAGGAACGAAAAGGAGTGAAAAAGAGAGGAAAGAAGCCGCTGCAGAAAAGAGAGTTAAAAGGAAGGAGAGACAACAGCATCTCCACCATCTCCAGCAAGCATCATCGTTTGTTTGCAATCACTGCACCAGAGATTGCCATTCAAAAATTTGTCTGTTCAGCCAGTCACGTAGCAGTAGATAAAAAAGTGGACTCTACGCCATCGTCTTTAATAGACGGAAGGATGTCAACACATATATATATATATATATATATATATATATATATATACATGTGTGTGTGTGTGTGTGTGTGAATAGATAAAAAAATAAATAAATAAATAAAAACATAAAAAATAAAATAAAAATGGAAAAATTAAAAAATCATCATAAAAACACGAGACTTAATGACGACAAATAGAAATGCCGGTGAATGAAGAAAGCAAAAGCAAGAATGAATAACGGATCACGTTCACACGAGGCACGAGTTAAAAAACTGTCCAATTCTTTCAAGAAGTCAACGTCTCTGATGACGGATAAACATCCGAAACCATTGGTAAGACGAACTTTGTATTGGTGACTTAAATAAATAAATAAATAAATACAGCTCTTAAAGAAATAATTGAACACTTTATAATCATTTCTACAATAATAATAACAAAAAATTAACTATAATATATATATATATATATATATAATGAGCCGTGAAACGCCGAAACAGGACTTTATGTGGATGATTTATTTGTCTCATACCCCACCTGTATGGACTGGGCACAAGGCTCCATTTTAACGTGGGCCCACCCACAAGCCGAAGCTAATGGGTGGGAGAGAACAAAAATTGCGTCGATCCCGTCGGCATTCCCCCTCAAGGGGGCGCCTCAGGCGCTGGGCAATAAACCCAGCCCAGCCTTTAAGTCAAGGGGGAGGTATTGCCTGGGGGGGAGGCCCCTGGGATCGACGCTATTAATTAAAGCCCACCGATCCAGTGGCCGAAGCGCACTGGACCCCCGTCCCGAAAGACTTTATGTGGATGACTATATATAGCTATAGCATAATATTAACAGAACACTGCCGTCTCTTACAATCCCACCACCACTACTACGAATAGAACCTTTCCTGGGCCCCAAGTGACTCATCAATTCCGTTACGGATCCGCGAAGGTTGATGGAAATATGACTTAGGAGGTACGTCCTTCTCACAGGATCGAATGGATGTGGTAAAATATTATGCTTGTGTCCGACCATATGTCTCTTAAAACCAGAAGCGGACTTACAAACTTCGTTACAATATTGCACAAGACACATCTTTGTTTCCGGACTGAGCATATCTTTGATGATATATATATATATATATATATATATATATATATATATACAAAGGATCGCTCGGTGTGTAGAACATCGTACAGACTGTTTCGAGCGATCCTTTGCCGGGATTACACTTGTCAAGTTCATTTTCTATATAAAAAAAAAAGTATCGAATTTTATGCGATACATGCATTGTAATTGCCTTCAAGCAAAAATATAATATATACTTTATCAACAATGCTTCTAAAAAAGAAATCTTATATATATATATATATATATATATATATATATATATATATATATATATATATGGGAGAATGGGAGAGAGAGAAATGCGTATTCTAGAATATTCAAGTCTCCTTTTGAAATAGAAATATTCTCCATCATTATTTCTGGTGGATAGAGATTGTCTCATTAATACGATCATTTGAACATTAATCCCAACTTTCAATCGCAAAACAATAAAACAAATTCCCGCCTATTTCCAATTCAGTCTAATTCAGGTTCCATCATTCTGTCGTATAAATTCATTTCTCAACTTGAGTGGCTTTAATTATTCGCCTTTAATCCATACGAGTAAATTTGTCTTATCTATTTGAGTATAGTCAATAAATGTGCAAGGATTAGTCAAAACGTAATGCCATTTTTGGACAGGTATAATTACCAACACAGGAACATGTATCATACATCAAAATGAAACTGGACCTCTATGGATCCCATTCTTGCTTCTCTCCATAGTCACCGTTTCTCTCAATAGTAATGTTCCACCTTCGAATGAGAGCATGTATCCATACCCCGTAAAATTCTGTTGACTGTTCTGTGAGCCATTTCTTTACTACAGATTTCACTTCCTCGTCTCTGGAATAATTTTCACTTTGCAAACCGTCTTCCATGAGACTGGGGAAATGATAGTCTGAATACGCTAAATCTGGTGAGTATGGAGGAAGCGGTAAAGTTGTTCACCCGAACGAGACGAGTTTCTTGATGCTTGTGTGATGCTTGTCCTGGTGTTTGTTATGCAGAAGGAGGACATTGTTGATTGGTAAGTTGGGTCTTACCCATCGGATTCTTGCTCTGAGCTTCGTTAATGTAGGCCTTAGTTTTATATAAAAAAACAAACTTCACATGAAATAAAGAAAATGGCATTACTTTTTGACACACCTTCGTACTATAGAAACTTTGAAAATCTTATGTTTAGTTAGAGAAATAGCGTTTAATCTTTTTTCTATGCAATTTTGAGTTGGCCTGTAACCGAATTTTCTGTGGAATTCTATTCCATCAATGATTTCCTCAGTCGTTTTCTTTTCAAAGTGCGAAATGATTGTCAGATAACGTTTTTTTCTGGTGTTGCAACAAGAAAGAACATTATTCAAATTTATTTTCTTTAAATAAGTTCATTGAATTTGGTCGCCGATTGTCCTATCTGATGGTCGCTTTTAAAATAACATGTTCTACTGGCCTTTTTCACTTTAATTCATCTGACGAACCATTAAAAAGAAACAAATAAAAAATAAATAAATAAACATCTAGCTGTGATAATGTTTTCTTTTATAAAATTCTTTAAGCAAAAAAATATTAAAAGAGAAAAATGTAAGCGTGGAAAAGAATAAAGTAATTTAAAATGAAAAAACCAAAAAGACAACTTAAAGTAAAGGTTCGTCTATTCGTCAGCAAAAATAAATTAATAAAACTTGAATAAAAAAAAAAGCAAAAAACAAGAAATGATACGGAGATTAGTTTGTGTTGAATTCCAAGAGGTTTTCCGCTGACCAAAGGCGCCATACTTCCCCGACTGAGCGACACCTCTGTTTCATATCTGACTGACGGTCCTACAGCACAGAAGCAAAAGGAATCTTTTATCTCTACCACTTCACGCCGCTTAATTCTACTGAGTACTTCACGCTACTTTGTACACGGTTGCAAAAACGTCTACCAACGACAAGTATCAAAACCCGCATACAAATAAGAAGGGAAAATCTTGGTGAAACAAGACATTAAGTTCCAAAAATTCACACTCAATTGTCCAATTGGACACATAGCATAGTGGATAAAGTCGTTGGGTTAAGACAGTTCTAAGTGACAATTATCTCTAGGCTGCAGGTTCAATCATGATCAGGGGCAGCAGTAACAAAGAATAATAATTACCACAGCTAAACACCTGTACCACTGCTATGGTTAGCGGAATGAGAACAGGATACCCCGTGGATTGAATAAAAGTTTGGGTTCAAGTTGTGATGGCTCTCGATTACGATAAGAAGGTTCATGAGTTCGAAAAGAAGGTTCCTGAGTTCAAGACAGTTCCCGAGTCTGACAAGAAGAACATGAAGCAAGCCGGAGAGCACATCGGCCGAAACGTTGTACAGATAACAATAAAGATGGGGACTATAGTAAGTAATAATGTAATTTATGAGGAAGTGCGTCCCGGTCTCCCGCCTCAAAAACCGCTAAACGGTGACTATCGAAATAACAACCCCATTGAAGGGTTTACCCCCATGCAGAGTGTAGGCAGTGTATTCTAAAGCCCCAGCCGACAAGGCTAAGAATCCATCAGAGAAACAAGGGTAAAATTGAAGTTAGTTTTAAAACCCGCAACACTTCCAACACACGTGGCAGTGTTCAACAATGCTATCAAATCACATATAGTCATGTGAAATAGCATGAAAATATTGATGTAGCTGTGCCGAATGATAATGGCTGCTGTGAAGTGAATCAATCCCGGGAACATACGCTTATATCCAGACAAAGGTTGTACAGGGTATTCGGGATAAATTTGACATATTTATATTGTTGTGTACTGAGGTTTTCACGGTACCAAATCGATATAATGTATACCCTTTCTTACTTCTTACTTCTAGTCGTCTTTTCTTCTGGCCGGCTTTGGTTCTATCTTCTAACATCTTGCGTCTGGTCTCTTCTAGGTCTGGACTTTCTGTGTCATTGTTAGTTTTTAGTAAACACAAGACTTCGATTTTCTTTTAATGTTACTTTATTCGGTAAATCCCCAACCCAGACATAACATAGCGCGCGTATGCAGAGTTACAGTTTAGACAGAGCATCATGGCCGACTGCTCTGTCTGACGTCCACTGCAAAACTAAACTAAAGCTCCTTACTATTCTTAAACCGGAACAGGTTCTTCTATGCCTTCCGGTTCCCACGATTTATCCCCGGAAGGCAAGGTGAGAGTGAGGTCAAACGCCGTCACTCACTTTCAGGGCCATCAACTGCACTGATCACCACCATATCTCTATACTACCTTACATAAGTATGAAAAGGGTCATCCCCTCAGAATTACAGGGGATTGACAATAATCTTATGCCACCGCATACATTATGTGACAATATTTGGTTATTTTTTCTCTGTGAGTTGAAGGTATTGATGCACACTACGCATCATTTGAAAGCTTGGACCATTCTTCATTCATATACCTGATGACAGATAGAATGGATGACTTGAAGAAACCTGAATCATGGAATAGAATAACTTGTATCATGATGATCTGCGTCGGTTATCAAAATAAGGAGATTATGGTTGCTGTCCAATGCTCCCTGAACACTGTAAAAACAATCAGGCATGAACTAGAGAATTGCAATGGAGACTACGAGACTGTGGCTAGAAGAAAGTAACATAACAGACAATCTGATTGCGTTCGTACAGCAGAATTTCTTGAAAATCTGCAGAAAGGGTATCAGGTTGAAATCAGATGCCTACGGGGAGTTACTAATATTGTATTCAAGCCCTGGATAACAAGGGTAGCAAATGGTAGACTCTATGTATGGCAGCAGGATTCGCCCCCCCCCCACCGACACACTTATGGGAAAAGGCGAAAATGTTTGTGGGCGAATTCTTAAGACTACACCAGTCCAAATGTTTGGTCTCCGAACACCCCACATCTTAACCCCATGGATTATTATGTATGTGGCGCTGTTGAGAAAGACACCAACTGCCGTGCCAGTACTTAAGCCCAGTTAATCGAAATAATTAATGTAGTTTTTAGACCATTCCCAGAGAAACTGTAACATCAGCTTGCTCCAGGTTCTGGAGTAGGATTGAGGCTGTGATAGATGCTAACGGTGGTTATTTTGAGTGAAACTTGTTGATAATAGTGTAATTTCCGTGCCTGTTGAATTTCTTTACATTTCATTAAATTTTGTAGTTATCAAGTACTTTGTCTTTTTCCTTATGAAACTGTCAAATTTCTCCCGAACACCCTGTAGCTGTCTGTCTTGCTCACTGAGACCGGCTACTTTTATAGCATTATCTCTGTTGCATACGATTCTGCAACTCCCTGAACCGAAATGGCTTTATGACCTTAATAGATCTGTGACTTGTGAAGATTCACGGACATCTTGACGTGCTTCCAGGAAAAGTATCAGGACTTCTTTAGACAGAGAACCTAGGTCTAAGTTCATTTTCTTCTGAGGGTTAGGGTTAGGGTTAGTGTTTAGGGTTAGGGTTAGGGTTAGGGTTTAGGGTTAGGGTTAGGGTCAGATATTCTAATCGCCTCAATAGAGTCGAACGTTAAAAAAAATCAAAATACCAAATTATTGTAATATTATGCTAGTTGTGGTAGTGGCAACTTGATTAGTCAAGCAAAATTTTTAAAAATACCATGACATAATACCTGGTAAACCAAGCAAATCATGTCTCTCTTATAGTATGTGGCCTACCATAAAAAGCATATTATAAGGTTATAATAATAAGGGCTAACCCTAACTCTAACCCTATTTCCGAATTTTAGAATATTTTAGAATTAAATAGATACTGATTCATGTAAATTATGGATACATTCTTTTTTAATTGTTCTAAATGACTATATACACCTTATGACTGAATTGCATTACTTGAAATTGAATATATGTGAAAAATAATTAGTTTCAATAAATTGCCTACTATTTATATCTATAATTAAACTCATACTGAGGTTGGACACATTCGAACCGGGTAGGCTACATTCTATAACAGAATCAAAAGAGGTAGGCCACATACTAAATCGGCACCCAGATTTCCCCTATAGCTGTACCAAATTTTCTTGGTATTTTTTACAATCTATTTGGTTCACAGACAAAACAAAAAATAGCAGGTGTTATATATTGATGGATACTATCGGTTTATTGGTTGGTCAAGCAAGACTTTAAATAATACCTTGACACTATACCTGGTGTAAGATTCAGAGGTTATGACAAAGTCATAACTCGTTGGAACGCAAACAAACTCCGACAAGGGTTGATAGACAAAACATATAATATGGTACAGCACATGGATAAACAGGGTAAATAATACATACATACATACATATACAAGAGTAGTTATAATGATACATTCATGAATGGTAAAATACAAGATATTTAGGTATCAAAGAGATACCTAAATGTACATAAAAACGTAGTTACGAATACAAGACTAAAGGATAGTCATTTATCGTATACGAGACTTACTAGCAGTGAGTGGCCAGTGTTAAGGGCCGAAGCCCCAACGAGAAGGGGGAAGTCCAGAGTCTAACCTATCGTGTCTCATAGGTAGAGCAGCAAGGATAGAAAGCAAGACAAGTTCAAATCAGCCGCTTAAATACACCGAGGCCCCTAGCGGGAATCAGCGAAACTAAACGGGCAGACAACTCTCCATGCAAATACGAAAATAACTCCCACACTGGTAAACCAAGCTGCTATGAAGTACCAATAGCAGCCAATAAAGAAACATTCTCCATCCCAAAACGAGATATAAATCCTATAA
>CM042145.1:65220591-65228091 GCA_023376005.1 Doryteuthis pealeii | reverse complement strand
AAGTTTCTTTGTCTTGGCCGGTGCTCCTTCAGCGTGTGTTCGCATGTAGGTTTTCAAACAGGACCTCCTAGAAAATGCCGATCCACAAACTTTACAAGAAAATGGTTTCTCACCAGTATGTGTTCTCATGTTACAGTATTTGTGGAAATCTAGTAGGCTATTTAGGCCGTGTCTCCATATGAGGAAGATGCCATCTATGTACCTGCAGTAGTACATAGGGGCTAGAGGCTAGTCCCTAAGTAGTTTAGTTTCTCGTATGTGCATGCATATGTTTGCATAGCATTTATTTCTGTTTAACAGTGGATCGTTCCTTTTTCAATAACCACATTCCTTTTATAAACATAGATTCTTTGTTTGTAATTTTGATCCTCAAGGCCGTAACCAACATTCTTGTAAGCTTTTTCTGACGGAACTTTTGGCGGGATTCTGTCAGCTGGTTGTTGGTGATAGACACAGTTACTCTGACCGTGACTGAAGATTGAAAATACATTTACTGGTTTAAGAAAAATTATATTTTACTAATATATGTCTTTATGGTAAGATACTTTATATATATGAGTACATCTCTGAGTCCGTTGCCTAGTGATGAAAAATATATTTGTTCTACATAACAAATATTTATTTATTTATTTTTTTGCAAGCCCCAACCCCTTTCTATCATATGGGTGCTAGAAGGCGGTGGCTGCGGGTCTACATGTCCTGGGAATGACGTTAAACTCTATCTGATGATGAGGTTCCAGTTCTGGAGGTTTGGGGAATGTGGATCACCCCTTCATCACCATTGCTCCCTGGTCCACTCTGACCCGGAGTGGTAGTACCTGTTAGGGTTAAATAGAAAAATGTATTTATAAAAAAATTGTATTATCCATTAAGAATTGATTTATTTCAAAACTTTATCGGCATTAAATGACCCACTGAGGTTGATATGCCGTAAAACAACACAAAACAAAAAAAAATGTTTTTTCAAAATTTACTCAAAATTCATTTAATAACGAGAGAGAGAGAGAGAGAGAGAGAGAGAGAGAGAGAGAGAGAGAGAGAGAGAGAGAGAGAGAGAGAGAGAGAGAGAGAGGCTTTTTAAATATATGATTAACAATAAAATGATTATATATCTTAAAAATCAAACGAAAACCAATAATGCCATACACGAATCAAATAAATTTTACCAGTTTTTATGATCGAGGGAAATGTTCATTTTTCTGAAGGTATCTCAGAACAAAATTTCTATAGAATAATATTCCGATCAATGACAAGGGTGCCTTCGAAAAGGGTGCCTTTGAAAAGGGTACTTTGAAAAGAAATTCGTCATCTTTTCAAGTTGAAAGAAGTGAAAGATGAGTGGAAAACATAAATCTATTTAATCAGTGTAAGTTACTGTTTTTTTAATCGGATTTATTCTTTGTAAATATTGTATTTTATTTACATTTATTTAAAAAGTGTTTGTGGTATTTACTTAACCTCCCACCAAGCCGGAATGCGACACCAGGTCTTTTTAACATGGATAGCCGCGCACGCACATACCAAATCTCAAGCGATAATTAGTGCAAAATGTGCGCAATTCCTGTCGACATTCCCTTTTTGTGGCGCCTAAGGCACCAAAGCAATAAAAACAAACCCCTTTTAGAAGTGTTTGTTGTTTGATTCCTTTGAAGTTTTTGATACCTGGAACTAAACAAGTCTTGTCGACAGGGGATTTAGAATATACCAACTGCACCTCTACAGAGGGGTAATATCCCCCGAGGGGGATTGGCAGTCCCTAAGTAGTTTGTTTTCTAGTATGTGCATGAATATGTTGGCTGCAGTCGCAGTGGTTGGCGACCTACTTAATAATGGAACCCTGGTGGCTGAGCAGTTCATGACATACAACACTCCACGGGCTGTCTGAAGAAGACCAGAGGTCACATCAACCGAAACGTTATAGAGATTAACAATAAGGATATTGATAATAGTCCAAATAATCCAATGTTCTGTCTTTTACGATAGAGATCTATGTTGGTGATATGGCAGTAGAAGTTAATCCTTCCCGCCAATAACATGCATTTTCTCCTTGTTAAAGGTAGCAACTGAGCAGCAGTCTGGTAAAATCTCTTCTAACATAAAAGCACATGTGTGTCATTAAATTCCTTCATGCATATAAAATTGCTAATATTCTGGTTTTTACGATAGAGATCGCTAACATGCATTTTCTCCTTGTTTAGCAACTAGTCTGTAACATGTCATTAAATTCCTTCATGCATATAAAATTGCTAATATTCTGTCTTTTACGATAGAGATCTATGTTGGGATATCAGTAGAAGTTAAACCTTCCCGCCAATAACATGCATTTTCTCCTTGTTAAAGGTAGCAACTCAGCAGTCTAAAATATCTTCTAACATGAAAGCACATGTGTGTCATTAAATTCCTTCATGCATATAAAATTGCTAATATTCTGTCTTTTACGATAGAGATCTATGTTGGTGATATGGCAGTAGAAGTTAAACCTTCCCGCCAATAACATGCATTTTCTCCTTGTTAAAGGTAGCAACTGAGCAGCAGTCTGGTAAAATATCTTCTAACATGAAAGCACATGTGTGTCATTAAATTCCTTCATGCATATAAAATTGCTAATATTCTGTCTTTTACGATAGAGATCTATGTTGGTGATATGGCAGTAGAAGTTAAACCTTCCCGCCAATAACATGCATTTTCTCCTTGTTAAAGGTAGCAACTGAGCAGCAGTCTGGTAAAATATCTTCTAACATGAAAGCACATGTGTGTCATTAAATTCCTTCATGCATATAAAATTGCTAATATTCTGTCTTTTACGATAGAGATCTATGTTGGTGATATGGCAGTAGAAGTTAAACCTTCCCGCCAATAGCAATGATTTTAATAAAGGCTTTCTAAACGTTTATAGAGAGGCGACGACAAGCCAAGTCTAGTACGGCTGTCACCCATACGAAATAAATCAGCTCATCAGATTGTGATCGGTTTATCCTTGTTAATCGTCCGGATGAAAGTTGCAATACGCAAAGAACATTTGTTCTCGCAATATTTTGTCTTCGCTGATATGAAAAATTGCGGTTACTGGGGAAAGTCTATTTATTTATTTATTTATTTTTTTACGAGAGCCACACCCACTTACTTATCACTGTCTACAATGCATATATATATATTTACCAACCCCACCGCACGAGCAGGATGGGACACAAGGCCAATTTCTTAAGCGGAGTTTCTAGCATAGGGAAACATTTTTTTTTTTTTTTTTATATTATATATATATATATATATATATATATATCAACCCCAACGCACAAGCAGGATGCGACACAAGGCCACTTTCTTAAGCGGAGTTTAACAGGTTTGAATTCAGAGTTTTCCTTCTCCTAGACTGATTACCTAGCCATAGTTTAAAAAAACACAGTCTGCCCTGCTATTTATCCATAGCTGGAAGGAGAAACTAGAATGGATATACAGTGGGTGTAGATATGTAGGAACCTAGTGAAATGGTGTTTTCTAGCTGAAAATATGGTCGATCAAACGGTGTTATTATATTCACTATATCTGTTGTAATTTTATTTAAAAAGATTGCGGACTTTACTTTTGTTAGTCAACCCGTATATAATATATATATATATATATATATATATATATATATTATTATTATTATTATTATTATTAATATTATGATATAGGTACAAGTGATAACCTACTCGAGTTTCACCATAAGGATCTTCAGGGTTAAATCCACTGAATTAATAGGTATCTCGATTAATTCAGTGGATTTAACCCTGAAGATCCTCATGGTGAAACTGGAGAAGGTTATTACTTGTACCTAAATTATAATAAATTTTCTCTCCTTACGTCACTTTGTATCTGTTATTCGCTGACTTACCCCCTTGAATTCTGTACCACCTAACCATCTAACCATATTCACCGGTAAGTCACCTTTTCCATTATATATATATATATATATATATATATATATATATATATATATATATAAGTATATATTGGCAGCATTTTTTCTTTTAAACATGTTTCGTTAAACTGTACTGATGATTCGTGTTGGACGAGTTTTTGTTCGATCCTTTCTAATTTTCTGGCTATCTTTTTAATGCCAGGGTGGAACTGGTGTAGCAATCCACCAAAGGTTTCTCTACGAGCACTTTCAGCATGTTATCTCCCATCATCAGGTGTGAAACTGATGGAATGTTTATATATACATATACACACACACACACACAAAACATATATATATATATATATAATATATATATATATATATATATATATATCGATATGATATACACAATGTTCGTATATATGTATATATATATATATTATTCATGTTGCGGGATCAAGAACGTTGATATCACCAACATGAACAAGTAATGTGTGTATATATATATATATATATATATATATATATATATATATATATATATATATTATATATATTATTATTATTATTATTATTATTATTATTATTATTATTATATATATTTAAGAATATATATATATATATATGTTTAGAAATATATATATATATATATATATATATATATATATATATGTGTGTGTGTGTGTGTGTGTGTGTGTGTGTGTGTGTGTGTGTATACATGTAGAATTAAACAAAAGGCACGTCTCCTGTTTAACAATTTTATTAACCATCTTTTCAAGCTTTCTGGCCAAGTTTTTTACATTCGAATGGAATCCGTAGTTTAGTCCACCAAAGTTCATATCCCAATTACTTTCACCGCTTCGAAGTGCCATCATCAGGGGTGATGTGTTTATATACTTGGGATATGAACTTTGGTAGACTAATCTACGGATTCCATTCGAATGTAAAGATAGTTGGTCGAAAACTTGAAAAGATCGTTAATATAATTGTTAAATAGGAGACGTGCCTTTTTGTTTAATTCAACATGTATAAATGAAAGAATGCTGCCCAAACACACACACACACACACACACACACACATATATATATATATATATATATATATATAGTATATTAAGAAAATTGAAAAAACACAGCTTTAAATAAGTTGAGTGGTAAGTTTAATAGCTAGCGCTGCAGTGTTTCGATCTATTAATTTGATCATCTTCAGGGCATTTGTTGGTATAAGGAAGGTGATAACAAATTTTTAACAGTGAATAACGAGAAAAACAAGCGATAGTCCTTGTCTATCAGTCTGTTCAAAATTTTCTCGCCACTTACTTGAAACAAACATTTTTTCTTAAAGAACATACATTCACGCTCGCCCCCCCCACAACTTTGAGGTTTGTTTCGAAGTCGTTTATCGCAAAAGATTTATACACACACGCCCAACCACACACAAAACACCTAAAAATGCACAATGCCTTTTTTCGATACATACACTCACACACTCTCATACTCACACCATAAAAGAGAATATTTTACGTCATATTTCAAACCGTCCACCTTTTCAGCGTCCTTTCTTCAGATTTTAAATTTTGAACAGACTGATAAACAAAGACTATCGCTTGTTTTTCTCGTTATTCTGTGATAAAAAAAATTACATCACCTTTCCTTATACCAACAATGCCCTGAAGATGATCTAATTAATAGATCGAAACACTGCAGCGTCGGCTATTAAACTTACCACTCAACTTATTTAAACCTGTGTTTTTTCAATTTTCCTAATATACTACATACCGACGGATTCACTTCCACCTCTTCACACACACGCACACACACACGCACACACACAGACACACACACACACACACACACACACATATATATATATATATATATATACAATTTTTGCTGAACTGTACAGACAATTCATGTCGGACGAGTTTTTGGTTGATCCTTTCTAATTTTCGGGCCATCTTTTTGGTGTGAGAGTGGAACTGGTGTAACAGTCCACCAAAGGTTTCGATACGAGCGCTTTCGGTAATACAGTTGCCATCATCAGGTAGGAAACGATGGTATGTTTCATGTCTCGTTTTTAAGGAGAACGCATAGTATCAAGGAATTGGAAGTGGGAGGTAATAACAATTGATAGGGGGGGTTGTAGGAATATATATATATATATATATATATATATATATATATATATATATATATATATATATAAAGAGAGAACGGTATATATATATATATATATATATATATATATATATATATATATATCGCTTAATGCTCTTCAGGACTAAGATCTTAGTCCTGAAGAGCATTAAGCGAAACTTTTAGTAGGTTCGTCTGACCCATTAGATTTATCTTTATTATTTGCTCTACTTAGGTACTGAGCACTTTTTACTTATTAGCTTTAGTCTCCTGGCGGTTTTGTATGAATATATATATATCTTATATATATATGCATATAAATTGTTTTTTCTTTTGGCCAAAGTATTGTACTAATGGATTATTTTTTATTGGTACGATTATCTTGGTCTTTTCTTTTTCACGAAAATTTTTTTCTTCCCGGGTGATGTTTGGTAGTATATTTTTACAATCAAACTATTTGCTGGTTTTTTCTCACCACGAGTATTTACCAACAAGTTCGGTATATTATATATACTAGCAAATATATGCACCCTCCGGGTGCAAGTATTTCAGTTTTAATATAATAAAATATCATATTAAATTAGAAAGGCTAATGAAAATGAATAAAAATGCAGATAAAAAGATTTGGAACAGAGGGGGTATGATTGAAAAATAGAACAACTTTGAAACTAACTCTTCCATCATTTTCATTACTCCCTTCTTTCATTGGTAAATTTTCCTAATTTAACTATTTAGTTAAAATAGGAAGTAAAGAATAAAATTACAGTTATTTCTTCTTGTTAATGGATTTCTTTCAAGATTTATCCCCGAGATTGTTGCTCATATTCAATAAGAAAAAAACCCGAAACAATTTGAAATCAATAATACTAAGGACATATTTATTAAAATCAAATTTTTAAGATCAATATGCAAATTAGCCTTCCCATTCATACTGTAAACCGCTCTTTTGTTGTATATTTAAATACAATTGCATGTTATTAGTACGTAGATATGGTCAACAGTCTTAATGATGTAAAACAATTTTATTAATAATCGAGATTTAAATAAAAATATATTCATGGAGAATGTGATGTAAATAACAAAAGGAATTGTGATTTGTATAGTAATATAGTTTCGGTTACAGACAGACTAACCCACAATCTCCATTATAATAATAATATATATATATATATATATATATATATATGCGTGTATGTGTGTGGTCTGTGTGTGTGTGCGTGAACGCACGCGAATGTGTGTTTGTGTATATGTGCGTATGTGTGAGTGATATAAGCAATGAGTTCAGATGTCAGGTTGTGCAATCGAAGATCATTAGCACCCGTTTCTCCTGATTGACATGATAATTATGCAATAGGCAGTTCAAGTGACATATTTGGGAGTATTACTTTTAAACACCTCCGAAACATTTGTGTCTTTTTTTTTTGTTTTGCTGCTGATGAGGAAGATACAAGAAAAGTATTGGGGATCTATTTAGTGACCTT
>CM042145.1:65193091-65215591 GCA_023376005.1 Doryteuthis pealeii | reverse complement strand
TTCTCTGAATGTTTGAGATGAGGCTTGATGATTATTATTATCTGAATTATTCGGACTATTGTCCTCATCTTCATTGTTATCTACACTATTTCTCTGAATGTTTGAGATGAGGCTTGATGATTATTATTATCTGAATTATTCGGACTATTGTCCTCATCTTCATTGTTATCTACACTATTTCTCTGAATGTTTGAGATGAGGCTTGATGATTAGTATTATCTGAATTATTCGGACTATTGTCCTCATCTTCATTGTTATCTACACTATTTCTCTGAATGTTTGAGATGAGGCTTGATGATTAGTATTATCTGAATTATTCGGACTATTGTCCCCATCTTCATTGTTATTTGTACAACGTTTCGGCTGATATACCCTCTTCATATGCCTTCTTCAGGTATTTCTTGTCGGACTCGGGAACCTACTCAGACTCGGGAACCTTCTTTTCGGACTCGGGAACCTTCTTTTCGAACTCGGAAACTTTCTTGTCGTAATCGGGAGCCATCACGAAACTTCGAACTTAACCCTTTATTTAGTCCACGCGGGTATCCTGTTCTCATTACGCTAACCATAGCTGGGATAGTAGTTGTGTTAATTATTTTTTTTTTATGTTACTGCCTCTACTCAGGATTGAACCCGGAATCCAGAGATAACTGTCATTTAGTACCGTCTTAACCCAACTACCTTATCCACAAGTCCATGTGTCCAATTGGGCAAGTATTGCATTAAGTTTTTATTTTTATTGTTTTATTGGCATTATCTCTGTATTTTGCATCCGCTAATAAATAATATCAATAAATCTTTTGCGTAAAACCCAAAGTGTTTATGGGGTGGCAAGAGGTTTTGTATTTTAAGTTTCAAAAGGTAGTTGTGGTTATTCTTGGTGCGTGTTTTTAGGGCTTTGTTTATAAACCCAATCTCATTTGGTGGTCGCCCTGAAAAGGAAGGAATTCAAGGAACGAAAGGAAAGAGAGAAAGACAGAAAATCGTTTTACAACTTAGGCTTTATTCACCGGTCATAGCCGCCTGTGGCAAGGAATATCTCCCTGGCCACTTGTAGCGACTATACATAGTTAACGCCTAAACGAGAATTCTGAGAGATTATCTTGGGGTTCGGAAGTGGATCCCTTTTCTCGCACATGCTCGGAGGGTTCTTCCGGTGAAGGCTCATGGGAGTTTGTTCTTTGTTTTTAATTTGATTTTAATTTTAATTTTATTTTAATCCCCACATGTTTCTTTTTCTGTATGAAAGACAAACAGACAAACAGAGAAACCTAGCGATTAGAAATAATTCTGCATATATATATATATATATATATATATATATATAGTTGTAGAAAAAAAGTGTTTCTCTCTACTACGGATATATCTTCCTCAGGAGAAATGAAAACGTGGTAGCAACTTATTATATATATATATATATATATATATATATATATATATATACCACGCACGAGTAGGACGTGGTACAATGTCAATTTCTTAAGCGGAGTTTAACAGGCTTGAATTCAGTTTTCTTTCTCCTAGACTGGTTGCCTAACCAAGGTTAAAGAGCCCAGCCTGCCTTACTATTTACCCATAGCTGGAGCGAGAAGAATTGGATGCATACCTTTCTCCAGTGTATTTGCACTATCTGAAATGTAAGCAGACGCGTCCAGAATTTTAAGTTGGGTCGACGACTCCATTTCCTACGACTAAAACCATTACACCACACGCCCCCAATATTATTATAAAGTCTCCTGTAGTAGCAGTACTAACTACTAGCCAATTGTGTTTGTTTTTGTTAAATAAGTGTTACATAATCATTAGATACCTAATGGTTATTGTTGCATACTGGTTTCTTCAAACTCACGCTACTCTGACTCGTATACGTTGCGGGTATACAGCGGACATCGTTCCTGACCCCTAGACGATGTATCTAGTAGTCAGCTATTGAACTTCAATAACAACAGATACGCGTATACAAAAGATGACTCTTCTTTATTTTCTTCGGTGTGTGGTAGGTGAGTGGCGGGCAGGGAAAATGACACTACGACTACTTATGTGTGGTGGAAGGTGGTGTACGAGCCTCACTGCTCGCTAGCAGCGCCCGGCCGTATCGACGGTCCGACACCTTGTGCTTTCTTCGCCGTCTCCTCGGGTCTCTTTTTTGTGGGGTCTGTCCGGGTCTGCTTAAGTACCGACGACCGCCCACACATTCCTTTGTTCCTTGACCGGAAGTCCTTTCCCTTTGTTCAAGTTAGCGTTTGTCCAGATGAGTCCTTTGTCACACCTCTTTTGTTATACTAAGATTTCTGTCTCGCCTATCTATTGTCTTCTCAGTTCAATTTTCCTTTGTCTTTTCGACTTCCCGCGCAAAACAAACAGTCAATCTGCAACATTATGACAATAGTGTAGAAATCATATTAGTACAGCTGATGGCCTTGAGAGTGATTGACGGCGTTTGACCTCACTCTCACCTTGCGTTCTGGAGAGAACCGTGAGAACCGGAACCCCGATAGAAGCCCCCTTCCGGTTTAAGGGGTAAGCAACTCAGTCAGTTAGAGTTCGAACTTAGAAGCGAAGCTAGCAAGATGTGAGTCTCACTGCGTGATTGTCTGGTCTGGGGGTCTACGAATAAAGTAACATCATCGTAAATCGAAGTCTTGTGTTTATTACTAAAAACTAACAATGACACAAGGCTTCTGATAAGAGTGATTCCCAACGGAAACCAGACCGAAGTCCCCAAGAAACACCACGACAAGACCAGACCAAGATAGATGATAGAAGAACCAAGCCGGACCAGAAGAGAAGTATATAACATATAGATACTTAGTGCCGGTAAGAAGGCTATACAACATAAGAAAGAAAATGTAATAAATGTTAATCATAAGATTCTGAATTTAAAAAGATGTGTACCTAGCCAAACAACTTTTGAAATCAAAGTATTGTTTATTTAGACTAGAAGCAGGCAAAAGGGATCAGGGACAATGTCTGTAAGTGAATGGTGGGTCACATCTATCACCGTAGTCCTTGCAGCATACAGTAAGGATCTATCGCGTGGAAGATGGCGGGCACAAACAGCATGATTGTTGTTTCGTATCATTGTATAAGTCTTATATACCAGATGTATTCGCGGGCTTTTTTACCAGATTTCGCTTTACTCATTACCAGATTTTAATAAACAATATTACATGGCCCATCAACATCTATGAGAGGAATAACAATTCTTACCAGAGAAATAGTACGTAGAATGGTGTTTATGACTTCTGTGTACGTTTATAAATACCCTCCCCTCCCCCCCCAAAAAAAACGACCATCTAAGCCACCGTCTATTTCCTTTGCGGGTCAGATTATCATAATATTTCTCCAAGGAACTGCGGACCGGATAATTATGGATTGCGGGCCGGATCTGGCCCGTGGACGGTAAGTTGCTAGAATTCTAGATAAGTACCAACTTTTGGTACTTTTTTATCAGCCGTCTCAATAAATTTTGAAAAACAGTTTTTGGCAAAAAAACATGATTGTTTCTAATAGCAGAACCTTCTTTATTTACAAGATCTAGTTATGTGCGACTAATTCTTTATTTCAAGACAGAGAATTCATCCCAAGAGTAAGATTTAAGGCTAGTAAGAAAATTAAAACAGATAGAACAGTGTATCTTCCACACTGCATCAAAAGAGGTGCTTCAAATAATAAAATAATAAAAAAATGCTGAAGTAATTATAGGGTGTGTCAAAAATTATCAAGATTTTTTGTACTTTTTTGACACTCCTTGTATTATGAAAAACAAAAGTTCCATTCATTCTTCATTTCTATTTTGGTAAATACAGCTTTACACTTGGTACTTTTTGACACACCTTGTGTTATGAAAAAATTACAGTAGTCATAAAGTTAGTGGTAATACTGATACAAATTTGGGAGTTTTGAAGACACTTGTTGTCACAAGACCCATAGTTATAACGCAAGTACAACTACTTCCTTAAATTACATCTAATGCTGAAATTTCAATTTTGGAGCTCTGGGGATTGTGGAGTACCCCTTCATCGTCATTACCAGGTCCGCTCTGACCCGGAGTTGGAGTACTTGTTAGGGTCCCATAAATGGATTAAATCGAGCGAAAATGAGGTTAAAAAGTATTTTAAAAATGGGTTTATTCAACAATGAATAAAACAACGGCTTCGGCATAAGATAATCCAATAGGTTAACATGCCACTAAACCTCAACCCACAACCAACCAGCCATCCACCCAACAACCAACCACCAACCAGCCAACCGACTACTAGTAGAAATAACAACAACAACAATGAAAAAAAATTAGATCAGTATATTAAATGACTAAACCACCCGAATTAAATACCAGTAATAACATGAACAACAGGTGCGCTGAGGCTTCAGCTAAACTTATAAACAGGAGACATCAAAGAAATGTTCTTGGAACACAAAGACAGCAATATTTTTCCCCCTTTTTTTTTTTTCTAGCTTTAAACAAACTCGTTGCAGCATAAGACGCTTGTGAAAAATGCGTCAGAAAAAAAAAAAAAAAAAAAAAAAAAAAAAGAAAAAAAAAGAAAAAAAAAGAGACTCTACTTAAACATGCAGGTGTCTGTTCGTTCTTTCTTTGTTTCCAACGTAATAACTCATGTATCTTTTGACCAATCGGAACGACGCTGCGCAAACTTCGCGCGCGTGGAAAAAGACTGAATACAAAACAGCATTTCTAAAAGTTCATAAGAATTGTTGTAAAAAGTTTTAAAGTTGGCAGAGTGAGCTATTATCAGTATCAGCCGAACAGCGACGGAGTCTATCTCCTTTTCTCAAGCGCTAGATCAAGGAGATTATTTTGGCGTCTGAGATGGAGCACCACACCTACCATCAACTCTTCACTTTACAGCACTGATCCCTGCACTACTCATGAGAATTGTTGTAAAAAATTGTAAAGTTGGCAGAGTGGGCAATTGTCAGTATCAGACGAACAGTGAGGGAGTCTATCCCCTTTTCGGGAACGCAAGACCAAGGAGATTATTTTGGCATCTGAGATAGAGTACCGCACCTATCATCAGCTCTGCACTTTACCGGACTGATCCCTGCGCTACACATGTGCTGAATTGGCTAAACCGGCTCTATGTATGTATTAGAATACAGTGAGCGCCACATCTATCGTCAGCTTCCCACTTTACCGTATAGATCATATTACTCAATCTGTGCGATTCATACGCTGGTTGGCGAGGGTCAGAATCGAACTCAAAACGTGATTCCAAGGCGAGTGTTCTAGTAAGTGACCTTAATTAAGAATGTTGATTTTAGTAACAGGAAATGCACATGCGAAAAATGTAAACACATCCATATATATATATATATATATATATATATATATATATAGTCATAGAAGAAGTTATCTCCCGACCGCGGTTTCGGTGTTACTCTAACACCTTCATCAGGGGGATTGAGTGGATATTTTCGAAAATATCCACTCAGTCCCCCTGATGAAGGTGTTTTACTTGGAATCACGTTTTGAGTTCGATTCCGACCCTCGCCAACTCAGCGTATGAATCGTACAGATTGAGTAATATGATCTGTACGGTAAAGTGGGCAGCTGACGATAGATGTTGCGCTCACTGTATTCTAATACACACATAGAGCCGGTTTAGCCAATTCAGCACATGTGTAGCACAGGGATCAGTCCGGTAAAGTGCAGAGCTGATGATAGGTGCGGTGCTCCATCTCTACGACTCTTAATGCTCTATATTCACAATATGATGAGCCCTATAGGATTAACTACTTACGCTATGTTCACATAGTACTACCCATCAATGAATATATATATATATATATATATATATATATATATATATATATATATATACTCATGTTCCTTAATTGTACGATCGACCATTATCATCTTGCAACACCCTCTGGTTAAAAATGGGACCGTCAAAATTGTCTAAGATGTCAATGCAAAAACGTCAATCTTGATTATCACCTCGGATAAATAATAGACAATTCCGTTTTTATTATAAAAGAAAGAAATGGAAGAAAAAGGACATACTACACAGAAAAATATTATGAGAAAGAAAGAAAGAAAGAAAGAGAGTAGGGAAACAAAAAAGTGAGTTGGTGAGCGCTAACGCTAATCTGTTTCAGTAGGACATTGAAAAGATGAAAAGAAGGAAAGAAAGGGGGAACAAAGAGTGAGAGAGAGAGAGTTAAATCAAGATTATGATACCTTTTATGTATAGGGCCAGTTCAGTCCAGACGGAAGAGCGTCAGCCTAAGAATCCCAAGGTTCCAGGTTCAATACCGACCCTCGCCAACTCACCGCATGAGTATCACAGGGATATGTGCAGTAAAGCGAGGAACTGGTGGTAGGTGTGGCGCTCCACCCCAAACGCAAAAACAATATCCTTGGTCTAGCGCTAGTGAGAAGGGGATAGACTCCCTGGCTGTATGGCTGATACCGAAATGCCCCTCGCCGCCCGCCGATTTTACTTTAATATTTTGAAGTATTTTTGCAATACCTCTTAAGTAAACCTATCAAACGTTGTAATAATTAAATTAATCATTCTGTGGTATATCCATCTAGTCTCATTCATCATATCAAACAAGGAGCGAAAAGGAGTGAAAAAGAGAGGAAAGAAGCCGCCACAGAAAAGAGAGCCAGAAGGAAGGAGAGACAACAGCAACTCCAGCAAGCACCACTGTTTGTTTGTGGTCGATGCACCAGAGATTGCCATTCAAAAATTGTCCTGTTCAGCCACTCACGCAGATGCAGGACACTACGCCATCGTCTTTAGCTGACGGAAGGATGCTAACAATACCTTTTGTTTATTTAATAGCGTATAATCTAAGGATGCTTAGGGATATGGTCACTCAATTTTCGCTGCTTATTGATGAGATCACGGCGAATAGTTTTAGCATATTAGATTTTGAAAATTCTAATTGTTTCTAAAAGTTGTTTAAAGTCGTTTACAATGTAAGTTAAACTAGGAAGGGCTCGTATCGTAACGGTTATCATCGTAGAAAGTGAATTCGGCTACTCGAGTTCAAATCTTTAACGAGGTAATTTGCATTTCACAAAGCGATAAGAATCCAACTATTCCCCCTCCAGCTAGGTAGTAGAACAAACTAGGTTTTTTTAATCTAGGTATGGCAACCGGTCTAGGAGAAGGAAAACTCTGAATTCAAACCAGTTGTAGACCTGGAGAGGGATGGACACTCTTAAGTCCAATACTCGCTACATGAGTAGAGACCCTCAACTAAAAAGTTTACAATTATAATAATGTAGAACTAGAATCTTACTTTGTGATTGTCAGGTTAGCTAAACATAATCTTTATATTTTTTTACCATATAAAGAAGACATATATCTGAAAATTTTCCACTCAAAAAAAAAAAAAAAGATTATATCTTTCTTTCCATTACTTATACTAGTACAAAATAAAAAACACCCCCCGGGCGATGTAAAAATAGATTTTTGAAACATATTGCCTGAGGGTGGGAGTAAGTAAGTAAAATCATCAAATTCATTAAAGGATTAAAAAATAAAACAATTTAAAATGTAAACTTTAAATATATATTAAAATAAAACAAACTATATATAGATATATAATACCAGTCATGTATTTATTAAAACTTGTTTTAAAAAACAATGAGACTGTCTAATGTTGCATGTTCAAATTTTGAGTGTACTTATTCTATGTTATGATGTAATTTGACGTAAGCAGTGACGTAATTTTTGTTACGGGCAAAAACCGGAAGCGAATCTCCAGTATTGATAGATTAGCAAATATATGCAACTTCCGGGTGCAGTTATTTAAGTTTTGATGTGATGAAATATATTAAATTAGAAACACTAATGAAACTAATTAAAAATGCAGATAAAATGATTTGAAACAGAGCGGGGATATAATCGGAAAATAGAACAACTTTGAAACTAACTCTTCCATCGTTCCCAATCAATCCCGTCTTTCATTGTTAAATTTTCCTAATTAACTAATTAGTTAAATTAGGAAGTGATGAATAAAATTACAGCTATTTCTTCTTGTTAATAGATTTCTTTTAAAATTTATCCCAGAGATTTTTACTTATATGCATTAAGATAAAACTAAACAATTAAAAATCAATAATACCAAGCACATATTCATTAAAATCAAATTAATAATATCAATATGCAAATTAGCCTCCCGTTCACACTGTAAATCGCTATTTTGTTGAATATCTAAATAAAATTGTTTGTTATTTTTATGTAGACCCGCCCAACGGGGTGGGGGTCCAGTGGCTTTGGCCCTGGATCTTTACAAGTTAATAGCGTCGATCCTGGGGGCTATCCCCCCCAGGCAATACCTGCCCCCCCTTGGGGACAGGGCTGGGTTTATTGCCCAGCACCTGAGGCGCCCCCTTGAGGGGGAATGCCGAGGGGATCGACGCAATTTTTGTTCTTTCCCACCCATGAGCTTCGGCTTGTGGGTGGGCCCACGTTAAAACGAGGCCTTGTGCCCAGCCTATGCAAGTGGGGTATAAGGCAAATACCTGTAAACACGCCCAACGGGGTGGGGGTCCACTGGGCTGGGTTTATTGCCTAGCGCCTGAGGCGCCCCCCTTGAGGAGGAATGCCGAGGGGATCGACGCAAATGTTTGTGCTTACCACCCGTAATTGTGATGAGAAGCAAATGCCTGTAGATTAAGCCAACGCCAGGGGCCCAGTGGTTTCGGCCCTGGATCTTTACAAGTTAATAGCATCGATCCCAGGAGGCTATCCCCCAGGCAATACTTGCTCCCTTGATTTAAAGGGGCAAGGCTGAGTTTATTGCCCAGCGCCTGAGACGCCCCCTTGAGGGGGAATGCCGAGGGCATCGACGCAATTTTTTCCACTTGCCACCCATGAATCTCGGCTTGTGGGTGGTCCCACATTAAACGAGACCTTGTGTCCAACCCATACAAGTGGGTATAATGTAAATAAATGTAGGTTAGGCCAACAGTGTTAATAATGTCAAACAGTTTTTATTAATAGTTGAGGTTTAAATAAAAATAAAGTCATGGAGAATGTGCCATAATATAACCAAGGGAATTGTGACTCGAGTAGGGATATAGTTTCGATTAAAGACAGACAAACACAAAATCTCCATTATAATAAGATTCAGAATTTTTTCTAGTTATCGGAAAATCAAACCATGTTAAGTTCATATTTTTCGTTCGGGCGATGACCACCAGGGAGCCATATTTATATATATAAATTTCTCGATGACGCTTATAAGTCCTCACAAAATATACTTCGGTGTTATGTCTGTTTTTATTGCTGCAATAACAAGCAATATGGATATATTTACGATCAATTTCAAATTTACGACCGTTTATTGAGGACAACATTCGCATTTAGACCTTCGTTGGGAACAATTTTAAAATTCAACCACGACGTTGCGTTTTCAACTAGTTTATAGAATGCAAATCCATCAACTAAAAGCTGATATATCTACAGTTAATTTATAAGCATATAAATTGGTTTTCAGTATATATATATATATATATATATATATATATATATATATATATACAAGTTTTGTTGAACTGTACAGACAATTCTTGTCGGACAAAATTTTGGTTGATCCTTTCTAATTTTCGGGCCATCTTTTTGGTGTCAGGGTGTAACTGGTGTAACAGTCCACCATCGTTTCCTACCTGATGATGGCAAACTATATTACCGAAAGCGCTCGTTTTGAAACCTTTGTGGACTGTTATACCAGTTCAACCCGACACCAAAAATATGGCCCGAAAATAGAAAGGATCAACCAAAAACTTGTCCGACAAGAATTGTCTGTACAGTTTAACAAAACTTGTATAAAAGAAAAAATGCTGCCAAAATACACTATATATATATATATATATATATATATATATATATATATATATACCGAACCTTCCATACGAGCAGGATTTGACACAAGGTCAATTTCTTAAGCGGAGTTTAACAAGTTTGAATTCAGAGTTTTCCTTCTCCTAGACTGGTCACCTAGATAAGGTTAAAGCGCACAGTCTACGCTGCTATTTGCCCATAGCTGGGGGTAGAAATGAATTCATACCTTTCCAAGGGTATTAGAGCCATGGGAAATGCAGCAGCTTCGTCCAGGAATTGAACTCAACTCGACGAGTCCATTGGTGACTTGGAGCATTTGTCTGCCTTTTAAACTGATTGGTAGGAGGTGGAATTTATGATTCTTAAGTCTAACCAGCAAATATATGCACCCTCCGGGTGCAAGTATCTAAGTTTTAATGTAATAAAAATATCGTATTAAATTAAAAAGGCTAATGAAACTAAATAAGAATGCAGATAAAATGATTTGAAACAGAGGGAGTATAATCGAAAAAATAGAACAACTGAAACTTACTCTTCCATCACTCCCGTCTTTTATTGTTATTTTTTTCTAATTTAAGTATTTAGTTAAAAGAGGAAGTAAAGAATAAAATGACAGTTATATTTTCTTGTTAATGGATTTCATTTAAGATTCATTGAAGAGATTTTTGCTTATATTCATTAAAATAAAACCAAACAGTTAGAAATCAATAATACTAAGCACATATTTATCAAAATCACATTTTTAATATCAGTATGCAAATTAGCCTTCCCGTTCATACTGTAAACCGCTATTTTGTTGTATATATAAATATAATTACATGTTGTTAGTATATAGATATGGTTAACAGTATTAATAATGTAAAACAAATTTATTTATAATTGAGGTTTGAATAAAAATAAAATCATGGAGAATGTGATGTAAATAAGAAAGGGAATTGTGACTTGAGAGGTAATATAGTTTCGGTTACAGACAGAAAAACACACAATCTCCATTATAATAAGATGTCATGTCATTTATTCCGTAATTAGAATCTCCCATATATTAAGAAAACCTAACATATTCTTTCAGTCAACTGTTTTATCTGTTATACTAACTTCATTTCATAAGGTTTGTCCGCCATGTCGACTGTGGCGTTATAATACACCAACTGCTCCTCTGCAGAGGAGTAAGACCCCCCCCCACCAATGGAGCTACTTGTTGGCCGTGGGTAGCGATCCGTGATACTTAAGGACGGAATCTTGGTGGATGAGCAATCCATGACCTGCAACACTCCACTTAAACCCTTACTTAGGATAGACGGACGGTCGGAATGCTCCGTTCGATGAATCGGCTGGTAACGTCAAGCCCTAGCACCTATATGATTTTCCCAACCCTATTGCCCTTATGGCAAGCCGCAGCCCTTTTTATCATATGGGTGCTAGAAAGCAGTGGCCAAGGGTCTTCATGTTCTGGGATTGACATTAAACTCTATCTGAAGGTGAGGTTCCAGTTTTTGAGGTTTGTGGAATGTGGAGCATCACCATTGTACCCTGGTTCACTCTTACCCGGAGTGGTAGTACGTGTTAGGGTCCCATCTATGGGTTAAATAGAAAAATGTATTTATTAAGAAAAAATTGTGATTCCATTAAGAATAGATTTATTTCAAAACTTTATCAGCATTAAATGACCCACAGAGGTTGATATGCCGTTGTTACGTTGCGTACTCACGGTACTAAAACTCCGATAAAAAATCACAACACGAGAAACATGTCGTCACAACTCCCAGCCTTTATTAACGTGCTCGTCTAGTGGCTTCTACCAGGGAGGAGGGGAGGCAGAGAGAACGAGAGAGAGAGAACACTACTAGAATACTCCTGGGCTCTAATCAGGTCTGTACACTAGGCCCGCCACTGGCAAAAAGAGAACGAACCCTTTCTTTCTTCCCCCACGTCACCACGTGACTTCCGGTCAACACCCGACTTCCGCTTGCCCCTCAATTCTTCGTTCGGGGTCACGCTACGGTCAAAACCATCGCTCTCCTCTTTTGGGTCATCACTATTTTTTTAAGCCTTTGTTATTTGTTCCTCCTCCTTCCATTAGCAGTTCTAGCTCACAAGGGTCATATTGCTACAGCCGTAAAACAAACAAACAAACAAACAATAAGGTTTGTGACATGCCTGATTTTATCTCTATCTGAATTAGTTTTCTAATGTTCTTCTTGTCTTACTTTTAGAGATTGGCTGGCCTTGTCTTTATATTTAAGGACAGACATGCATGGGGTGGAATGCATAATATTAGTCAGGTGCTCTTTTGAAGAAAAAATGTTTTGTGATTGAGGTCTTTGAATGGTGGAACTGTTTTTGAATGTTGTCTTGATGTTGAATGGACCAAAAGTCTTTTGAATTTTTTTTCTGACACACCTCTAATGTATAGTAAACTGACTTTGGCAGTTTTCCAACTTGAAAGGTATTTATTCTACTATGTATCTGGATCGGGAATTTTTTAATTGCTTAATTATGATGAATATCTCGGACAACGAAAAAACATAACACATCTTTAGTAGCATTTTATAACGATTTTCAAATATATATATATATATATATATATATATATATATATATATATATATATAAATTGTTATAGGTGATACACCCTATAAGACTAATGGAATGCGCCAACGGGTTACTATAAGTAACAGGGAGAATTGTGGCTTGGGAGTAAGCCAATGCGAGTAAGCCAATTCGAGTAAGCCAATAACTCTATTTGTCGGACGTAATTTCCACTTATCTGTATTGTATTTGTCTACTTTCTGTTAATACATTTTCCTACATTTGTTACCCGTCTTTTTGTTCTTATTTGACCCCTTAAAACATCACAACATATATATATATATATATATATATATATATATATATATATATATATATATATATATACCCCTCCGTACGAACAGGATTTGACACAAGGTCAATTTCTTCAGCGGAGTTTAACAGGTTTGAATTCAGTTTTCCTTCACCTAGACAGGTTACCTAGCCATGGTTAAAGGGCACAATCCGCCCTACTATTTGCCCGTAGCTGGAGGTAGAGTAGTTGGATTCATACCTTTCCCAAGGGTATTAGCGCTTTAGTGAAATGCAATTTTCGTCCAGGAATAGAACCGGGTCGACAAGTCCATTTCTTACGAGTCTAACCATTACAACACTCACCTCCAACACGATTTTGAAATATACAAATTCGTCAATTTCTATCATCATAATTTTTTTTGTGTACTGAGGTACATATATTTGAATGCATTTGTACAAATACACACACATACATACATATATATATATATATATATATATATATATATATATATATATATATATTATGGACTCTCTCGTCGATTTCGACGCATGAGGGTTCATACAATGAACACCCACACAGTGATTTGTTTATAGTCGTGAAGACATGTGTTGGACCATCCGCACTTTTTGGTACAGTCGATAGGAAAGAATTGGTGCAACAAGGGTTGCCACAAACCCAATCAACGACCGACCTCAGGAATTTAGAGTTATCCCTCTCTTAGACTGGTTACCTTCCCAAGGCTGAAGGGCCAGTCTGCCTTACTATTTAACCCATAGCTGGAGGGAGAATATATGGATTCATACCTTTCCCAATGGTATTAGCGCTATGTGAAATGCCAACAGATTCTTCTAGGAATTGAACTCGAATCGACGAGTCCATTTTCCACGACTCTAACCACTACCCCACACGCCTCCAAATACATATATATATAAATATATATATATATATATATATATATATATACATTATATACATGTATATTCTTAGTTTTGTGTTATGTTTTTTGTTATATATATATGTATATATATTTATATATATATATTGTTTGTTTTGTTTTTTGTTATAGATATATATATATATATATATATATACATTATACATGTACATTGTTTGTTATGTATTATTTTTTTTGTTATATATATATATATATATATATATATATATATATAATCCAAAAGTTGGGAGAAGAAATCTTCCTTACGACACAAGAGTTTTATTTAAAAAAAACTGTCGCAATATATATATATATATATATATATATATATATATATATATATATATATATGTATATCCGGTTATTTGAACTTTGTTATTAGTTTTAATTACGCGTTCTATGGCTGCTAATACCATTACCGATGCTAATCCGGTATTTCCCCAGCTGAATCGTCTAAGTATCGCGTTAAGTTTTTTTTTTGTAATCCTTCTCATTGAGCATCAGTTAAGCTGCTAATCAGTGGGTAGCCCGTTCTTGCGGGTTCGAAGGGTAAGGGTGAGCCGACGCACCAATTCACGCTAAAAACGACCCACGACGAATGATATCTAAAAAAAAAAAAAAAAAAAAAAAAAAAAAATAAAACGGAATGACCCTTCGCCGAGGTTTCTATGGTGGAGTGGGGTTTTTGAATAGAAAGGATGTCCCTTTAATGTCGGTATTTGGAATGAAGGGTTTTACAGTGTGCATGTGATATAAACATACATGATTAGGTCGGGGGGAAGTGTATTGACGATCTTAGGGATCTGGAACAAAGATGAGGAATTAACGGAAATGAAAAAAAAAAAAAAAAAAAAAAAGAAAGATAGAAAGAGACCGATAGAAAAAGATGAAGGGTGAATAAGAGTGGGTAAGGGGAATAAAAAAGATAGAAGTAGTAAGTTTGATTCTAACTGGGGGTCCTATAATTCTAGCCTAACCAAACTCTATATTTTTCTGACTAGCCCACAGTTAGCCAACACTTGTGCTACTTTTTAATTTACAATTAATAATGAGTCTAATAAGTAAATATAAGAAGACTGGGACCCTCAAGCTTGGTTTTGGTATCCTTGGTTTAATATCTATTATTCTTTTCTATAAGGCTTATACAGCTCTGTAATATTTCCAGATAATGGAAATATTTATTTTACATAGGTTCCCACTTTATTTAATTTTTAGACATCTATCAATAATGGAGATTCGCTTCCGGTTTTTGTTGTAACAAAAACTACGTCACTGCTTACGTCACATTACCCAAAATCGTCATAACATAGAATAAATACACTCAGAATTTGAACATGCAACATTAGACAGTCCTCATTGTTTTTTAAAACAAGTTTTAATAAATACATGACTGGTATTATATATCTATATATAGTTTGTTTTATTTTAATACATATTTAAAGTTTACATTTCAAATTGTTTTATTTTTTAATTCTTTAATGAATTTGATGATTTTACTTACTTAGGGTACAAACTCGCTGACATTGAATTTTTTACTCCCACTCCTCAGGCAATATGTTTCAAAAATCTATTTTTACATCGCCCGGAGGGTGTTTTTTATTTTGCTAGTCTCAATAATAGTCTCTAAATAACTTGAAGACATAACATGTAAAAAACATCAATCCCTATAAAATTCTATATAAGAAATGTAATTTTTATATTAGAATTTTCTACAATTCATTTTCTTTTTAATGATATGAATTATATAAAAAGTGGTTCAATCTTTCTTTGCAAATGAATTAGTTTTTGTCAATGGCTGTCAGTTTTTTTGTTTTGTTTTTGTTTTTTAACAACTGTGATACATAAGCTTTCATTGCAGTTTTGTTAAATAACACTGTTTTACAAAAAATATTTTTTGTCTGAGGCAAGAATGTGAATAGATGTTTTTTTTACTAATTTGGGTGTGCTGAATTCAAATTTATAAACAGTTTTGCTCTATCATCTCTAGTTTTTCTGTCTTTTAAATAGTCTCATTTTAGTATATACAAAGTATATACGTGCTTATTTCAACAGTTGCAGCAGCTTATTACAGATAAAACAGGATAGATAAAGAACATTGACGGAATAAATATACTTGGCTGACACAATGTACACAATTCATAGTACCGCAGACAGTTAGAAATGTGTTTTCTTAGATGATCTGCTGACTGCCAGTGCACTACTGGCCAGTGCACTACTGGCTGTTGATTGAGACAGTTAAGCGTTTGTTTGGCTACGCTTAACTGCCAAAATCTGTCGATATATAGCTATATATATAATACTATAACTTACATTTATTGCATAATAACTAAAAAAGAAGACATAAGTCACACAACATTAGAAATTAACCCTGAATGCATATACGCCTTTATGTACAGTATGTGTACAAAATGTACAGTATGCATATCTAAAAAACTAGAGGTGATGAGTAAAAACGGATTTCCAATCTGAATTCAGCACCCCCAAATTAGGTTAAAACAGCTATTTTTGTGCTTGCCTCAATTTATTGTAAACCAGTGTAATTGATAGGCATAGCCGATCATTTTTTTGTAAGGAAGTGCAATATAGAGTTTAAGATTAATGGTAACATGGTGGCATCGTGTTTGAAAGATTCAAGGAAACAATTCGAGGAAAAAGTGCGAATGGATGAATAAATTTTCAGTTGAAGAAAGCAGCAGCGAAATATGACGAAAGAGAAATCTATCAATAATGGTGTTCCTTAATTTTCCGACCGTTATCAACTTGCAATAACCCTATGTTTAAAATGAGACCATTCAATTCGTCCAAGATGAAATACAAAAATGTAAATCCTGATTATCTGGTGTCGCTTATCCGCCGGATTCTTACTTCTTATAAGTGTCGTCATCTCAGCTAAATAATGGACCTTCTGTTTTTATTATGAAGAAAGAAAGGGAAGGAAATGGACATGTGACGCAAAAAAATATAATAAAAAAGAAATAGAGCAGGCGAAAGATAAAGAGAGACGGGGTGAGCGCATGGAAGCGATAACACTGATTTGTTTCAATCGAATATAATGAAAATATAAAAAGAAGGAAAGAAAGAAAAGAGAAGAGAGAGAGAGAGAGAGAGAGAAACATCAAGATTATCATAATTTTTATTACATATTAAACTATTTATTTTATTTTCAGACAGTTTTACGGCATATCAACATCAGTGGGTCATTTAATGCCGATAGGTTTTGCAATAAATTCATTCTTAATAGATACTCAATAGTGTTTTTTTTTAATTCATAAACACATTTTTGTATCTAACCCATAGATGGGACCCTAACAGGTACTACCAATCCGGGTCCGAGTGGACCAGGGAGTAATGATAATGAAGGGGCATCCACATTCCACAGACCTCCAGAACTGTAACCTTACCATCATACCCATAATATCATACCCAGGACATGAAGACTCTCAGGCACCGCCTTCTAGCATAAGAAAGTGTTGAGAATTGCCATAAGGGCAATAAAATTGGGACAATCATATGTGCAAGACTTGATGTGACCAGCCGATTGATCAGAAGGGGCCTCTCCGACCGTCCGTCTATCCTAAGTAAAGGCCAAAGTGGTCTTGCTTGTCATGGACCGCTCAGCCACCAGGGATCTATCCTTAAACATCACGGGTCGCCAACCCCGATCAACAAGTGGCCTCATTTGGGGAGTCTTACCCCTCTGCAGAGGTGCAGTCAGTGTATTCTAACACCCTAGCCGATATGGTGGTTCAGCCAGAAAGGACTTAGTTTTTAGGAATGGTGTGCACTTGGATTAATCGGAAGCAAATATTTACAGAATTGCCAAACTGTAGAAAAGTTTTCATAAAATTCTTCGATTTCGTATTTTCTTATTTCTTTACCCTCATTCTTCAAATAAATTGTTGACAACTTTCAACTTTTTCTTTTGGGATAAAAAAAAAAGTAAAGTGGTCGGGGCGGCCTAAAGTCGGTATCAAGCCAGTCAGCGAGGGAGTCTATCCCCTTTTCAATAGCGCTAGACCAAGGAGATTGTTTTTAGCATCTGAGGTGGAGCGCCACACCTACCATCAGCTCCTTACTTTACCGCACATATCCTGTGCTACTCATACGCTGAGTTGTCGGGGACCGGTATCGAACAAGGAACCTTGTGGTTTCTAGCCGAACGCTCTACCGACTGAGCTAACCCGGCCCCTTAATACCATGATAAAAGACATGAATCCATTTCCGACCCCACCCCACACTCACTGCCCTATGGAAAAGTTGTAACGAATAAGAGTATTATCTTTAATTATTGTAAGCTATATTTATAAAAACTAGCAAATATATGCAGCCTCCGGGTGCAAGTATTTAAGTTTTAATGTAATAAAATATTATATTAAATTAGAAAGGTTAATGAAACTAAATAAGAATGCAGTTAAAAAGATTTGAAACAGAGGAGGGTATAATAAAAAAAATAGAACAACTGAAACTTACTCTTCACCACTCTCGTCTTTCATTGTTATCTTTTCTAATTTAAGTATTTAGTGAAAAGAGGAAGTAAAGAATAAAATGACAGTTATTTTTTCTTCTTAATGGATTTCATTTAAGATTCATTGAAGAGATTTTTGCTCATATTCATTAAAATAAAACCAAACAGTTAGAAATCAATAATACTTAGCACATATTTATTAAAATCACATTTTTAATTTCAATATGCAAATTAGCCTTCCCGTTCACACTGTAAACCGCTATTTTGTTGTATCTATAAATACAATTGCATGTTATTAGTATGTAGATATGGTTAACAGTATTAATAATGTAAAACAATTTTATCAATAATTGAGGTTTAAATAAAAATAAAATCATGGAGAATGTGATGTCAATAACAAAGGGAATTGTGACTTGAGTAGTAATATAGTTTCGGTTACAGAGAGAAAAACGTACAATCTCCATTATAATAAGATAATGACTTGACTATAGAAAGAATCTTGTGTATGCCCAAGCAACGAACCTTTGGTATATTTTTCTATTGCTGCTGCTGCTGATGATGATGATGATAATGATGATGATTGTTCATTTATATTTTTTTCAATTTGTCTCATTCAACCTTTATATTTTGTCAGTTCAAGTTCATTAGAAATGGTAGTACCTGTTTCTCTTTTGACATTATTTTCTTTCTATCCTTAACTTTCTTCTTTCTTCTTGGATGAATTATTTAGTTGTTGGTTGAATGACACCATCTGTCTCGTCGTTTTTACTTTTTGCTTTTTCTTGTATATTCTCTCTCTCTCTCTCTCTCTCTCTCTCTCTCTCTCTCTCTCTCTCTCTCTCTCTCTCACTCCTCTTCTGTTGTCTTCTCAGCTTGTCTCCATGATTCCAGGTTCAAGAAACCCAACCTCCCACTAACATCTGTTTTGTTTGGACAACAACTTTCTCATTTGTTGCAGACACCCTTAAATTCCTCTTCCATAATTCCCACGTACGGTTTAGTTCAGTCGGTAGAGAGAGTCCAACAAGGAACCACAAGGTTACTGGTTCGATACCGGGCTTTGCCAACTCAGCGTTTGAGTAGCACAGGGATCTGTGCGGTAAAGTGAGGAGCTAATGATAGGTGTGGCGCCTGCCTCAGACACCAAAACAATCTCTTTGGTCTAGCGCTAGTGGAAAGGGGATAGACTCCCTCGCTGTCTGGTTGGTACCGACAATAGGCCACTTCGTTGACTTTGCTTTTTCTTACATTCCTGATATTCCCTATAAGAGACGTATTCTTGAATGAAAAACAAAAAGTAAAAGTTAGCAAAGTGGCTTATTGTCGGTATCAGACGAACAGTGAGGTAGTCTATCCCCTTTTCGCTAGCACTATACCAGGGAGATTGTTTTTTTCTGAGGTAGAGTGCTACACCTACCGTCAGTTCCCAACTAACCAAATTTTTGCTACTCATGTGCTGAGTTGGTGGGGAGCGGCATCAAACTAGGAAACTAGCGCTTCCTGTGAGGGTTAAACCGGCCTCTTGAGATAACCCAAGAAAAAGCTTTTTTTCTCGGTTCCAGTTATTTTTAACTAAAGGACAAAGACCTTTCAGAGAGTAATCAACACATAGAATGATGGCATGGTTCTTGCAGAAATTAAAGAAAATCAGTCTATTTTTTATTTGATTTTTTTCCTTGGCCAATAATATTGATAAACAATAATAGGATACGCATGGTTGTATTCTACAATCATGACAATGAAGTATGTATTTAGCCAACCCCTCCGTAACCGGTACAATGTGACACAAGGTCAATCTTTTAGCGGTAAAAGCTGGTTAATACTAAGAGTTTTTCTTCACCTAGACTGTTTGCATAACCAAACCTAAAGTGCACAGTCGATCCTATTATTCTCCCACAGCTTAAGGAAGAATAGATGGATTCGTACATTTTTCAAGAACATTAGCGTCAAAAGAAATACAAAGTGACTCTTTCAGAATTTAAAACCAACCACTGTTTCATAGACAGGATGTGACACCAGGTCAATATTTGAGCGGTATAAATCTGGTTTAAATTCAATTTTCCTTCTCCTAAACTTATTGCCTCAACAAGCCTGAAATCACTCTGTCACTATTTCCCGCTAACGGGGGAAAGGAAAGATGGATTCATGCCTTTTCCATGGATATTAGCGCCAAATGAAACGCAAACAGCCGCGTCCAGGACTTGATCTCGGCTCGACGATTCTATCTCCTATAAGAATTATTGTTAAAGAAAAGTGTGTTACATGTACGCATTTATTCGCAACATCAGTTTTTGAGGTGCGTGGTGTAATGTTTAAAGTCATTGGAAATGAAACTCGTTGATCCGAGTTCAAATCCTGGTCGAAGCCGTTTGCATTTCAAATAGCGCTAATATCCCTGGGAAAGGTATGCATCCAACTACTCTCTCTCCATCTATGGATAAATAGCAGGGCAGGCTGGGCCCTTAACCTTGGCAAGGTAACCAATCTAGGAGAAGGAAAACTCTGAATTCAAACCTGTTAAATTCCGCGTGAGAAATTGACCTTGTGTTGCATCCTCCTCGTGCGGAGGGTTTGGTATATATATATATATATATACATATATATATATATATATATATATATATATATATTTAAGAAATGGATATAAAGTAACCTACTCGAGTTTCATCATCTGAATCGTCAGGGTTACATCCGCTGAATTAATCGAGTTTTCGATTAATATTAGTTGGTACCACGTATGTCTGTTGAAACAGGTCTTATCGTTATAGATATATATTAATCGAAAACTCGATTAATTCAGCGGATGTAACCCTGACGATTCAGATGATGAAACTCGAGTAAGTTACTTTATATCCATTTCTTAAATAAATGTTGCTCTACATTGTATTGAGCACTTTGTATTTGTTTTTTCACGGTCTTAACCCCTGGATACTGTGCGCTCCCAACGATCGAAACCGTACCCACCGGTAAGCCACTACTCATATATATATATATATATATATATATATATATATATATATATATATGTGAATCATTTCACTAACAAAGACCACAAATTTGAGACACAACGACTACAATAATTTACCACAGGCTCAGTGTAACTATTTACTGAAAATATAACGTTAATATCAATTGTATTTAAGCACAATCCAGAGAACCTTGATTTCGTCGTATCCAAAAAAGCAGAGACAAATTATAATCGGTTTAATTCTGTTTAACAATACTCTCTTTTAAATGCGTCTCTTGCTTCATTATACTCAATTATACTTTCTTGGAACATATTACCCGGAATATTTGGAATTTTAAAAAATGTTGATTGTTCGGTTTGGTTTGTTTTACGGCATATCAACCTCAGTGGGTCATTTAATGCCGATAAAGATTTGAAATGAATTCATTCTAAATGGAGACTCAATTTTTATAAATACATATTTCTATTCAACTCATTGATGGGACCCTAACAAATACGACCACTCCGGGTCAGAGTGGACCAGGGAACAATGGTGATGAAGGTGCTCCATATTCCCAAAACCTCCAAAACTGGAAACTCACCGACAGAGAGAATTTAACGTCATTCCCAGGACATGAAGACCCTCTGACACCGCCTTTTAGCATCCATGTTATAAAAAGGGTTAGGACTTGTCATTAAGGCAATAGGGTTGGGGCAATCATATAAGTTCTAGGGCTTGACGTAACCAGCCGATTGATCGGAGGGGGCCTCTCCGACCACCCGTCTAGCACATATATATATTTACCAACCCCTCCGAACGAGCAGGATACGACACAAGGTCAATTTCTTAAGTGGAGTTCATCAGCTTTGAATTCAGAGATATCCTTCGCCTAGACCGCTTGCCTAACCAAGGTTAAAGAGCCCAGTCTCCCCTACTATTTACCCATAGCTGGAGGGAGAGTAGGATTCATACTTTTCCCAAGGGTATTAGCGCTAAGTGAAATGTAATTACCACGTCCAGGATTTGAACTCGGGGCTACGAGTCCATTTCCCATGACTTTAACCATTACACCACGCACTTCCTACTAGCACATATAAGAGCCAAAGTAGAGTGTTGCATGTTATGGACTGCTCATTCACAAGAATCTCACCCTTACGCATCACGGATCGCCCCCCCGGCCAACAGGTGGTCCTATTAGGGGGGTACTACCCGTCTGCAGAGGTGCAGTCGGTGTATTCTAACGCCCCAACCGACAGGGTGGTTTAAATTGTTATTTTGTTTATTAATTCATTGTTATTTGCAACACTGTCAAAATGGTTACAAGACAACGGCATTGTTTGTTGTCGTGACTGTCAGGGGATGTGTCTATCCGGATTCGCAAGTTGATAGACAATACAAATAGAGTATTAACGGATTGAGACACTTCTCAACTGAAAGAGAGAGAGAGAGAGAGAGAGAGAGAGAGAGAGAGAGAGAGAGAGAGAGAGATGACCCACCAGGGA
>CM042145.1:65138091-65190591 GCA_023376005.1 Doryteuthis pealeii | reverse complement strand
CAATGGAGCCACCCGTTGCCCGTGGGCGGTGACCCGCGACACTTAAGGCTGGCAGCCATGACATGTAATACTCCAATTTTCCTCGCTAGACAGGCGGTCGAAGAGCCCCACGCTCCGTTGAATCGGCTGTTCACGTCAACCTCTAACACCTATATAATTGTCCCAACCCCATTTCCTTGATGGCAAACCCCCAAGCTTTTTTTTATCATATATATGGCAGAAGGCGGTGGTTGAGGGTCTGAATGTCCTGTGTATGACGTTAAACTCCATCTGATGGTGAGGTTCTAATCCTTGAGCTCTTGGGAATATGAAGTAATTTTTATACCATTTTTATACCATTACTCCCAGGTCCACTCTGACCCGGAGTGCTTGTACTTGGAGCCCCCTCTATAGGTTAGAAAGAAAAACATGAATTTTAAAAAAATTGTTAAGAAAATTGAGTAACCATCAAGAATGATAAAACATCTTTAGCATAAAGTGGCCCGGCAAGGGTTGAAATCGACCAACCAACGTATTGGGAGTTAGAATAGAGTTTCATTTAGAATGTGATCGGAAAAATAAGACAGTAATAATTGAATAAAAATAAGCGGGGTAGCCTATTGTGGTATCAGACATACAGCGAGGGAGTACATCCCCTTTTTGCTAGCGCTAGTCCAGACGTTTGCACAGTTCCAAGCGAAGTACCGTTCCTATCCAGTCAAGATTATTTTCTCCTTCTTCTGATTCACTTTACTGAATTAATTTATAATACAATTGCCGGTATAATTTCTACCTCGGCAAATTATTTTCTACTTTTGCTCTTTTTTTTTTTTGTTTATCTTAGTCTCGTTATAATTGGTTATTATGGGATTGTTTTAGTTCGCGGTTAATAGCGATTCATTTTCTCTCTTCAAATGTCCTTTTAGCAACCACGCCTATGTTGTCTCATCTGCAGTTATTGTTTGTTTGTTTGTCTGTCTGTCTGTCCGTCTGTTTGTTTGTTTGTTTTGCATTGTCCTTGTCTCCTTTTTCAGTTTTCCGATCTGACAATTGTTTTTCTTCTCAATTCTACTTCAAATAATTGTACAATTCTTAAGTCTCTTAACTCTCAAATTTTCAATGCAAACAAGTTCTTGTCTTTCTCCTTTCAACGTCATTTCAATCCCCAAGTTCTTCTCTTGCTCATTTGAGGAAGGACCTTGATATGTTGAAATAAATACTACGTAGACATTTTTTTTTATTTTATTAAATTTGCTGAGTCTAATTTCAAACGTTTCCATTATTTCTCTCTATTTTCTTAACTCAGCTTCTTGTATATATTTTCACGTTCAGCATCCTGATAATGTTTTGGTTGTATAATTCAATTCCTTATATTGCTTCTCAATTTATTTATGTAGGCGCGTGGTCTAATGGTTAGAATCATTGGGAATAGACGCGTGGTCACGAGTTCAATTCCTGGACAAGGCTGTCTGCATTTCACATTGTGCTAATAACTTTGAAAAGGTATGAATCCAATTCTCCCCCCAGCTATGGATAAAAAGCAGGGCAGACTGGGCTCTTTAACCATGGTTAGGTAACCAGTCTAAGAAAAGGAAAAATGAATTAAAACCTTTTAAATTCCGCTTAAGAAATTGACCTTGTGTCGCATCCTGCTCGTGCAGAAGGATTGATAAATATATTTATTGCTTCTCTTTTTTTTTTTCGATATATCACCAGTATATTTCTAAAATTTCTCTTTTACCTTGCCGAGTCAAATGTTTTGCAATATCCCTAACTACATGGGGCCGGGTTAGCTCAGTCGGTAGAGCGTTCGGCTAGAAACCACAAGGTTCCTAGTTCGATACCGTTCCACGCCAATTCAGCGTATGAGTGGCACAGGGATCTGTGCGGTAAAGTAAGGAGCTGATGGTAGGTGTGGCGCTCCACCTCATATGGGTCTAGCGCTATTGAAAAGGGGATAGACTCCCTCGCTGAGATACCGACTTTTCGACTTTAATTACTTACTACCTAGTTTGATAAAAAAAATGGCGGAAAAAATTATTAGTAAACCTAAAATACAAGTCGTTTGCCTGATTCATTGTTTCATAACCATATATTGTTCAACATTCGAGGGTGGTTGTGTTGAAAACTGTTTTTGAAAAATAATTTGTTTACAAACACATTAGACGCATGAAATAAGCATCCTGAAGAAGGCAAAAGCCAGAAACCTTATGTAAATGCTCCCTAAAACCTCTATATAAACAGTTATATTTAATTATATTTAATAAATACAGGTCTTACATTTATAATTGAGCACTTTATTTTCCTTTATTTCATCTCGGAACGCGGGACACTGCTGGAGAAGCAAGGACGAACTCCTCCTGTGGAAGCCAGCACATGGACAAGTCAGTGTGGGCCGACCAGCAAAAACGTACGTTGATCAGCTCTGTGCGGATACGGGATGCTGCATAGAGGACCTCCCGAGAATGATGAACGATAGGGACGGATGGAGAGAGATTGTCATGGATATCCGCGCTGAAAGTGCGACATGATGATGATGATGATGATGATGATGATGATGATGATGATGATGATGATGATATATACTTATTATTTGTAGTATTAGCAAAAGCATGCGCTCTCGGGGCGCAGGTATTTAAGTTTTGATATAATTAATATTATATTGAATTAGAAAGACTAATGAAATCAAATACGTATACAAAAAGGTTACAGTTATTTTACTTTATTCTGGCTGATTTTAACATTTGAGAATAAAACAATAATTTTAGAAATCAAAAACATCAAGTTTATTTATAAAATACGGTTTTATGAAAACCGCTAGGCAAATTATTCACACCATTTAGTTTATTAAATTATTGACACCATTTACTTGATTTCTAAATGATATATAACACACATCACATGAAAACATTTAAAACACACTAATAATACGGGCTGATTTGAGGCAAATATATCTCAGCTAGAGACATTGTTAATTAATAGAGACATTGTTAATTAATAAGATGCTAATCTAGAGTAAATAATGATCATTGAATATACACTGAGAACATAAGAAATGGAGACTTGTGGTATAATGTTATATAGAGACATTTCCTTCTCCTAGACTGGTTGCCTAGCCAAGGTTAAAGAGCCCAGTTTGCCCTACCATTTACCTATATGCAAACAGCCTCGTCCAGGATTTGAACTAAGATTGACGTGTCCATTTCCTACGACTTTATCCATTATACCACGGGCCTCCATTTCTTATGGTCTTCCATAATCATTATTTACTCTTAATTAGCATCTTATTTATTAACAATATCTCTATTAAGGTCTAGCTGAGATAGATTTGCCTCAAATCAGCCCATATCATTAGTGTATTTTAAATCCTGCGATGTGCGTGTTTATCAATAAGAAATAAACATGAACGTAGTTAATTGTGTGGGTAATTTGCATACCGGTTTCAATAAAACCGTATTCAATAAATAAACTTGGTGTTTTCTTTTTATTTATAGCATTATTGTAATTGGATGCATACCTTTTCATACTATTTGCGCTATCTGAAATGCTATCAGCCTCGCCCAAAAATTGAACTCGGCTCGAGGAATCCATTTCCTACGACAGTAACAATTACACTTCGCGCCTTTTCTAAAATTTTATTTAGTTCGGTTTGTTTTGTTTTACGGCATATCAACCTCAGTGGGTCATTTAATGCCGATAAAGTTTTGAAATAAATCAATTCTTAATGGATAATACAATTTTTTTATGAATACATTTTTCTATTTAACCCATAGATGGGACCCTAACAGGTACTACCACTCCGGGTCAGAGTGGACCAGGGAGCAATGGTGATGAAGGGGTGCTCCACATTCCCCCAAACCTCCAAAACTGGAACCTCACCATCAGATAGAGTTTAACGTCATTCCCAGGACATGTAGACCCGCAGCCACCGCCTTCTAGCACCCATATGATAAAAAGGGGTTGGGGCTTGCCATAAGGGCAGTAGGGTTGGGAAAATCATATAGGTGCTAGGGCTTGACATGACCCGCTAATTGATCGGAGGGGGCCTCTCCGACCGCCCGTCTAGCCCAAGATAGGGCCAAAGTGGAGTATTGCATGTCATGAACTGCTCATCCACCTGGGTTCTATCCTTAAGCATCACGGGTCGCCACTCACGGCCAATAGGTGGCCCCATTGGGGGAGTCTTACCCCTCTGCAGAGGCACAGTCGGTGCATTCTAATACCCCACCGACAGGGCGGAAAAAATTATATTTAAGCAGCAATAACGTTGTGAGCCCATTTTTAATCTATTCATGTCAACATTACAATATTCTTGTGACTTAAACTTCAATGTCGATATTTTTAATCAATGAATAAAAGGCCACGGATTTTCTTTTAGCTTCTTATAAAAATTTCTAGCGACAAATAATTTTCTTCGGTTAAGTTGTGCAGTGATAATTGGCAAGCACAATTAAAGGGTTGTAGTTACTTATAATGTTTTTTTTTCTTTTTTTCTTTTTTTCAATTCGTAATACACTACTTCCAAAAGGAAACCCCTTTGCTAGTCTTTAGTGTGTGACTGTTTATTATTATTATTTCACTCTATTCGAATTTTTCACACCTGCAGAAGCCGGTGGTTCACTGGAGGCTGAGTGACAGCAAGTCTCTTTAGATCTCCAGGTCTCTTCTCAGTTATTCTAGCCGATCTTAACAGTACTGTAGTTTGGATGGTCTCGATTTTTCCTGTGATTTTCAATTCACCAAAATTCTTTTCCTGAGTTTTAGGGACCGTTACAAGGGCACCAATTACAATTGGTACGACATTCACCTTCATGTTCCACAGTTTTCTTAGTTCTCTGGCAAGGTCCAAGTATTTGTCTATCTTTTCGCTTACTTTTATTTGCACTCGGTGGTCGGTCGGGACGGCAAAATCAACCAGATGGGAAGTTATCTTCTTCTTGGCAATCAATACGAGGTTCAGTTTCCTTACTGGGATTAGGAGATTCGTCTGTAACTCAAAATCCCAGAGAATTTTACACGTCACATTCTCCAGGACAGATTCAGGTTTGTGCATATAACATTTATTGTATGGTGAAAATTGAATTTCTTGCACAATTCCCAGAGGATTTCATTATTATTTCTTCCTTTTTGAGTTTTCACATCAGCATTACCTGATGGTCTTTCACTGAAGTCTGAGTGACAGCAAGTCTCCTCAGGTCTCCAGGACTCTTCTGAGTATTCTGGCAGATTGCAGCAGTGCAGTGTTCTGAATGGTTTCAATCCTTCCTCTGATTTCCAAACTTTCCAAACCCTTTTCCAATCCTTTTGGGACCGTTCCAAGTGCACCAACTACAATTGGTATCAATTTGACTTTCATATTCCATAAATTTTTTAGTTCTCTGGTAAGGTCCAGGTATTTGTCCATTTTTCCATTTTCCTTTAGCTTCACCCTGTGATCTGCTGGCACTGCAAAATCCACCAGTTGACAAGTTCTTTCTTTTTTGTTGATCAACACTAGGTCTGGTCTTCTTGCTGGGATAAGGTGAGCCGTTTTTATTTCAAAGTCCCAGAGAATTTTATGCGTTTCGTTCTCAAGAACAGATTCTCGTTTATGCATATACCATTTTTTTTGTATTATTATTATTATTATTATTATTATTATTATTATTATTATTATTTACTCCTTTTGAGTTTTCACATCAGTGTTAGTTGATGGTCTTTCACACAGAATCTGAGTGACAGCAAGTCTCCTCAGGTCTCCAGGACTCTTCTGAGTATTCTGGCAGATTGCAGCAGTGCAGTGTTCTGAATGGTTTCAATCCTTCCTCTGATTTCCAAACTTTCCAAACCCTTTTCCAATCCTTTTGGGACTGTTCCAAGTGCACCAACCACAATTGGTATCACTTTCACTTTCATATTCCATAACTTTTTCAGTTCTCTGGCAAGGTCCAGATATTTGTCTATTTTTTCATTTTCCTTTAACTTTACCCTGTGATCTGCTGGCACTGCAAAATCCACCAGTTGACAAGTTCTTTCTTTTTTGTTTATCAATACTAGGTCTAGTCTTCTTGCTGGGATAAGGTGATCCGTTTTTATCTCAAAGTCCCAGAGAATTTTGTGCGTTTTATTCTCAAGAACAGATTCTGGTTTATGCATATACCATTTTGTTGTGTGGTCAAAATTTAATTTTTTGCATAATTCCCAGAGGATCACCTTCCCAACCCAGTCGTGTCTAGCTTTGTATTCTCGTTGTGCTAGTTTGCTACATTCGCAGAGTATATGGTTAACAGTCTCATCTCTATTACCGCAAAGTCTACACTTACTATTCTGTTGGGTCTTATCAATTTTCGCTTTGATGTAGTTTGTCCTTATGGCATTATTTATTATTATTATTATTATTATTATTATTATTATTATCATAATATAATTATATATATCATATACATATTATGATTATACTATAATATATTATTATTATAATTATCATTATTAATATAATATATTATTATTATTATAATATAATATATTTTTCTTCTTATTATTATTTTTATTATAATATAATATATTATATTATTATTATTATTATTATTATTATTATTATTATTATTATTATTTTCCCATAATCAACATCATCTACAATAGCAACATTATTGTTTGCTTTCACTTATTTACCCATACCAATTTTTTTGTTCTTATTAATATTCATATTATTAGAAATTTCCTTTGATATACCTTGAACTCGTCCTGTGAATTAGTTGGGATCCATTTGATCCTCAGGAAGAAACATTCTTCAGCCTATGAAGTTCGAAGGAAAAGCGAATTTTTGGTTGGGCTTTGATGCTGCAAGTCATGTTGAGTTAATATCTTTTACTAATCCTTTACACCTCACAGCTGTCTAATCTATTATTATTGTTGTTGTTGTTGTTGTTGTTGGCTGGGTTTTATTTTATTTCCGGGTGTTCTTTTATCTTATTTAACAAATTAGATTATTTGTTTATTTTGTGAGTCTTTCTTTCTTCTTTTGCTCCTATATATAGTTATTTGTGTTGATTAGAATTCGGGCAAATACACACCATACAGAGTACGAAATGGGAAAAACAGCTTCAAAGTCGGAGCAGAATTCCACCTCTTATATATATATATATATATATATATATATATATATACGTTAATGTATGAGTAGTGGCTTACCGGTGGGTACGAGTACGATCGCTGGAAGCGCACAGTATCCAGGGGTTAAGACCGAGAAAAAACAAATACAAAGTGCTCAATACAATGTAGGGCAAAATTTATTTATAAAATGGATAAAAGTAACCTACTCGGGTTTCATCGCCTGAATGAAAAAATAATTCCCACAAATTAATTCACATTCTTTAATCTAATAAACAAAAACGGTTCACGATGAGTTTCGAAAACATAAACAAGCTTTCATCTATAAAAAAAAAGACCCATTTCAACGGTCATACATGGTACCAACTGACATTAATCGAAAACTCGATTAATTCAGCGGATGTAACCCTGACGATTCAGGCGATGAAACTCGAGTAGTTTATTTCTATCCATTTTATATATATATATATTATATATATATATATATATATATATATATAGGGCCGGTTTAGCTCAGTCGTTAGAGGATTCAGCTAGAAACGACAAGGTTCCTAGTTTGATACCGGCCCTCACCAACACAGCGTATGAGTAGCACAGGGACCTGTGCGGTAAAGTAAGGATTTTTTTTATTCTTGTGAACCTGTTTCTAACTCGTGCCCTTCGAATCAAGCAGCACATAACATTACAATGATATTGTGCAACGAAGGGGCGCGTGTGTAGACCGGCTATTGTCACAATTGTTATCTGTCTTTAGATTTTCTTACAATATTCGAGATCGTGTCGCGGTTTTAGTAGCCGGTGATTTTTTAAAAAGAATTGTGAATTCAGTTTCTATTTATCTCATTATTTATTGCTTACATAGAAAGATAGAAAGCCGAATCTGTCCTACTATTTACCCATAGTTGGAGTGATGCGAAGAGAATAGATGTATTCACACCTTTTCCTAAGGACATTAACACGAAGAGAAAGGCAAACATCTTTGTTAAGAATTTGAACCCGGATCGCAGAGTCCATTTTCTACGAATATAATGTCTTAAGAAGTATCTATATATTAATACTGGTGTTCCTTAATCTTCCGACCGTTATTATATTGCAACACCCTCCGGTTAAAAATGTGACCATCCAAAGATCGTCAAAGATGAAATACAAGAATATAAATACTGATTATCTGATATCCCTTATCCACCAAATTCTTATTTTTTATGAGTTTAATGGTGTAAAGATAGAGCTTATAAGTAAGTAAAGTCGTCGCGGTAGCAGCCAGACAGCGAGGGAGTTTATACCCTTTTCACTAGTGCTAGACCAAGGAGATTGTTTTGGCCCCTGTGGTGGAGCACCACTACTGCCATCAGCTCCTCACTTTACCGGACATATCCATGTACTACCCATACGCTGAGTTGGCGAAGTTCGGTATAGAACCTTGTGGTTCCAAGTCGGACGCTCTACCGACTGAGCTAAACCGGCTCTATAAAAGGAAAATTCTACATTAAGATAGTGACATTCCCCTCTAGTACTGATGGATGATGAATGAACTCAAGTATAATATCTTCTTATCATAATAGAGATTGTGTGTTTGTCTGTAACCGAAACTATATCACTACTTAGATCACAATTTTCTTAGTTACTTACGTCATATTCTTCTTGGTTTTAATTTCATTTAAACTTCAATTATTAATAAAATTGTTTTACATTATTAATACTGTTGCGCATATCTACATGCTAATAACATGCAATTGTATTTATATATTCAATAAAATAGCAGTTTACAGAGTGAACGGGGAGGCTAATTTGCATATTGGTATTAAATATTTGATTTTGATAACTATGTGCTTAGTCTTATTGAGTTTTAATTGTTTGGTTTTATCTTAACGAATAAGAGCAGAAATATCGCGGGATAAATCTTTTAAAAAGCCATTATTAAGAAATAACTGTAATTTTATTCTTTACTTTCTATTTTAACTAAATAGTTAAATTAGGAAAATTTTGCAATAAAAGACGGGAGTGATGGAAGAGTAAGTTTCAGTTGTTCTATCTTTCGATTATACCCCGCTCTAATTCAAATCTTTTTATCTGCATTCTTATTTAGTTTCTTGAGCCTTTCTAATTTGATATAATATTCTATTACATTAAACTTAAATAGTTGCACTCGGAGTTTAAAGTAAATCAAACTGTCAGAATGTCTGATTTATTTGTATTATAAATTAATTACAGTGCACACGGACTTTATGGATGCTCCATACTTGGGCAAAATTATAAAACTGTTTTTACTTGATGAGAGCACCATGATGCTTAAGGACGGAACCCTGGTAGCTGAGCTGTCTATGACATACAACACGCTACTTTGGCTCTTGCTTAGGCTAGACGTGTGGTTGGTGAGGCTCCCTCTGATCAATCAGCTGGTCACATCAAACCCTAGCACTTGCAATCATATCCATAATGTCTTAAGCAGTATCTATATATTAATACTGGTGTTCCTTAATCTTCCGTCCGTTATTATATTTCAACACCCTCCGGTCAAAAATGAGACCATCCAAAGATCGTCAAAGATGAAATACAACCCTATTGCCCTTATGGCAAGCCCAACCCTTTTTCATCATAAATGTGCTAGAAGACGGTAACTGAGGTTCTTAATACCCTGAGTATGACGTTAAACTCTATCTGATGGTGAGGTTCCAATTCTGGAGCTCTGGGGAATGTGGAGGCTCCGTTCATTACCATTGCTCCCAGGTTCACTCTGACCTGTTCGGATCCTATCTATGGGTAAAATAGAAAAATGAGGATCCTATCTATGGGTAAAATAGAAAATGTATTGAGTATCCATCAAGAATGAATAAAAGAAATACATTTTAGCATAAAATAACCCAACAAGTCGAAATGCCGTAAAATCCAACCACTCAACTGATATTTTGCAGTCAAATCCATGAGCGTTATGTGTTCGGAATGTTTTTGGGTGAAATAGAAAAATGAGTTTTAAAAGATTGAATTTACGCATCATAAATGAATAAAACAAAAACATCTTTGACATAAAATAACCCAAGAAGGGTTGACATACCGTAAATCTAACCAACCAACCCACCCAAAGCTAACCAACTATTACATGACGAGCCATTCCACCAATTCCCCCTTCGTAATGACACAAGCAACAAAGCATAAAAGTTTTTTTAAAGACACACACACAAAACCCCCCCAAAAAACTAGAAAATGTGCAAATAGATAGAAAGGCATTAGTGATTTGCAAGTTATATTTAGCGTGCGTCTTTTTTTTTTTGCCATCGACCCATCAGTTCTCATTAACTGGAAAAGACTAATTTTCCCTCTTCTCAATCAGCAACAGAGTTTTAATAAATAACGATCGACAAGCAAGCGGTGTGAGGGGGGGATGCTGCTAAGGTAGGACGAGTAGGGCAGGGGTTTCTCCTGTGTAGGTAAAGCGGCAGAAGCCAGTGTGTGTGGTGCGGGGTGGGTGGGGTGAAATGTGGGTTCGGGTTTTCCTTTTTTTTAAGCTGAAAATAGTCGTGTAGACCAAAGAAAAGCAGAGCACAAAACACGTGTGAGGATCAAGCAACATTGCTAATTATCCACATACTGCGATTGAGTCAAATTCTCCTTCTAATTTCCTCTTTTTATCCCCTCTTCTTCTTCTTCTTCTTCTTCTTCTTCTTCTTCTTCTTCTTCTTCTTCTTCTTCTTCTATTATTATTATTATTATTATTATTACGATAATGAATACTATAATTAATACGATGAATCTTCATTCTTATTCTTTATACTAAGCTGGATGCTATTATAACAAAGCTACAAGACCGCCTTCAATAACGTGATGGTTACCAATCTCAACTCACTAAATAATTCGCCAGTGTCATGAGTTCAATTCTCACTATTGTTGCGTTGTGCCAGGATAAGCTTACAAAATAACTATAATAAAGAATAAGTTCCTTTAATTGTTATTCCATTTATTCATCTATTTTTATTTATTATTTTATATTTGTTTGTATCTTGTCTTTCTTTACACTTTCTTTTGTATTATCTTTTTTCTTCTTCTATTATCTGCGTTATTCGAACTATTGTCCCCATCTTTATTCTTATTTGTACAACGTTTCAGCCGACATGCCTTCCGACCTTCTTCAGGTATTTCTTGTCGGACTCGGGAACCTTTTTTGGACTCGGGAACCTACTTTTCGGACTCGGGAACCTTCTCTTCGGACTCGGGAACCTTCTTTTCGGACTCGGGAACCTTCTTTTCGGACTCAGGACCTTCTTGTCGTAGTCGGGAACTTTCTTGTAATCGGTAGCCATCACGGAACTTTGAAGTCCGAGAAGATTCCCGAGTCGGACAAGAAATACCTGAAGAAGGCCGGAGGGCATATCAGCCGAAACGTTGTATAAATAACAATAAAGATGGGGACAATAGTCCGAATAACGCAGATAATAATAATCATCAAGCCTCATCTCAAACATTCAGAGAAATACTTTTTTTTCTCTTACATTTTTTAAAAATCTATCAAATAGATATCTCTGTATTTTGTATTTTCATTTTTATCAACAATTCCTTCCTATTATTCTATTCCCCCCCCAAAAAAAAACTAGTCTGATGCAGAATAGTGCGCAAGATAGAATATCATTAGAATCGCATTTTACGTATAAATAGCATTAGATTACGGAAACCCCCAACACTAACACTAACACTAACTTTAAATCTAAAACAAACCCTAAGACTTAACCTCACTCTAATCCTAGGGTCTCAAAGGTTTCAGGTTTTTCCGCGAAATGTAATGCTTTTCATGTAATCTAATGATATTATCTTTTGCGCGCTGTTATGCACTAGCACCGTCTTCCTTTTCATCAACTTCCCTATTTTTACTAATTTTTCATTTTTTTCACAAGTTTCTTTATCTAAGTTTCTCTTTTCTCTTATTTTGGTTTTGGTTTGGTTTTATTTATTTTACGCCATATCAACATCAGTGGGTTATTTAATACCTACAAAGTCTTAAAATAAATTCATTCTTAATGGATACTCAATTTTTTTATAAACACATTTTTCTATTTAACCCATAGATGGGACTCTAACAGGTACTACCACTCAGGCTCTGAGTGGACAAAGGAGCAATGGTGATAAAGGGGCGCCCCAGATTACCCAGACCTCCGAAACTGGAACTTCAACATTAGATAGAGTTTAACGTCATCCCCAGGACAGGAAGCCCCATCAGTCACGGCCTTCTAGCACCCATATGATAAAAAGGGTTGGGGCTTGGCTTAAAGGCAATAGGATTGGGGCAATCATATAGGTGCTAGGGCTTGACGTGACCAGCCGATTGATCGGAAGGGGCCTCTCCGACCGCCCGTCTTATTCTTTTCCTTTCTTCACATTCTTTAATTCGTTGATGAAATGGGAGATGAAATGCAACAATATCTAGTGTTGCTTTTCCGCCAAATTCTGATTTCTTATGAATGCCATCCGCTCAGCTAAATAATGCACCATTCCGTTTTTATTATCAAGAAAGAAAGATAAAAAAAAGAACATGCAACACAGAAAAATATAATAAGAAAAAAAAAGAGTATGACAAAAGATAGAGGGAGTGAGTACGCAGAAGCGATAACGCTAATTGAAACACAATCAAACATAAGGAAAAGATGAAAAGAAGTAAAAGAAAGAAAAAAGTGTGAGAGAAATCTAAATCATAATATTATACTTTTTACATATTGAACTATTTTGCAATAGCTCATAATAAACATTTCAAACTTTGTAAGTACTAAATTATCATACTGTAGTATATCCACAGGTCCTGCTTGTGTAATAATCAATGGAATAATACAGATTAGTTAGTTTATAACGACTTGCATCTACCAACTGTTTATTAACTGTTTAGTCATGTTAGTTTATATTAAGTGTGCAGTACATGAATATTTTCTTTGTGTATATATCTTCCCTTATACGTTGATTATATACTCATTATCAGAATGAATGCGATGCCAATATTAACATTAATAATAAATAACATTTATTTTTCTCCTCGATCAGGTGCAACCGTTTGCAGGATAAAGTAACAACAACATCATCAACAACAACAACAATAATAATCCCCGTATCTTTTCTCCCTGTAACACATCACTCAAGAAGTCACACTCCTAACAAATAAAACAACTTTTATTCAAAATTCCATTTATTCATCAACACAGTCTTCTTCTAGGGTGATACACTGATTCTAATACTTCTCTAACAATTCGATGCCTTTATTGCAGAACAATTTGTCTTCGGTTTCAAAATACACCTCAGTTTCCGATATCACTTCTTCATTGGAGCCGAACTTCTTTCCATCGAGCATACTTTTATATAATTATTATACACTGATTTCTTTTAGGCATTCATTAAAATTCACGTGACGAAGCTCTTAAATTGTTTCAGAGTTTGAATGATTTACATCCCTCTTTAAGGTTAGCGATAGAAGAGGAGAAACATAATAGTCTGCCCTTCCTGGACGTCTTAGTTGAAAAATGTTCCTCGTCCTTTGTGACGAGTGTTTATCGTAAGCCCACCTTTACTGGTCTCTACTTGAGTTGGGATTCGTTCGCTCCCAAATTCAGAAAGGGGAACCGAATCAAATGCTTAAAATTTAGAGCATTGATGATCTGCTCTGATTACAAGATTAATGACGAACTCAAGAAAATTATTAACATCTTTGCTGTCAATGGGTATCCCGAGGATTTGACTATGAAAGTGATCAACCAAACCATATCCGATTTCCAAAGCAACAAAGAGTTTGGTCCATCCAAGTGCCCTGTATATTTACGATTGCCGTGAATAGGAATTGTTGGTCAGACGTTGGCAAATAAGATCAAATTAGCCGTAATACGTTGTTTCAATGCAGTTAAAGTCAGGACAATTTTTACTATTAGACCTGCATTTCGCTCCACTCAAAAAGGTGTTCTGCCAATACTTGAACAAAGTTTTGTAATTTATAAATATCATTGCTAGTGTGCTGCCAGTTATATTGGCATGACGACACAACGGTTGAGTGTACGAATTAACCAACACGTCCGAGGGGAATAAGAAGCATTCCCCAAACTACATCCGGGCTCTCGCAGGCACAAGATTCTGCAATCGGTGACCACCCTTGTAGCATAAATAGTTGTAAAATCAACTACAGTGATCAGCAATTTTCCCTTCTATACACGGCTAGGACAAACCACCACCTTAATGTCCTCGAGGCAGTCACCATTTTTTTACTGCCCGTTCTTGTGTTGACAAAGACACTTAAAACACTCCCTGGTAATTTTTGCTGGGTACGTGACAGCTGAAGTGGGGGTAACGTGAAGGTATCATATACATTTTTTTTCTTTTCCTTCCTTCATATTGCTCCAACATTTACATGGTTTAATCCCCCTCTTTTACCCAATATATATACAGTGTGACTTTTTGAAAAAGCACCGGTTGTAAGGGCCCTTAAGTTTCTCTTTTCTTTCGCTCTATTTTCTTTTTATTCGTTTAAGATTGCTGATCAATAAAGTATGATACTTTTAAAAATTATATATAAATTTAGCTGTACAAAAAAATTGTTCATATATATATATATATATATATATATATATATATATATATATATATAGTATATTAGGAAAAATGAAAAAACACAGGTTTAAATGGGTTAAGTGGTGAGTTTATTGGCCGACGCTGCAGTGTTTCGATCTATTAATTAGATCATCTTCAGATCGAAACACTGCAGCGTCGGCCAATAAACTCACCACTTAACCCATTTAAACCTGTGTTTTTTCATTTTTCCTAATATACTACATACCGTCGGATTCACTTCCTTTCTTCACACACACACATACACGCACACACACACACACACACACACACACACACATATATATATATTCTTTATATAAGACCACATGCATAATTTATGTTTATATTTTTATTCGAGCATATGTACTTTCAAGTATAGACACACACACACACACACACACACACGCATATATATATATATGCATTTAAGCGCGTACGTGTATATCTTTATCTTTTGTTATATGCATTAGTTGACTACAATATATGCAACCGCTGAGTATTGCACCTGTTGCTCGTCAACAAACAATATCATCGACAAGCCACGTGAAAGTTTCGGGTTTGTGATAGCCAAATTCCAATTTCTTTCTGTCAGAAGGAGTACGTAACATATATTGACTTTTGCTTTGTATTGGCAAACCAGTATCAGCGATTCAAAGATTTTTATTATCGGAAGTGCCATTTAATAAAGAACTCTCCGGAATGTTTTCAGTGAAATTAGAAAAGACCGACTGAATGTTAAAAGAATAAGAAAAAATTAAATTTAAAAAATACGGAAAGAAAAAAATGTGAGAAGAAATAATGAAAAAAGAAAAGAAGAAAAAAATTGATCACAAAAACAAGTTCAGGATATTGTTGAAGAAAGAAAGGAAAAGTGAAAGAATAGAAGTGAAACTACAATAGAGGGAACACAATAACACTGTTGGATAGGGCAAGTGTTCAAATATAGAACCTTTTTCCATAGTCATCGCTACATAATATATGGTGCGAAAATTTGCATACTGGTTTTAACAAAAGGGGTTTAATAAATAATTACTTAGTGTTATGCATCTCTAATATTATTGTTTTATTCTCCAACGCATTAAAATCAATCATATGAATGATTTTATATAGAAACCAATGAAAATATGATTAAAATAAGTGTAATATTTTTTTGCATGCGTTCTTATTTAATTTTGTTAGTATTTCTAATTTAGTATATTTTATTACATTAAAACTTAAATACTTACAACCGGAGGCCGGATATTAATAATAATAATAATAATAATAATAATAATAATAATAAAACCAGAATCTGTTCTTGAGAACGAAACGCATAAAATTCTCTGTGACTTTGAAATAAAAACGGTTCACCTTATCCCATTTTTATTTCAAAGTCCCAGAGAATTTATGTGTTTCGTTCTCAAGAACAGATTCTGGTTTATGCATATACCATTTTGTTGTATGGTCAAAATTTATTTTTTGCATAATTCCCAGTGGATCATCTTCCCAACCCAGTCGTGTCTAGTTTTGTATTCCCGTTGTGCTAGTTTGCTACATTCGCAGAGTACATGGTTTACAGTCTCATCTCTATTACCGCATAATCTACATTTACTATTTTGTTGGGTCTTATCAATTTTCGCTTTGATATAGTTTGTCCTTATGGCATTATTCTGTGCAGCAATTATTAGTGATTCAGTTTCTCTTTTAAGGTTATTATTATTATTATTATTATTATTATTATTATTATTATTATTTCAGATAAATTATTATTTGCTTCTTTTGAGTTTTATTATTATTATTATTATTATTATTATTATTATTATTATTATTATTTCAGATAAATATTTTTCTGTCAAATGCAAATTTCATGGATGAACAAGTTCCAAGCTAATTCCACAGTTTTCACAGGTGCACAACATATTTTGTTACGTAAAATGTTTATAAAAATGCAAATTCATAATCACCCAAGCGACAGCAGATGATAACGTAAATAAGAATAGGAAAAATAAAAGTAAAGCAGGCATGTCTTAAAAAGTGAGATCAAAGAGAAATGTTCGCTATAATTTAATATCAAATTAATTCTTTCTTTCTTTCTTTCTTTCTTTCTTTCTTGTTTTTCTTCTTCTTTTCTTCTTCTTCTTCAACAGTTGTAATCCATTTCTTGTCAAGTGATTTGCTATCAAATACTGAAGTCTGGCAAAATGCCTTAAAGATTCCAATTTCAAAACTAGCAGGACCTGTGGATACTCCACAGTATGCCGCCCTGTCGCCTGGGGCGTTAGAATACACCGACTGCACCTCTGCAGAGGAGTAAGACCCCCAAATGGAGCCACCCGTTGGCCGTGGGTAGTGACCCGTTACACTTAATGATAGAACCCAGGTGGCTGAGCAGTCCATGAAATGTAACACTCCACTTTGGCCTTTACTTAGGCTAGACGGGCGGTCGGAGAGGCCCCCTCCGATCAATCGGCTGATCACATCAAGCCCTAGCACCTATATGATTGCCCCAACACTATTGCCCTTATAGCAAGCCACAATTTTTAATTTTTATATGTGCTAAAAGGCGATGCCTGAGGGTCTTCATGTTCTGAGTATGACGTTAAACGCTATCTGATGGTGAGTTTCCAGTTCTGGAGGTTTGGAGAATGTGGAGTACCCCTTTATCACCATTGCTCTCTGGTTCACCCTGACCCGGAGTGGCAGTACCTGTAAGAGTCCCATATATGGGTTAGATAGAAAAATGTATTCATAAAAGATTGTGTATCGATTAAGAATGAATTTATTTCAAAACTTTCTCGGCATTAAATGACCCACTGAGGTTGATATACCGTAAAAAAACATACCAAACTAAACTACAGTATGATAATTTAATTATTACAACGTTTGATACATTTGAAAGTTAGTTCAATATTCAAAAAGTATAATAATCTTGTTTGGAAAATCTCTCGCTCTTTTTTTCTTTACTTCTTTTCAACTTTTCGTTTTGTTCGATTGAATCTCATTAGCGTTATTGCTTCCGCATGCTCACCCTCTTTCTCTCCATCTTTCTCCTACTCTTTCTTTTTTATTTCCTTCTTTCTTATTATATTCATTCTGTGTAGTATGCCCTTTTTCTTCCATTTATTTCTTTATGATAAAAATGGAATGGTCCATTATTTAGCTAATGTGATGATACGCATAAGCAATAAGAATTCGGCGGAATAGCAGCACCAGATATTCAGGAATTACATTTTTGCATTATATCTTCTGGACGGGCTGATTTTTAAGCAGAGGTTGTTGCAAGGATGATAACGGTCGTGCGAACTCTAGTACATATAGATCTTATAAATCTTATCAAGAGTATATATAGATCTTTAACTTCTATGTCCTATGTGCAGTGAAGAGAGATATTCGAAATGGTCGATGAGAAAGGTTGACACCATTCTTATGAAGAGCAATTAAATATCAACCGACCTTTTGTCACGGGCAAAACACGAAAGTAAATCCAAATTTGAATCTTGAAAATAGCGAGGCTAAATTTATAGTAAAAAAAATTAAAAAATTAAAAGAATTTCGAACAATCTCCACGAACACAAAAACAACCGGACCGACTTAACACCACGGAAATAACCGAAAAAAAATCCTCAACTTCTTAAACAACAGATGATTACACCAGCGCCGTGGGATAAGTACTATAAAAAAAAACACTTAGTACTTTTAATACTTCTAACAACTCTGATGATGGAATTTTATTCCGAAAATATTTAGAATTAAAAAAAAGGGTAAATAAATTTTCAACACATATTGCATTGTCAATTGCCTTCAAAAATATCTATATTACACATATGCACAATGCTTCAAACAAACTATGAAAAAAACTTTATTTCTATTTGTTTTTAATTCATGAGATAATGTTTAAAAATAAAAATAAAGTTATGGATTATTATACGTTTCTGTTGGAATTTTAATATATAAGGCGTGCGTCAAAAGTCCACTTTTACTTATAGACTCGCCGAGTGTCACGTGACCAACCCATTAACCAGTCACTGACAGCGCTGTGCTGCTGATATTATTATATATACTGAAGGTCTGAGAACACCTAGGCATTACACTTTGGACACTCGTGGAGTACGGACCTCATGTGATTATCTCACTGGACCTCATAGGACTTACCAAAGGATTCTGTATTGCGGGACTTATTCACTCACCAAAGGATTCTAGATTTCAGGACTTACTTACTTTAAGTTCTTACAACTGGCCAAGAATGGCGGTCAGAAACTCAACCTTGTAACCACCGAGATTAAGGTACATATCATCAAATGTTCTTCAGTCAATTGTTTTTGAATGCAAAGAGATGATATTTCTTAATTTTTGTAGACGATATCATCTTTACAATGGGCCCATGAAATCATGCATGAGAATTGTGAATAAATGAAAGTGTCGTTCTGTTTTTACGTTTTGGATATTCATCGTTTGTTAAAATTCATGAGAAGTCATACATTGTGAACAGACCTGTAGCTTGGAATATTTAAATTAATTGACTTTAGAATCAAGGAATCCCCATGGAAAACTACCAGTGACCATTTGGGCGCCATGACAGACACGTGATATAGTTTAGTTAGTTATTCAGATGCCATCCAGCTTTCAGAGAGTTTAGACGTAATTGTCAGCTCTGTCAGGATCCATCTCTCCCCACGGCGGAATGAATCACATATTGGCTAATAAAACTTGATCAAGAACAAACTGGAAATGGAAACAGTCTTGTCGAGGATTTGAACTCGGATCAACGAGTCGATTTCCTACAACTGAAACCATTACAGCACCTTACCTCCATATAAATGTTAGCATTAATAAACTGAAGAAAAACAGCTGAAACAAACTGAAAAATAAAACATCTCTTCTTATTAACAAACATCCTTTAAAATCTGCAAACTACGTAGGAGCAGGTCAGGATGAGACAGGTCTTCTTTTCTACCTGCTAGTAGTACCATGTAAACTAGTACTACCTGTTCGATCGGGTTATGTCAGGCCAGAACAAGACAATTCTCCTTTCTTACCCGCTACAAGTACCATGCAAACTAATACTACCTGTTCCATGATCGGGTTATGTAGGCCAGGACAAGACAAGACAGGTCTTCCTTCTTACCTGTTACTAATATCAAGTAAACTAGTACTACCTGTTCGATGGTCAAGGTACGCCTCGGTTTGTCTGGTGAGGTGTGTATGTGGAAATTTAGCAGCACTAAAAAGAAGAGCTATCAAAGGGCGGATGAGCTCCCCGGGGAGCCAACAGCCACCCATAACGATAATAGTAGCATTGGGATACTTACTACTCATAAATCCCCAATAAAATCTTGGCACAAGGATGCAAGCATTGGAGCTCTATCGGGTAAGCTTGCCAGTCGTGAAGTAATTCAATACTACATGAGATAGCACATTGCAGTCGCTCGACAGTCCAGTCGTCTTGAGCCAACTATCGGATTGCCAAGACAGTGGACTGTGTTCTGTGCACCCTCTTTCCTCTTAAAATACCTCATGTATAAGTTGTACTCCGTGTCGAGTGAGGTCATCGTCGTCTGAGCGGACTTCTATAAGCAGTAAGCACATAGAATAAGGATACCTTACCTTTCCTTTAGATCACAACAGCAGTGTGGAGGGGGGATTTGCTGCATGGGCAACAGCTAATCCTCCATATGAACACGCCGAAGCTATGTAGTTAATTTTTTTAATAATAATAAAACTAAAAAAAAACTTTGACACTACTCCATCGTCTCTCGTAGACGGAAGGCTCCAACCAACCAAGACATATTCATACACCGTGGTGATCGTAGATTTATCAAAATCATTCAATACACTGAGAGTTACCGGTTTGTTAGATAACATGTCACCGAAAGTAGATAAAGAGTGGAAATTACATTTCCATGGTCAATCAGATATACTTTCCATTTGACAAGCGACACGCTCATATAGTTAGATGGTTTTATTTATTAGAAAAGTGTGTAAAAGATATGGAGTAAGTGTCATACATAAAATGAATCATTCTTACTACACAACAAACAGTTTTTTTTTCTTCACTGGGCTGGCCTCTCTCAAACTGATAATAGCCTTTTTTAACTAAGAAAGATTTTGCTCATCCAAGCATTTCTTACTTTCACCTCGCTGAAAGAGAAAGAAATTATATATATATATATATATATATAATATATATATATATATATATATATATATATATGTAGGTATATATATTATATATATTATATAAACTAGCAAATATATGCACCCTCCGGGTGCAAGTATTTAAGTTTTAATGTAATAAAATATTGTATTAAATTAGAAAGGCTAATGAAACTAAATAAGAATACAGATAAAAAGATTTGAAACAGAGGGAGTATAATAAAAGATTTGAAACAGAGGGAGTATAATAAAAAAGGAAACAACTGAAACTTACTCTTCGATCACTCTCGTCTTTCATTGTTATTTTTTCTAATTTAAGTATTTAGTTAAAAGAGGAAGTAAAGAATAAAATGAGTTATTTTATCTTGTTAATGGATTTCATTTAAGATTCATTGAAGAGATTTTTGCTTATATTCATTAAAATAAAACGAAACAGTTAGAAATCAATAATACTAAGCACATATTTATTAAATTCGATTTTTTAATATTAATATGCAAATTAGCCTTCCCGTTCACACTGTAAACCGCTATTTTGTTGTATATATAAATATAATTGCATATTGTCAGCATGTAGACATAGTTAACAGTATTAATAATTGAAGACAATTTTATTAATAATTGAGGTTTAGATAAAAATAAAATCATGGAGAATGTGATGTCAATAACTAAGAGAATTGTGACTTGAGTAGGAATATAGTTTCGGTTACAGACAGAAAAACACACAATCTCCATTATAATAAGATTATATATATATATATATTGTATATTATATATATATTGTAGGTATATATATATTATATTAGATATATATATTGTAGGTATATATATATATATATATATATTGTATTATATTATATATATATATAAATTATATATATATATATATGTATATATATATATATATTATATATTATATATATATATATTGTAGGTATATATATATATATATATATATATATATATATATATATATATATATATATATATATATATATATATATATTATATATATATATATATATATATATATATATATATATATATATATATATATATATATATATATATATACAGAGAGAGAGAGAGAGATATTATTGTGATATTTGATCTCCGGTTTACGATGGACGAATATGTGTGCTATAAATTCTATAGTGGGTGTAGGAGGATGCTTTTTTTGTTTATTCTTTTTAGGAGTAATAACATTTTTCTTTTGGTTGACGTTCTAAAATGTCAATGCATAGCAATTTTTAATATCTTTTTAAAACTCTTATTTGTTTTTGTCATTACATTTCCGTTGATTAAACTATCGAACTTCCTAAAATTCCGATGATAAGAAGTATTGTCAGATTTTGCTGTGTCTTTAATTATTATCATTATTTCACTCCGTTAGAGTTTTTCATATCCAGCAGTTTACTGGAGGCTGAGTGACAACAAGTGTCCTCAGGTTTCTAGGACCCTTATGAGTATTCCAGCCGATCTCAGCAATGCTGTAATCTGGATGGTCTCGATTCTTCCTCTGATTTCCAGTTCATCCAGACTCTTCTCCAGACCCCCGTTCCTAGGGCACCAATTAAAATTGGAACGATTTTCAACTTCATGTTCCACAGTTTTCTTAGTTCTCTGGCAAGGTTCAAGTATTTGTCTATCTTTTCGCTTTCTTTTACTTTCACTCGGTGATCGGCGGGGACGGCAAAATCCACGAGATGACAAGTTCTCTTCTTCTTGTTCTTGATAAACACCAGGTCTGGTCTCCTGGCCGGGATTAGGTGATCCGTCTGTACATCAAAGTCCCAGAGAATTTTATGCGCATTCTCCAGGACAGGTTCAGGTTTGTGCATCTACCATTTAGTTGAATGGTGAAAATTGAAATATCTTGATTATTATTTTCACTCCTTTTGAATTTTTCGCATCAGCGTTATTATTATTATTATTATTATTATTATTATTTCTTTCACTGTAGTCTGAGCGACAACAAGTCTCCTCAGATCTCTAGGACTCTCTTGAGATATTCCGTCTGATTTCATCTCTGCTGTTGTCTGGATGGTCTCAATTCTTCCTCTGATTTCCTGTTCTTCTAGCCTTTTTTCTAAGCTTTTGGGGACCGTTCCAAGTGCCCAAACTACTATTGGTATCACTTTCACCCTCATATTCCACAGTTTTTTTTCAATTCTCTAGCAAGTTCTAGGTATTTGTATATCTTTTCGTTTTCTTTTATTTCATCCTTATTATTATTGTTGTTGTTGTTGTTGTTGTTATTATTTTCATCACCAACTTTATTATTATTGTTCACTAAAATTATGGAATATGAAAGTCAAAGTGATACCAATTGTAGTTGGTCCCAAAAGGATTGGAAAAGGGTTTGGAGAGTCTGGAAATCAGAGGAAGGGTTGATACCATTCAGAACACTGCACTGCTGCAATCTGCCAGAATACTCTGAAGAGTCCTGGAGACCTGAGGAGACTTGCTGTCACTCAGACTCCAGTGAAAGATCATCAGCTAACACTGATGTAAAAACTCAAAAGGAGTAATAATAATAATAATAATAATAATAATAATAATAATAAATCATGCATTTAGCGAATGTAGCAAACTAGCACAACTAGAATATAAGGCTAGACACTACAGAACTGGAAAGGTGATACACAGGGTTTAATGCAAAACAACTAAATGTTAACCATGCAAAATATTGGTATGTGCATAAACCAGAATCTGTTATTTAGAATGAAGCACATAACATTCTCTGGGGCATTGAGATTAAGACAGATCGCTTTATGCCAGCTAGAAGACCAGACCTAGTTTTGAGTAACAAAAAAGATAAGAGAATCTGTCAACTGAAAGGAAGACTTGAGACTATCCAGATAACAGCATTGTTGATATCGGCTAGAATACTCAGAAGAGTCCTGGAGACCGGAGGAGACTTATTGTCACTAAGACTCCAGTTACAGACCATCAGCTAACGCTGGTAGGAAAAACTCACGAGTGAAAATAATAATCTGGAAACCCTTGTACAATCCATAAGAATATACAGCCGGGATATAGGAATGAAATTTGGCATGAAGCAATGCGCCATGTTGGCTATAAAAACGGGGATTAATAAATAGTGAAGGGAATTTCTGGACACACCTTTATTTAATGAATAAATAAATAAAATATTCTGTCATATTCTGTCAGTGTGTGGAGGTGAATAAACTTTCTTTTCTTTTCTTTTTTCTTTTTTTTTGTGAGTATTACTGTGTGTGCGACAGTGGGCGGAAAAATATAAACAATTCAACAACGAATGGTCTACGGGTTCGTAACTGACCCAGTGACCTATGACAACTTCGTATCGCAAAATGGACTAGACTTTTCTTCAGCAGAATTGTTTACGGCCATATAACAGTTAATGAAAGATTAAACAAAATCGTTATTTCTAGAGTAGGTACCAACATTTTTCAAGTCGTAGATGTATTTTCGAAAATCAATTGATTGAAATTTTTTTTCCCAAAAATCAGCTAAATATAATACTTGGAGAAAAGAAGAATTAAAAGTAATTGGGAATAGTAGAAGTGGACACCATCATACAGATATGAAATAAAAATTAAGAAAGGTTCCCCAGAATAATAATTTTTGAAAAAATTCGAGAAACGAAGTTCCTCGGGAGAAATATTGTCAATGTAAACTGCATATGAATAAGGAAAAAAGTGTTGAAGTAGTGACAGGATTTGCTGTCACTTGATCTCCAGTGAAATCCCCCATATATTACTAATATTAATAAATAACTAGCAAGACCTGTTGATAGATATACCACAGTATGATAATTTAATTATTACAACATTTGATATGTTTACTTAAGAGCTACTGACAAATAGTTCAATATGTAAAAAGTATAATAATCTTGATTTAATTCTTACTTTTTTTTTACTTCTTTTTATCTTTACATTATGTCCGATTGAAACAGATTAGCGTTATCACTCCCGCACGCATACCTCCTCTCTCTATCTTCCCCTACTCTCTTTCTTTATTTATTTCTTACCATATTTTCAGTGTAGCATAAGATTTTTCTTCCCTTTCTTTTTTTTTATAATAAAAACGGAATGGTCCATTATTTAGCTGATGTGATAAACTTATAAGAAATAAGAATTCGGCGGATGAGCAACACCAGATAATCTAGATTTACGTTTTTTGCAATTTATCCTGGACAATTTTGACGGTGTAATTTCTAATCAGGGGTTGTTGCAAGATGAGAATGGTTGTACAATTAAGGAACACGAGTATTAATATTAGATCTGCTCTCGGATAGTTGAGCCTACTTTCTCAATGGGTGTACCAGTTGGACCGACTTCCCTAATGGTTATGGTGGGACACCTTCTCCAATTTATGTGCTAGTTATGCCTCCTTTACCGATGCTTGTGGTAGTTGGGCGTCTTTCAATAATACCTGTGGTAGTTAAGACTCCTTATCCAATTGTTACATAATTATTAGATACCTAACATTTATGTGCAATAGTGTAGAAATCAAAATGGCCGTTATAAGCTGCAGCCCATGGCCTTGAAGGATTTGAATGACAAGGCTTGACCTGTCTTGATCCTTCCTTCCGGTGGATACCGTGTGAATCGGTGGAGAAGACCCTCTTCCGGTTTAGATTAGAAATAGATTTTAGTCAGTCGGCGAGAAACTACGACGGTGGTGAGTCGTGTTATACACGCTCCGACTCAATCTGCGCAGGTAGTCTGGTGGGGGATTTCGAGAATAAAATATGATCAAAGTAAATCGAAGTCTTGTGTTATTATCTAAAAATTAACAATGACACAGGGCTTCTGATAGAGAGAAATCCCCAATGGAAGACCAGACACGAAGTCCCCAATAGAAGTCCAGATGTTAGTAGAGACTTAGAAGAACTTAAAATGTCAGAAGAACAGACGAAGAAGAGATGCTGAAGAAGTAAGTAAAGAAGCTTTAGTAATAAGACTCCCTTCCATTTTAGGACTTTAGATTAAAATTAATTATTTATCTCGGCCAGGATATCTGATTTAGTTATTGCACAGACAACAGTAGCACTGACAATATCATTATTCCAGCCAAGAGGAGGATCATGCCATTGGATAAATACCCGGATGTTGCGAGAGAGAAAAATTGGAAATTAAAAAAGCAACTTCTCTGAATGTTTGAAATGAGGCTTGAAGATTAGTATTATCTGCGTTATTCGGACTATTGTCCCCATCTTCATTGTTATTTGTACAACGCCTGGACACATGGCCTAGTGGATAAGGTAGTTAGTTAAGACAGTTCTAAGTGAGAGTTATCTCTGGATACCGAGTTCAATCCTGAGTAGAGGCAGTTAGAAAAAATAATTAACACAACTCCTACCCCAGCTATGGTTAGCGGAATGAGAACAGGATAACCCCGTTGACTGAATAAAGGGTTAAGTTCAAAGTTCCGTGATGGCTCCCGATTAGGAAAAGAAAGTTCCCGAGTTCGAAAAGAAGGTTCCCAAGTCCGAGAAGGTTTCCGAGTCCGACAAGAAATACCTGAAGAAGGCCGGAGGGCATATCGGCCGAAACGTTGTACAAATAACAATGAAGATGGGGACAATAGTCCAAAAAACGCAGATAATACTAAAAAAGCGATATTCATAAAGATTTTGGTCTTTGGAACAATTTCAAAATGTCTTGTGAAAAAGATTACAAGATGTGAAAATCTGTATAGACCACATGAAATGGACAAGAAAGAATGGTGTGATAATGAGAGGACTTGCTGTCACTTGATATATAACAACCACTTTCGACGACTGTTAGGAAATTTTAGTTTGAATAATAATTATTTTTCACTCTTTGTCAGAGCGATTGATAATAATTATTTAGAAATTTCCATTGAAATTCCCAAACTGGAAGCCCCGGGCAAATGATGCAAAAATGAAAATACAAAAACAAAGTGCTATAAGGACAGAGGAAATATTAAGAAAATATTGGAGTGTAATAGGTTGATAGATAGATAAGTATGAATAGACAGGTAATTAGGTAGATATGAATAAATTTAGATAGATAGATAGATAGATAGATATGAATAGACAGATAGAAAAAATAGATGAATATAAATAGACTATAGATAGATAGATAGATATTAATAGAATTAGATAGATAGATAGATAGATAGATGGATAATAAATAGGTTTAATAAATAATTACTTGATGTTATTGACCACTATTATTATTGTTTCATTCTTCAATGTATTAAAATCAACCCTATGAATGATTTTATATAGAAACTAATTAAAATATGATTAAAATAAGTGTAATCACTTTCTCGGCATTAAATGACCCATCGAGGTTGATACGCCGCAAAACAAACCAAACCAAACCAAACCAAACCTTGACATACTTGTATTTTGTTATATTTCTCCGTAGGTTGGAGATATTGACGCACAATATTTACACTTTCAATAAGTAGTTGATTTTCTGATGAAACTAAGCTAATTTATTGAGTTCTGGTCCAATTGAATTTATAATAATCAAATGACGTTTTATATTTTTCTTTCTATTTGAAATTAAATATATATATATATATATATATATAGTAAAATGTTATAGTCAGATATGCTATTTGAGTTTCACCATGCAGATGCCCAGGGTTAACAGGAATGAATTAAATTATATTCACTAAATCCGCTCTACAAACGTATTGAACACTCTCACATTCTTTATAACCCCGACATATTCGTTTTATTATTTTATCTACGGTTGAAGTTGCGACTAATTCGATATTATATATTCCCAATAAGTCGCCCACTTTTCATATATATATATATATATATATATATATATATATATATATATATATATATATATATATGTGTGTGTGTGTGTGTGTGTGTGTGTGTTTGTGTGTGTGTTACTCCTCATATATTATATATATATATATATATATATATATATATGATGAATAACATATTGAGTAAATCCGACAAAATGTGATTAAAATTAAGAAAAAACGGTTAAAGCACAAAACAACTTCATTCAATTGATATTTCGCATCATTATGTACACGAACCTTCATTAGAGAATTTAATCGTAGTTTCATTGTCTATTGACGAATCTTCGTGTACATAGCGAGGCGAAATTTCAACTGAATGAAATTGTTTTGTTCTTTATTCGTTTTTCCTCAATTTTAATATCACACACACACACAGACACACAGACACAGACACACACACACACACACACACACACACACACACACACATATATATATATATATATATATATATATATATAAGTAAAGAAATTACAAAAGGCTTAGAGGATTAGCATTATAGTCTGTTAAATAGACTATAATGCTAATCCTCCAAGTCTTTTGTTATTTCTTTACTTATATATTTGCTCTGTGACTCTAACATTAAGAGCACACATTGAGCTCTCAAACTGCGACAGGTTTAAAGAAAAAAAAACTTTTGTGTCGTAAGGAAGATTTCTCCTCTCGATTTTTGGATTATATATATAATATATATACAATATATATTCTCAAACAAATAGGGATGACGACTGTAGCTCTGGAGGCGAATGCTCTGGTCTTGAGGAGGATAGAATTCCAATGTATTATCCCAATAACGTTATTATTTTTATGAATAATGGGATTAAAAAAAAATAAGAGTAGATAAAAGTCGCTATTAATACCAGTCATCATATTTCCTTTTCTTTGTAAGTTTCAACGATGAAATATGAAACCCCGATGTTTGCAAGAGGGAAACTCAAAAAATTCCCGCTCGACAATCCGAGGTGGTTTTCAAAGCTAACAAATAACGTTCGAATCTTAGTCTCGGTCAATAAATATATTCCATTTATTCCTGCGTATTTGATGTTGCATTTTTAAAACTATTTATTCACATATGAATTTATTTTAATACTTTTTTATTTATCATTTAGACATTCAAAAATAATTTTGCAAGGTGTACAAACATTAAAAACAGTCCGTCAATATTTGTTTCTTTTAAATATTTTCAAAGATGATATTACATATAATGTACACATTAACTTGCTATTCATCCCATTAACAGAAGGTCGCCTCAACATCTAATATATATATATATATATATATATATATATATATAATTTGTTCATTTTGTTTTTGAAATTATGACATGCTCACACGGTTGCAACACATTGCAACACATTGCAACATCTTACCGGATGTCAGCCTTGTTGTGAACAAACTTTTAAGAAAGAAAAAAAAGAAAGAGAGAAATAAGAAATTACAGTTATTCGCCCATTCATAAAGGAGGAGAAGAAGAAAGAGAGGAAAAAAACGAGAGGAAAAGGAAATAAGAAGAGAAATTATAACCACACAAATAAAACATAAGCAGGTCATTTCTGAAATAAAACTCTGATGATAAAGCTTCGCTTTGAAATCGATTAGACATATAAACATCTTTTTGTCTTTATTTTTTACGCATTGTATTGCCTTCGAATTTTATTATTTTATATATATATATATATATATATATATATATATATATATATAAAGGAAGAGTTAAGATACCTGTGAATTTGGTCACGATGGTTAATAAGTGTAGAATTCAGAAGGGTAAGTCAGCGATATAACAAATACAAAGTGCTCAATACTGAGTAGAACAAATTTATTATAAAATGGGTATAAGAGATAACTTACTCCAGTTTTACCATTAGGATATTCAGGGTTAAATCCACTTCCTTCCTTTCAAAGATATATATATATATATTCTTATATAATGGCGATTGTGTGTTTTTCTGTCTGTAACCGAAACTATTTTACTTCTCAAGTTACAAGTTATTTGCTTCACATTGTCCATGATTTGATTTTTTATTTAAACCTCAATTATTAATAGAATTATTTTAGATTATTAATACTGTTGACAGTATCTACATTGTATTTACCTCGTACCCCACTTGTACGTCAGGCACAAGGCCCTATTTATGTGGGACCACCCACAAGCCGAGACTCATGGGTGGCGGGTGAAAAATTGCGTCGATCCCGTCGGCATTCCCCCTCAAGGGGGCGCCTCAGGCGCTGGGCAATAAACCCAGCCCTGCCCCTTTAAATCAAGGGGGCAGGTGTTGCCTGGGGGGATGGCCCCCTGGGATCGACGCTATTATTATAACAGAACCGGTCCAGCGGCCGAAGCTCACCGGACCCCCGGTCGAAACCGGGCGGGGCTGCATAGTATTTACCGCGTACCCCACTTGTACGGGTCAGGCACAAAGTCCCTATTAACGTGGGACCACCCACAAACCGAAGCTCATGGACTGGCAGGTGAAAAATTGCGTCGATCCCGTCGGCATTCCCCCTCAAGGGGGGCGCCACAGGCACTGGGCAATAAACCCAGCCCTGCCCCTTTAAATCAAGGGGGCAGGTGTTGCCTGGGGGATTGCCCCCTGGGATCGACGCTATTATTATAACAGAACCGGTCCAGCGGCCGAAGCTCACCGGACCCCCGGTCGAAACCGGGCGGGGGCTGCATTTATTTGTCTCATACCCCACCTGTATGGACTGGGCACAAGGCTCCGTTTTAACGTGGACCCACCCACAAGCCGAAGCTAATGGGTGGGAGAGAAACAAAAATTGCGTCGATCCCGTCGGCATTCCCCCTCAAGGGGGGCGCCTCAGGCGCTGGGCAATAAACCCAGCCCTGTCCCCAAAGGGGGCAGGTATTGCCTGGGGGGATGGCCCCCTGGGATCGACGCTATTATTATACCATCACCGGTCCAGCGGCCGAAGCTCGCCGGACCCCCAGTCGAAACCGGGCGGGGGCTGCATACTAATTACATGAAATTGTATTCATATATACAACAAAATAGCAGTTTACAGTATGAACGGGAAGACTAATTTGCATGTTGATAGTAGAAATTTGATTTTAATAAATATGTGTTTAGTATTACTGATTTCTAATTGTTTGGTTTTATCTTAATGAATATGAGCAAAAATCTCGTGGATGAATTTGAAAAGAAATCGATTAACAAAGAGAAATAAATGTAATTTTATTCTTCACTTGCTATTAACTAAATAGTTAAATCAGGAAAAATTTAGCAATGAAAGACGGGAGTGATAGAAGAGTAAGTTTCAGTTGTTCTATTTTTCGATTATACATCCCCTCTGCTTCAAATCTTTTTATCTTCATTCTTATTTAGTTTCATTAACCTTTCTAATTTAATATAATATTTTATTACATTAAAGCGTAAATAGTTGCACCTGGAGGGTGCATATATTTGCTAGTATATATATATATATATATATATATATATATATATATATACTAGCAAATATACCAAGCGTGTTGGTAAATCGTCGCGGTGAGAAAAAAACCCAGCAAATAGTTTGATTGTAAAAATATACTACCAAACATCAACCGGGGAGAAAAAAGTTTTGTAAAAAGAAAAGACCAAGATAGTCGTACCAACAAAAGTAATCTATTGGTACAGTATTTGGCCAAAAGAAAAAGCAATTTATATGTATATATATGTATATAAGATATATATATATATATATATATATATTCATACAACCGATAGGAGAATAGCTAATAAGTAAAAAGTGCTCAATACCTAAGTAGAGCAAATAATAAAGATACATCTAATGAGTCAGACGAACCTACTATTAGTTTCGCTTAAGGCTCTTCAGGGCTAAGAGTCAGATTTTAACTCTGAAGAGCATTAAGTGAAACTAATAGTAGGTTCGTCTGACTCATTAGATTTATCTTATATATATATATATATATATATATATATATATATATATATATATATACGGTAGCTAATTGACTAATATATCTATGTTTATTATTTATATATATATATAAATATATATATATATATGTGTGTGTGTGTGTGTGTGTGTGTGTGTGTGTGTTTATTATATATATATGTTATACACATATATATTAGTCAATTACCTACCGTATATATGTACATATGCGCAAGTGAATCGTTGCATATAGAGTTATGAAAATGCCGGCGCTGTAAGAAGAGAAAAACAATCACGTGAGCAGCAAAGATGCTAATTTCTCCATTAACCCAGTGGCCCTAATCTTCGATTCTTTTCAATTTTTTCTCAAATATTTGAATACTTTCCAAAAAAACAAAACAAAAGAAAGAAAAGAAAGAATATAAATAAATAACTAAAACCGTTTATTGCAAATTACTCTTTCCCCAACGGCCCTGTTCAATTTGATTCAATCGTCCTATATCTAACGCATCTTTTATGTATCGACACTTAAAAATTAGAAAGAAACGTGTGTTGAATTGCGGTATTTGTATTTTTTAATTTTTTTGTTTGTTTTTGTAATTTTGTTTTTATTCTCTATTATTTTTTTGTTTTTTTGTTTGACTCTTGTTTTCTTTCTTACTTTCTCTCTTTCTTTCTGACGACTTAATCTTTCTTTTTTTTTGTTCTTTTTTCTTATCGTTTCTTTATTTCTGTCTCTCTCTTTCAATCTCTCTCGCTCAGCCCACACACACACACCTCTCTCTCTCTCTCTCTCTCTCTCTCTCTCTCTTTCCTTCTTTATTCTTTCCTTTCTTCTTTCTATTTATGTCTCTGTCTGACTATCTATCTGTCTGTCTCTCTCTCGCCCTCAACCTCCCCCTCTCTCTTTTCTCTCTCTCTTTCCTACTTTATTCTTCCTTTCTTCTTTCTATTTATGTCTCTGTCTGACTATCTATCTGTCTGTCTCTCTCTCGCCCTCAACCTCCCCCTCTCTCTCTTTCTCTCTCTCTTTCCTACTTATTCTTTTCCTTTCTTCTTTCTATTTATGTCTCTGTCTGACTATCTATCTATCTGACTCTCTCTGTCTCTGTCTGTATGTCTGTCTGTCTGTCTCTCTCTCGCCTAGCCACCTCTCTCTTTCCTTCTTTATTCTTTTTCTTTCTTCTTTCTATTTATGACTCTATCTATCTGTCTGGCTCTCTCTGTCTCTGTCTGTTTGTCTGTCTGTCTCTCTCTCTCCCTCAGCCCCACCCCTCTCTCCCTCAGCCCCCTCTCTCCCCTATCTCTCTCTTTCCTTCTTTATACTTTTTCTTTCTAATTACTATTTATGTCTCTGTCCGTCTCTCTCTCTCTCTCTCCCTCTCTCTCTGTATGTGTCTCTTTCTTTCTTTGTTCTTTTTTCTTATCTAATGCATCTCTTATATATCGACTCTTAAAAAATACAAAGAAACGGGTCTTGAATTGCGTTATTTATTTATTTATTTATTTTTTTTGCTTTTTGTTTATTTTTGTTTTTTTGTAATTTTGTTTTTATTCATTTTTATTTTTCCTTCCTGTTTTGATTATTGTTTTTCTTTCTCTCTTTCTTTCTTTCTACCGATTTCATCTTTCTTTTTCTTCTTTCCTTCTTTCTTATCGCTTCTTTATTTCTGTCTCTCTTTTCAATCTCTTTTTTCAATCATTCTTTTTTCTTTTTCTTCTCTCTTCTTTTTTATTTATGTCTCTGTCTGTCTGTCTGTCGGCCTCTGTCTCTCCCGCCTCTCTCTTCGTCTTTACTTCTCTGCTCTGTTCGCTTTCTATTTATGTCTCTGTCTCTCTCCCCCTCTCTCTTTCTTTCTTTGTTATTTGTTCGTTCTATTCATGTCTCTGTCTGTCTGTTTTTCTCTCACTCTATATGTCTATTGTTCTTTCATTCTTTCTTTCTCAATTTCTCTTTTTATTACTTTTTCTCTTTCTTCGTGCTTTTTCTTTCTTTTTTCCTTTTCTTTTTTCTGCTTTTACAGTTCTTTTTTCTTTCTTCTTTCTTTCTTTTTTCTCTTTACCTTTCTTTTTCGGCCTTTACCCTTCCTTCTTCTTTCTTTCTTTCTTTCTTTCTTTTTCTCTTTTCTTTTTTTCGGCCTTTACCCTTCCTTCTTTCTTTCTTTCTTTCTTTCTTTTTCCTTTACCTTTCTTTTTCGGCCTTTACCCTTCTTCTTTCTTTCTTTCTTTCTTTTCTCTTTACCTTTCTTTTTTCGGCCTTTACCTTCTTTCTTTCTTTCTTTCTTTCTTTCTTTTTTCTTTCTTTCTTTTTCTTTGCCTTTTCTTTTTTCGGCCTTTACCCTTCCTTCTTTCTTTCTTTCTTTCTTTTCTTTTCTCTTTACCTTTCTTTTTCGGCCTTACCCTTCCTTCTTTCTTTCTTTCTCTTTTTTTCTCTTTACCTTTCTTTTTGGGCCTTTACCCTTCTTCTTTCTTTCTTTCTTCTTTCTTTTTCTCTTTACCTTTCTTTTTTCGGCCTTTACCCTTCTTTTTTCTTTCTTTCTTTCTTTACCTTTCTTTTTTCGGCCTTTACCCTTCCTTCTTTCTTTCTTTCTTTCTTCTTTCTTTCTTTCTTTCTTTCTTTCTTTTTCTCTTTACCTTTCTTTTTTCGGCCTTTACCCTTCCTTCTTTCTTTCTTTCTTTCTTTCTTTCTTTCCCTTTTTCCCTTTCTTTTTTCTGCTTTTACAGTTCTTTCTTTCTTTCTTTCTTTCTTTTTGTCTTTCTGGTAATCTTCATTTTCTCCTTTTTTCCGTCTTTTTATTATCTTCTTTTATTCGTCTTTTCTTTCACTTAATTTCCTTGAGACATTTCTTGTTTTTCCTTCCTATTTCGTTTTCCATATCTATTAATAATAGAGATTAGTTTCCGGTTTTTGTCTGTAACAAAAACTACGTCACTGCTTACGTCACATTACCCCAAATCGTCTTAAAATAGAATAATTACGCTGAAAATTTGAACATGCAACATTAGACAGTCCTCATTGTTTTTTAAAACAAGTTTTAATAAATACATGACTGGTATTATATATCTATATATAGTTTGTTTTATTCTAATACATATTTAAAGTTTACATTTCAATTTTTTTTTTTTTTACTCCTTTACTGAATTTGATGAATATAGTTACTTAGGGTACAAACTCGCTGACATTGAATTTTTTACTCCCACCCTTCAGGCAATATGTTTCAAAAATCTATGTTTACATCGCCCGGAGGGTGTTTTTTTTATTTTGCTAGTCATTTCAATGTTTTGTTTTCAATAGTTTTTTATTCCCCATTTTTTTATTTCTTTAACGCTATCCTCCATCCCATCCTTTGTCATTTCTTCTTCATCTATTTCTTCTCTCTCACATTTTCCAAGATCATTTTATTTCTTATTTCACTTTCATTTCATATATATTTTATTCTTTCTCGTAAATTTTTTCTTCTTTTATTTATATTTTTTTTTTTTTTGTGGTTTAAAACTTTGTTCTCTTCTGGTTTTCTTTTTTGCTATTTTCATCATCTTCATTTGCTCTCATTTTATCTATTTATTTATTTATCTGCTCTTCTTTCTTTCTTTCTTTCTTTCTTTCTTTCTTTCCATCTTTAAATTTTTCCAAGTTGTAGCGTTATATTTGCTCGCTAAATAATGGTACTCACAAAATAGGCACTGCATGAACATTAAAACAGAATTGCTCAGTCATTGATCGATTTTTATTGAAAAAAAAGAAGAATTTAAAAGGCGGGTTCAATAGGGCAGGTCGATTTTTCACTTAAAAAAACAAACAAATTGTCCATCTATTCGAATGTTATGTGTTAGTATACTGAATACTGATACAAAAAATTAGATCTCTTACTTTATTAATTAAGCTGTAACAGATGATCTTTGATGCTATTTCCTCAAACAATGGTACAAGTAAAAGATCTAATTTTTGGTATCAGAATTCAGTATACTAACACACAACCTTGGCATCGATAGACAATTTGATATTTTTTTAAAGTGAAAAATCGACCTACCCTAGTGTTCAACTCAAGAAAGTAATAATAATTATCGAAAAGAGAAAGAAAGGAGAAATGAAGGAAGATGGAAAAATATGACAAAGAATAAAAGACAAAAGAAGGAAACAAATGATGCCAAAGTCAAAAAAAAAAAAAAAAATAATGAATCACGTATAGAAAGTTGAATTTATAAAAGGGTATGCCGTATCTCAGTCGGTAGAGCGTCCGACTAGGAACCACAAGGTACCGGCCCTCGCAAACTCAGCGTATGAGTAGCACAGGTTTCTGTGAGGTAAAGTGAGGAACTGACGGTGGGTGTGGTGCCCCACCACAGACGCCAAAACAATCTCCTCTGCCTCGCGCTAGTCAAAAGGGAATAGACTCCCTTGCTGTCTGGCTGATACCGATTTTTGGCCACCCCGACGACTCTTTATATGTTTGCTAACGCCTCCGCACAAGCACAATGTGACCCAAGGTCAATTTGTTTAGCAGAGTTTAACAGGTTTAAATTCAGAGTTTTCCTTCTTCTAGACTGGTTGCCTAACCAAGATTAAAGAGACTATTCTTATCTACTATTTACCCATAGTTGAAGGGGGAGTAGTTGGATATATACCTTTCCCAATGGTATTCGCGCCATGGGAAATGTAAATAGCCTCATCTAGCATTTCAACTCGGGTCGATGAATCCATTTCCTCTAACCATTATCCCACGCACCGTTTATGCCGTATAAGCATTACAATTTTACAAACGTGTTGTATACCCTTTCTTACTTCTTTACTTCTTACTTGCTTCTATATCTTGGACATCTATTCTTCTGGCCGGCTTTGCTTCTTCTATCATCTTGACTTGGTATATCTTCTAACATCTTGCGTCTGGGTCTGGAATCTTCTAAGGTTTCTTGGGACTTCGGGTCTGGTTAGGGATTTCTCCTTATCAGAAGCCCTGTGTCATTGTTAGTTTTTAGTTAATAAACACAAGACTTCGACTTACTTTTGATCTTATTTTATTGTTAATCCCCAAACCAGACGTCTGCGCAGATCCTTACATCCTACGAGCTTGGCTTCTAACTTGACTGAGTTACTTACTATCCTTAAACCGGAACAGGGTCTTCTATGCCTTCCGATTTATCCCCGGAAGGCAAGGTGAGAGTGAGTGAGTTGTCACTCATCCTTCAAGGCCGTGGGCTGCACTAATCGCCATTAAGTTTCTACACTACCTTATATAAGTATTAGGGATCCAATAATTATGTAACAAACGTAAATGTAAATTTACTCATAAATAAAGAAGTAGTATATAGTATTACACGAATCTCCCAAGTGTTAAGTGCCTCTTAATATCCACAACAAAATGTTCGATTTTTACAAGAAACAACTACCATAGCCACCAAGTATTTCCGTCAATAGAAAAAGAAGAAGAAAAGAAATAGAAGAAAGAATATGTGGAAACACTAATGATTAATTTCATCACACAAGTTTCTCTAAAGCATTTCTCTATCCGCATTCTTATTCAGTTTCATTAGCCTTTCTAATTTAATATGATATTTTATTACATTAAAACTTAAATAATTGCACCAGGAGGGTGCATATATTTGCTAGCACACATATGTTGCCTAGTCAAAATCTGCATTGCCGTTTGATGTTGTAATTCTATTTTCTGTCAGTGTAATGTAGGTTGCACCCAAATAGATCACGTGATCAGTTTAGGCCATATTAAAGGAAGAAACGTAAAAGTTTTAAAACTTTTCTTTTTAATCTCGCAAAAAAAGAAATAACGAACATAAAGAGTTGTTACAAAGAAAAACTGTTAATTCAAAGATCAAATTATCCGATTGGAGAAAAATTACTCACCGTTATTTTGAAAAATAAGTAAAACAGTTCGTTTTTTTACGACACGGTCAGTTTCTTTATTGATATTTTTTAGCTGAATTCTGTAATTAGAGCATACCATTGCAATTGTATATACATTATATAAACTACTAGCCGGACCTGTGGATATACCACAGTACGATAATTTGATTATTATAACGTCTGATATATTTACTTAAGAGCTATTTCTAAATAGTTCAATATGTAAAAAGTATAATATTCTTGATTTAACTCACTCCCACTCTTTTTTCTTTCTTTCTTCTTTTTCATCTTTTCCTTATATTAAATAGAAACAGATTAGCGTTATCGCTTCCGCGCGCTCAACCGCTCTTTCTATCTTTACCCTACTATCTTTTTCTTTCCCTGGTTTCTCTATGATAAAAACAGAATTGTCCATTATTTTGCTGAGGTGAGGACACTCATAAGAAATAAGAATTCGACGGATAAGCAACATCAGATAATCTCTTTTAGAATATTGTACTTATACGTTACATTTTGGTAACACCTTCTTTATCAATTTTTTTGTTAGAAAACGTTATTAAATAATATTGAATAAAAGTAAAACATTCATTAAAAAAAAATTAATGTCATTTTTACGCAACAGCCTCAAACTGAATGACGTCATATATGAAAGCAGAAAAATACTTCAGAATTTTGACACACCAATGGCCACTGTCAATAAACATTAAACTTGTTGCAAATGCTGAAAAAGAAAAAAGAACAATTATATAATTCAATAGGGTAAGGAAAATTACATAGACTAGCAAATATATGCACCCTCCGGGTGCAAGTATTTAAGTTTTAATATAATAAAATATCATGTTAAATTAGAAAGGCTAATGAAACTGACTAAGAATGCAGATAAAAAGATCTGCAACAGAGGGGGTATAATCGAAAAATAGAACAACTTTGAAACTAACTATTCCATCATTTTCCCTTACTCCCCTGTTTCATTGGTAAATTTTCCTAATTTAACTATTTAGTTAAAATAGGAAGTAAAGGATAATATTACAGTTATTTCTTCTTGTAAATAAATTTCTTTAAGATTTATCTACGAGATTTTTGTTTATATTTCTTAAGATAAAACCAAACAATTAGAAATCAATAATACCAAGCACATATTTATTAAAATAAAATTTTAAATATCAATATGCAAATTAGCCTTCTCGTTCAAACTGTAAATCGCTATTTTGCTGTATATATAAATACAATTGCATGTTATTAGTACGTAGATATGATCAACACTATTAATAATGTAAAACAATTTTTATTAATAACTGAAGGTTTAAAAGAATGAAATCATGGAGAATTTGACGTAAATAATTAAAGGAATTGTGACTTGAGTAGTAATATAGTTTCGGCTTCAGACAAAAATGCAGTCTATCTCCATTATATATAGATATCACTGGCATGTTTTCAAGGTCGAATATATAATAGCTGATTTTAACGCAGATTTTTACGCTGTATCCAAAAATCACACTCATTTCTTCTAATCAAGTGAAAAATTTTACGATAAAACCTCTTACTTGAAATGTATGAAAGAGTATTATAGGTGTGACAAGTAAAGTCCACAGCCTTCTTGTTGCATTATCATGCAACGGAAGAGAAGGCTTCCGGCAAAAAGACAAAGAGAAAGATAAAAATATATATCTAAAACAAAAGGGAGAACGGAAGAGAGGTCTTCCGGTCAAGAAGCAGCGAGAAGAAGAAGAAATAGATAAAAAGAAAAAAGGAAAGAGTATTATAGCTGTGACAAGTAAAGTCCACAGCCTTCTTGTTGCATTATCATGCAACGGAAGAGAAGGCTTTCCGCAAAAAGACAAAGAGAAAGATAAAAATATATATCTAAAACAAAAGGGGAGAACGGAAGAGAGGTCTTCCGGTCAAGAAGCAGCGAGAAGAAGAAGAAATAGATAAAGAAAAAAGGAAAGAGTATTATAGTGACAAGTAAAGTCCACAGCCTTCTTGTGCATTATCATGCAACGGAAGAGAAAGCTTCCGGCAAAAAGACAAAGAGAAAGATAAAAAATATATATCTAAAACAAAAGGGAGAACGGAAGAGAGGTCTTCCGGTCAAGAAGGCAGCGAGAAGAAGAAGAAATAGATAAAAGAAAAAAGGAAAGAGTATTATAGCTGTGACAAGTAAAGTCCACAGCCTTCTTGTTGCATTATCATGCAACGGAAGAGAAGGCTTCCGGCAAAAAGACAAAGAGAAAGATAAAAATATATATCTAAAACAAAGGAGAACGGAAGAGAGGTCTTCCGGTCAAGAAGCAGGCGAGAAGAAGAAGAAATAGATAAAAAAAAAAAGGAAAGAGTATTATAGCTGTGACAAGTAAAGTCCACAGCCTTCTTGTTGCATTATCATGCAACGGAAGAGAAGGCTTCCGGCAAAAAGACAAAAAGAAAGATAAAAATATATATCTAAAACAAAAGGGAGAACGGAAGAGAGGTCTTCCGGTCAAGAAGCAGCGGAAGAAGAAGAGAAATAGATAAAAGAAAAAAGGAAAGAGTATTATAGCTGTGACAAGTAAAGTCCACAGCCTTCTTGTTGCATTATCATGCAACGGAAGAGAAGGCTTCCGGCAAAAAAGACAAAAAGAAAGATAAAAAAATATATATCTAAAACAAAAGGGAGAACGGAAGAGAGGTCTTCCGGTCAAGAAGCAGGGAGAAGAAGAAGAAAATAGATAAAAGAAAAAAAAGGAAAGAGTATTATAGCTGTGACAAGTAAAGTCCACAGCCTTCTTGTTGTATTATCATGCAACGGAAGAGAAGGCTTCCGGCAAAAAGACAAAGAGAAAGATAAAAATATATATCTAAAACAAAAGGGAGAACGGAAGAGAGGTCTTCCGGTCAAGAAGCAGGAGAAGAAGAAGAAATAGATAAAAAGAAAAAAAGGAAAGAGTATTATAGCTGTGACAAGTAAAGTCCACAGCCTTCTTGTTGCATTATCATGCAACGGAAGAGAAGGCTTCCGGCAAAAAAGACAAAGAGAAAGATAAAAATATATATCTAAAACAAAAGGGAGAACGGAAGAGAGGTCTTCCGGTCAAGAAGCAGCGAGAAGAAGAAGAAATAGATAAAAGAAAAAAAGGAAAGAGTATTATAGGCTGTGACAAGTAAAGTCCACAGCCTTCTTGTTGCATTATCATGCAACGGAAAGAGAAGGCTTCCGGCAAAAAAGACAAAGAGAAAGATAAAAAATATATATCTAAAACAAGGGGAGACGGAAGAGAGGTCTTCCGGTCAAGAAGCAGCGAGAAGAAGAAGAAATAGATAAAAGGAAAAAAGGAAAGAGTATTATAGCTGTGACAAGTAAAAGTCCCACAGCCTTCTTGTTGTATTATCATGCAACGGAAGAGAAGGCTTCCGGCAAAAAGACAAAAAGAAAGATAAAAAATATATATCTAAAAACAAAGGGAGAACGGAAGAGAGGTCTTCCGGTCAAGAAGCAGGGAGAAGAAGAAGAATAGATAAAGAAAAAGAAAGAGTATTATAGCTGTGACAAGTAAAGTCCACAGCCTTCTTGTTGCATTATCATGCAACGGAGAGAAGGCTTCCGGCAAAAAGACAAAAAAGAAGATAAAAATATATATCTAAAAACAAAAGGAGAACGAAGAGAGGTCTTCCGGTCAAGAAGCAGGGAGAAGAAGAAGAAATAGATAAAAGAAAAAAGGAAATCGGAAGACACCACTTCCGGTGAAGAGGTGGAGAGAAAGATAAAGAAATATATAACAAATATCCGTTATCAGATCAAAACAATAAAAGATGGGTTATACAAAGCCAAATCCATCCTTGTAGAAGAGTTGAATGAGTAGAAATGTCGTCGAAAAGATTCCAGCTAGCAAAATGAAATGAAAGAAAAAGGAATGGAATTATTGTAAACAAGTTCGACAAAAAAATGGAGAATATCTTTATATTTATGAAACGAGGCACTGTTTGGGTGTTTGTTTAATTACCTGAAAGTAATTCATCATCAGATGGATTCAAATGTGATTCCGCCAGACAGCAAGGGAGTCTATCCTCCTTTCACTAGCGCTATACTAAGGAGATAGTTTTTAGCATCTGAGGTGGAGTACCACACCTTCCATCAGCTCCTTACTTTACCTCACAGATCCCTGTGCTACTCATACGCTGAGTTGGCAACGGCCAGTATCGAACCTTGTGGTTGCTTGGCTGACGCTCTACCGACTGACCTAAGGGGAATAGAAATTTCAAGATGTCGTAAAGAACACTATTACTTAACCGTGTTCATCTGACTTGGAACTTGAAGTAAGAAGGTTCCAAAATGTAATATTGTATCTTAAAACTTCCTGTTAATATCATTCTATAAATCCTAGCCGTTAAAAATCTAAAGTAAATTTGAAAATTTAAGTTAAACTATTGATTGAACAGATATTTAGTGTGGTATAATGGTATAGTCACAATACCCAAGTGTATTTGTGGCAAACTCCGGAACGATATATGTAGTATGGGTCAACTCAAATTTTAGTAGTACTGGTCATTGTTAGTAGAGAAACGAAGCACACAGTTGTATAGTCACGAGTATTTATTCCCAAGTGCGTGGACCCTTTTTGGAGAGAAGGAAAGACAGAGAGAAAGAGAGAGAGAGAGAAGAGAGAGAGAGAGAGAGAGAGCGAGAGAGAGAGAGAGAGAGAGAGAGAGAGAGAGGATACGGTTAAATTATTCTACTTTCTAACATGGTATCAACTTCTATATCGCTGTCCCTCACGAGGGACCAGGAGCCAGTCTGTTCCCTGCTACGACCGAAAGGAAAAGAGAATGATCTTCTTCTTGCTCAATGCTCGTCACTTCCGATTCCGGTCAACACCCGGAACTTCCGTTTTTTTACATTCAATCCCCCTTCCGGTGTCATTCCTCGGTCATTTTACTGGCACCCCGTTGTGTGCCCACACTTCCAAATTTTAACCTTTGTTTGCTCTTTATTTCTTTTTCCTCTCTTTCCCTTTTAATGCATGTAGCCCACAAGGATTACACTACATTAGTATTTATAAAATAAATTAAAAAATTAGTGTTTATGAAAATAATAGATTAAAAAAAAGATTAAAGTATAAACCAAAAAATCAAATCAAATGTACGTTAGTGGAAACCTATGTAAAATATTTTTAAAAAATTAGAATTGTGAAAGCATATAGGTTGAACACAGATTAGAAGAGAAAGTTTATTTTAGTAAGAAATTCTTCTTGGAGATCATCTCCATTTTATAAATGTATCGGATCCGTACCGAATTCATATAAATGTCTGTATTTATGAGATGAGACATGATATTAATAATTTTGATTTTCGACATGTGTTGTCCTCATCTTTATTATGGATTGTGGTATAGATAAACACAACGTTCAGACCACTGTAACCTCCGACTCTGTTTAAGACAATGGTTCTCAAACTTTTAAGTCTGTAGACCCGTACAAAAATTTGATTGACCTATCATGGACCCTCCCCCCTTATATATACCAATCCACCTTGCAGTTGTTTTGTTTCAAACAATTATGTAATTAATGAATTCTGCACAAACGTTTATGTATAACTGTTGGTTGTAAAATAACCAGTCTAGGAGAAGGAAAACTCTGAATTTAAACCTGTTAAGCTCAAGAAATTGACCTCGTGTCACATCCTGTTTGTGTGCAGTTTTTGGTAAATATGTTTATATGCAAAATTTCTGTATACAGACATCTAGGCACATATTCTCTATTCATGTACAAACCCCTCCGATAAATCGGCTGGTCACGTCAAGCCCTAGCATCTATATGATTTTTCCCAACCCTATTGCTCTTATGGCAAGCCCCAGTCCCTTTTTATCATATGGGTGCTAGAAGGCGGTGGCTGAGGGCCTACATGTCTTATGAATGACGTTAAAATCTATCTGATGGTAAAGTCCCAGTTTTGGAGGTTTGGAGAATGTGAAGCACCCCTTCATAACCATTGCTCCATGGTCCACTCTGACCCGGAGTGGTAGTACCTGTTAGGGTCCCATCTATGAGTTAAAAAGAAAGTCATGAGTTTATAAACAAAATTGTATTATGCATTAAGAATGAATCTATTTCAAAACTTTGTCGGCATTAAATGACCCACCGAGGTTGATATGTCGTAAAACAAAACAAACCAATCATGTACAAACATGTATAGTCATATACTCAGCTTAGCATAGTTTAGTACATGGTCTGTTTTATAGAGCACACGGTGTGTGTCGAACTCACTCACTATGGTCTGCGAGCCTAAAAACCACACCAAGTTGCTATGTGTAGACAAATGTAGGTCGTATATATATATACATATCTGAGTAGAAATATCGTATTCCCACCATATAATGGCTAGTTTTATAAAGCTTTGATTCAGCCATCACAGCGAATATCTCAACTGGAAGATTATGCGTTGAGCGAAGCAAGAATTCAAGTTGAATTGACTAGCAATGTCAATTCAACTTGAATTCTTGCTATTATCATCGAAATATTTCTTACCTAAATAATCCTTACTTTCATTATGAGAAATCTACGCCCTAAAAGCTGTTAACAAAACCTTTTTGTAATTCTATGGGAAAGAATAAAAAGACATTTATTAATTTCTAATTGCTAAATAAACCTTGTCAAATCACATTATACGCCGCTGCGCATAATATGGAATGAATAGGGCCAGTCTGCTTATAGGTATTTATATATTTACATACACAATATCTATAGATATATATCTCTCGTTCTTTTTACATATATTCACACATATGTATATGCATCACACACACACACACACACACACACACACCACACATATATATATATATATATATATATATTAATTAAATAAAGAACATGAACTTGTTTTTTAATTTATTCCTTGAACTTTCACGGTTACTGCAATCAGCAGGCGAATTACACCATATATATATAATATATATATTATATATATATATATAATATATTAATAAAATAAATATATAAAGGTTTTACATATCTATTTATTAGGTGACAAAGGAACATTCACGACAATATTGGTTTTCATGGGAGGCAATCATCAGGTGAAAATGTCATATATATATATATATATGTATAATATATATGTGTGTGTGTGTTGTGTGTGTGTATGTGTGTGTATTTATATATAAATATATATATGCATATATAGTTTCTGTTTTCAAGGTACACCTTTCCATATTTTACCAAATATATAGAGCTCTTTTGGATAACTACTTACACACCCACCCAACACACACACACACCAACACACAACACAATACACACAAACACACACACACATATATATATATATATATATATATATATATATATATATATATATATATTCATCATAAAGTTACTATCACATTTTCATTGTAGTAGCAATGTAGTTCATCCAAAAGGGCTCAATATATTTCGTAAAATATCGGAAGGTGTACCTTGAACACCGAAACCGTGGTAGAGATAAAAAAAAAAATTTTTCTACAAATCTCTCTCTTATATATATATGTATGGTGTGTGTGTGTGTGTGTATGTATGCGTGTGAATGTATGTGTGTATGTATGTATGGCTCTGTTGGTGTTTGATATGTGTGTGTGTATGTGTATTAACAGAAATGCTTAGTCCATGACAAAAAAAAAAAAAAAAAAAAAAAAGACGGAGCAAGAAAAGGGTTAATATTGAAATGATTTAGCAAATTCCCCTTTGCTAGCAATTCACTTATTACATTGTTCGTTGATTTTACGAATTGCTTTTTTTCTCGCTTTCATTTAAAATGTCATTTTAAAAAAACGCAACCTTAAATTCGTGAGTGTTTTGAAATATAATTTTATTCTTCCTTCTTGAATTAAAGCGATAAAAATATATCGATTTGATTTATTTCCTTTTAACCCTTAAAATGTGGCTAAGAAAAAGAACTAAAGAATTAAACGAGTCCTTATTTTTATGTATAAAATTATTTTGCGTGTTAATTTAAATAAAAATTATTCGTTTATTCTTTGAATAGTTTATTTCGTCTTTGTTTTTGTTTTTCTTCTTTGTTTTTCTCTTTTTTTTTTTTTTACAAAATTGCATATGCGTTGCACTGATTAGAATTTTTTCTAATAAATTTAAAAAAGAGTTTGTTGAAAAATAAAAAAAACAACAGTTTTTGGGTTCATGAACAACAAATAATTTCTTTAGTTTTAGTAAATTTTTTAAACATTATTCGTATTACAATTTCATTATTTTTAGTTTACATTTCAGATAGAATTTCTAAAAAAGTTACACTTTGGTTTCAAACATTTTCCTGAATTCTTTCAGTTCTCCAAAATAATATTTTATTTTATTTTTTTACAATTAGTACGAAATTAAAGATATAATAATTTACGAAAAAGCATTAAATTCAAATCTCGCTTGGAAATTAAAATCTGTATGATATTTAACCATTGTGCATGGTTTTTTTTTGTACTCACTTATGAAGATGGGAGTTTCAAAAATCGATTGATTTTTAATTATTTTATCATATACTTTAAACTGTAAAAATCAAAAACTATTTTTTTTTGTTTATCATAAACATATTAAAGTGTATGCGCGATTTTAATGTTCAATGATAGATATATACTTTGGCATAGGAGTAGGAGGCGCGTGGTGTAATGGTTAAAGTCAAGGGAAATGGACTCGTCGCCCCGAGTTCAAATCCTGGACGTGGTAATTGCATTTCACTTAGCGCTAATACCATTGGGAAAGGTATGAATCTTACTCTCCCTCCAGCCATGGGTAAATAGTAGGGCAGACTGGGCTCTTTAACCTTGGTTAGGCAACCGGTCTAGGAGAAGGAAAACTCTGAATTCAAACCTGTTAAACTCCGCTTAAGAAATTGACCTTGTGTCGCATCCTGCTCGTGCGGAGGGGTTGGTAAATATATATATACTTTGGCATAGTTTTGCCTTGTCGATGGAACTTCGGATACGCTGACTGTAAGACACCATCCGATGGTGGAGATCCAATTTTGGAGATCGGATAAGTGTTGAGTACCTGTTTATTACTCCCAGATCCACTCTAATCCACTGGTAGCCATTGTTAGTGTCCCATCTATGGGAGAAAGAGAACTGTTTTAAATTCAAATTAGACAGGAATACTTTATAACAATAACTATATTTTTTATTAAGAATATGGTTATTTCCTATAACTCCAACATAAACAAAGGGGAACCGCTCTTGACCGATAAATTATGTATTTATTTATTGATCTACTAGGAAAAAAAGAATACGGGTTAGGGTTAGGGTTTAGGGTTAAGATTAATGGGAAAATAAATAAATGATTTATCAGTCAAGAGTGGTTCCCCTTTGTTTATGTTATAGTTGTAGGAAATAACCAAGAATATTTAGTTGAAGCTATAATTGTTTACTAAGGTTTATTTTAATTAGTTAATTGAAAGCATGTAAGCGCAAAAAATCTGATTATTTTAATTAGTTAATTGAAACCGTGTAAGCGCACAAACAAATGATTATTATCAAACAGAAATAATTAATTGAAACATTATAATCATGTATAAATTATTAGAATTAGATAGGAATGCTTGAAATCATACAACGGTGTGCGAAGTATTTGTATTATGAATAACTGATATAAATGTGTACAATTGCACCCTTATTAACAAAAGTGTAAATATAAATGTACAATGAACACTATTCCGTAACCTATACGTATAATATAATTAAGGAGGCGCCTGGTCTAATGGTTAGAGTCCTAGGAAATGGATTTGTCAACGCGAGTTCAATTCCTGGACGAAGCTGTTGGAATTTCACATGGCGCTAATACCCTTGGGAAAGGTATGAATCCAATTCTCCCTCCAGCTATGGATAAATAGCAGGGCAGACTGGACTCTTTAACCATGGCCAGGTAACCAGTATAGGATAAGGAAAACTCTGAATTCAAACCTGTTAAACTGGTAAATATGTATACGTATAATATAACTCTAGACGGATTGACTGGCCATTAAAATGAATCATTCAATCAATCTGTCAAAGTGTCTGTCAAAAATGACCGACAATCATACGTATTTTCCCCGATAGAAATCCGAAATGTATTTTAAAAATTGTACATGTAAAATATATCAAAGACGAAATCCGTCCCCTTCGCAAATCCTGGTCGTGAAATACTGCTGGAGGTGCTGTGAGTTTGTTGTAATGATGCTTCATAAAACCATACCTGAGAGTAATTAACTGATGAAGGATCTTTGCAATCGACTCATCATCAATCAGGCTTCTTAACAACTCGGTCAGCATCAGCAACTACAGTCTGACGAGGATTTTAATTGATAAATACATACATATGTATATATGTAAAGGCCGCCAGAGAGTGCTCCATCCATTTTATAGGAGAGACTTCCTTTTAAGTTTAGTTGTGGGTCGTCAGCGAAATCCCCTCCAAAGTGCTCAACCCTATTCATATTTATATATATATATATATATATATATATATATTATATATATATATATATATATATTGTGCGTGTGTGTGTGTGTGTGTGTTGCGTGTGTGTTAAGGTGTTTAGAAAATAATTACCTTTTACATAAGTAGATATGGAAATACATGTAAGGTAAATGTATTCCTTCAATCACTGCAGCACATTGAGAAGGCAAATTTTCAATTCCACGTTAGAAATAATCTGGGGTTTCCCTGAATAAAGTTTGTAAGATCATTTTTAATTTCTTCCTGAATTTCTGCCACTTTTGAAATGTTCAAGGGATTGAGACAAATGAAAATAAATTGGTGGTAAATCTGTTAAATCTCAAATAAATTGCAAATTACATGAATCTTTTTCTTATGAAAAAAGAAGGTGACTGAAATTCGATGATAGTATTTGAATAAATTTAACTTTAAATTAAAAAAAAAACCTCTCTAATAAAATATAATTACATTCCGAAGAGAAGGTATTTTAGTGCTAAGTATGGCAAGGAGAAATTAGGACAACATTCTTTGGTTGGTTTGGAGAAAGTTTTTGATTCTTTGATTAGAAGGGGGGATATAAGATGAAATGGGACAGGAAAGGAGAGCTAGGTTATCGTTTATATAGTTGGCTTGTGAAATATTTTATGGATTTTGGTCCACAGCATAGAGCTAGAAATCAAGGGGAGTGGAGGGCGTTTGATACGTGCCGGGGATAGGGGTGGTAGTTGGTTAGAATGGGAGGTGTAGCTCAGCTTTTTGGGGAAATATATTTATATATATATGTATATATATATATATTATATATATATATATTATATATATATGTATCCCATTATATACATAAGTTAAAATATATATATATATATATATACACATATATATATATATATATATATACCCCATATCTGATATCTCATATATATATATATATATATGAACATTTTTTTCAGAAATGCGCCTCTTTGGAGCAAGCGATTGCATTCTGTTGGATGAGTATTGCAAAAAGCCCTCATTGTCTCGATATTGGTACTCTAACCCACACACACACACACACACACACACACACACACACACACATATATATATATATATATATATATATATATATAATATATATATTAACCATTTTACACCGTATCTGAAGATACCCTAGCGAACTAGGCTTGGTATGTTCTTCGATTTATTCATAATATATATATATATATATATTATATATATTTATAATAGAGAGAGAGAGAGAGAGAGACAGAGACAGAGAGACAGAGACAGAGACAGAGACAGAGCGAGAGATAGATAGATAGATAGATAGATGTATGCCTGTGTGTGTTATGCATTTGTAATTTTGTGCATAGACTCATCTAAATATGTGTGCACTCCTTAGCAGAAATATAATCTCTCCAATTATTTGTATGCAAGATACTAATATTTCTATATTTATTTATACATGAATATATACAATATATGTTTATATATATATTACCGACGCCTCCGCACGAGCAGGATGTGACACAAGGTCAATTTCTTAAGCGGAGTTTAACAGGTTTGAATTCAGAGTTTTCCTTCTCCTAGACCGGTTGCCTAACCAAGGTTAAAGAGCCCAGTCTACCCTGCTATTTATCCATAGCTGGAGGGAGAGTAGGATTCATACCTTTCCCAAGGGTATTAGCGCTAAGTGAAATGCAATTACCACGTCCAGGATTTGAACTCGGGGCAACGAATCCATTTCCTATGACTTTAACCATTACACCACGCGCTGTCTATATATGTTTATATATGTGTGTTCGTGTTGTGTGTGTGTGTGTGCGTCTGCGTGTCTTCATGCATGGGTGCATTGGTGTATTGTTTACGCATATATATATATATATATATAAGTAAAGAATAATATATATATATATATATATATATGTATATATCAGTCATCCACAGACACGAGTTTCGAAGGTTACTTCTCATCAGTGCGGCTTGACTTTTTAACAGCTACCTCTAGCCGGGATCGAAACCCAACAGAATTTTCGTCTGCCAAACTCCTTATCCTTGCGGTTATCAGTGGCTGTCAGTCTGGGGTGAACAATTAATTGATACATCGCTACGGGGAATGTTTTTACATTATCTTTTTATTACATATTACATATTACATATCAAAAGCACGCACACACACACACACACACACACACACATATATATATATATATATATATATGATCATGCATGTCAATATATGCGACTCCGGAAATGAAGTGGACACCAGCAACTCATCTAATATACAACTTTCAATAAGACACAAGCGAGATACGCCCAACAATTTGACATTTCAAACTAGTCATTGCATGAACATGTGCTCTGATGCGACACAATGTTAAAAAGCATCTCCTGTTGAGATGAAACATTGTAAAATTTTATTTTTCCTTTTTTTTTTTTTTTTTTTTTTGGCAATTGTTTCCGATAAAATGTTTCTGCCTTTGCGGTGTGGGTCAAACGACAATATGTGTCATTGGATGCACAACAGCTCTTGAGATATTTTAAACTTTTTGTTTACACACACACACACACACACAAACCCACACAACACACATATATATATATATATATATATATATATATATATATATATATATATATCTTATTATAATGGAGATTGTGTGTTTGTCTGTCTGTAACCGAAACTATATTACTATACAAGTCACAATTCCTTTAGTTATTTACATCATATTCTCCATGATTTTATTTTTATTTAAACCTCAATTATTAATAAAATTGTTTTACATTACTTACACTGTTGACCATATCTACATACTAATAACATGCAATTGTATTTATATATACAACAAAATAGAGGTTTACAGTGTGAATGGGAAGGCTAATTTGCATATTGATATTCAAAATTTGATTTTAATAAATATATGCTTAGTATTATTGATTTCTAATCGTTTGTTTTATCTTATTGAATATGAGCAAAAATCTCGATGAAAATCTAAAAAGAATCCCATTAACAAGAACAAATAACTGTTATTTTATTCTTTACTTCCTATTTTAACTAAATAGTTAAATTAAGAAAATTTACCAATAAAATACGGGAGTAATGGAAAATGATGGAAGAGTTAGTTTCAAAGTTGTTCTATTTTTCAATCATACCCCCTCTGTTCCAATTTTTTCCGCATTCTTATTCAGTTTCATTAGCCTTTCTAATTTAATGTGATATTTTATTATATTAAAACTTAAATACTTGCAGGCGGAGGGTGCATATATTTGCTAGTATATATAATGTTGTTCTGGTTCCAACGGGAGAAAATTCAATATTTTATAAAACAGAAGGTCCGCAAAATGTATTATGTTTTTAGAAAAAATATTTTATTCTTTTTATCTTACATATGCAACACGTGTTTCAGATCTTCTGGTATCTTCTTCAGGCTTTGATCAATACATATATTGATCAAAGCCTGAAGAAGATATCAGCATATCTGAAACACGTGTTGCATATGTATGATAAAAAGAATACAAATTTTTATTCATAATATATATATATATGTATATATATATATATATATATAATGTGTGTGTGTGTGTGTGTGTGTTTATGTGTGTATGTGTGTGTGTAAATATATATCAATGTGTACGGTTGGTACAATAACACTTGAAGAAGCAGTAGTAATCCAACGTACAGTGTTATTAGAGAGTGCTCAATATCTGTGATAGAGCGTTAATAGATAGATAAATAGCCATTTTCGTATATATATTATATATATATATTTATTTATTTATTTATTTACATGGAAACAAGTCTGCTAACATTGGTTTCATGCCTTGTAAGCTTAATATTGTAAGCTGAGCAATCATTGGGCAGCGAAAAATTTTTGAAATTTTCAAATATTTACAGATCATATATACAAATATAAAGGATTTGGCATTGGAAAGCCGATATATAAGATTAAAATAACCAACCAACATCATCATCATCATCATCATCATCATGTCACGCAAGCGCTGCACGGATATCCATGACAATCTCTCGCCAACCTTCCCAATCACTCATTGCCCCTAGGAGGTCTTCTGCGCAGCAACCAGCATCCTCGCATAGTTGGTCAATGTAGGGCCTTGGTGGGCGACCCACACTAGCATGTCCATGTGTTGGCTTCCACAGAAGAACGTCGCTTATGAGCTCATCCTTGCTTCTCCATCAGTGTCCTGCATGCTTAGTCCGTCTCATTCGGATGGTTTGCGAGATGGGGGCAGGTTGCCATACAGCTGCTTTCTTGTGGGATACTGTTTCCACGACTTGTTCAAGACTATACGCAGCATTCTTGTGCAGCTCTCATCTAGCTTATTCTCAAGGCGCTTTGTTAGGGTCAAAGTGGTGCGGCCATACAGCAGTACTGTTATAACCACAGCCTGGAAGAATTGCCGCTTTAGTCTGTCAGTGAGATCTGATTTCCATATGACTGATAATTTGTTTGTGGCCAGCCATGCTATTCCTATTTGTGTATTAATATCACTCTCTGTGGACGAAGAAGACTGAAGGGCATATCGGCTGAAACGTTGCACAAATAACAATAAAGATGGGTACAATAATCCGAATAACGTAGATAATACAAAAAAAAACAAAGTGAATAATATCCTCATTTTTCTAGGCGTACATAAAAAAAAAAAATTGTTATATAAATTTAGCTCAGTTGGTAGAGCACGCGACTTGAAATCGCAAGGGTCTGAGTTCGTGACTAATCTCCACCAATTCAACGTATAAGTAGCACAGATTTATTAATCTTA
>CM042145.1:65113091-65133091 GCA_023376005.1 Doryteuthis pealeii | reverse complement strand
CATGGATATCCGTGCTAATTGCGTGACATGATAATGAAGATGACCTTCAAATAAGTGGAGTTATTTCCTTTGACAATGGTGATTCTATTTACATTTGGGACTTTCTAGTTCTACTATTTGTTCTGAAAGTCGATTTGAAAAATTATCAGCGCGTCTCAGAGGGAATTTCTTTACCTCTTAAACTAGAAGTGACTACCCAGCGTCGCCTTGGTAGAGTGGTGTAAAAAAGTTAGTCTTGCTGGTCCATTATTGTTGAATCGAGAGTTGGATCCTCGCAGGATGCCCCATTAAAATACCTACGTAATAAAGACGTTGCGTTGATCGAGCCACTCTGAAAAGAAAAATTAATGTCTCTTATTTAAAATATTAAATGCAAAAAATCTACGCTGTTATCATTTGAATCTTATTTTTCTAAATGATCTACATGAAAATAAACCAAATCCCCATTATTTTTGCTCAAAAAGCAAGATCTGCTGATAGTGAATGTGTTTATATATTTAGTTTGTCATTAATTTTTATTTTCATAGTTTCCCCCGGACATACATGCATACATACACACAACAGTCCTTTATATATATGTATAGATGGTTTGAAATCACAAAACTTTTAGAGTGGATGTTTCTTAGTTTTGTTTTACTGAGTGACACCTTGTCAAACTTGAGAATGACTTGAGGATGACTGTCGTCACCTCATCTAAATAATGGACCATTCCGTTTTCATTAGAAAGAAAGAAAGAAAGAAAGAAAGAAAGAAAGAAAGAAATGATATACTACACAGAAAAAATATAAGAAATAAAGAAAGATAGTACGTGAAAGGTAAAATGGGAGATTGGCACGCGAAAGTATACCGCTAATCTATTTCAATCGAACATAATGAAAAGATAAAAAGAAGGAAAGAAAAGAGAGAGAGAGAGAGAAAGAGAGAGAGAGAGAGAGAGAGAGAGGTAGAGAGGTAGAGAGAGAATATTGAATATTTGCAATAGCTCTTAAGTAAACATATCAAACGTTGTATTAATTAAATTATCATACTGTGGTATATTCACAGGTCTTACTTGTAGTAATCATTATGACATACCAATATTACAGCTATATTACAATTACATCGGGAAAAGACGCCCTGTCGGTGGGGCGTTAGAATACAGAGACTGCACCTCTACAGAGAGGTAAGACTACCCCAATGCGGCCACCTGTTGGCAGTGGGTAGTAACCCTTGATGCTTAAAGATGGAACCCAGATGGTTGAGCAGTCGATGACATGGAACACTCCACTTAGAATCTTACTTAGACTAGACAGGCGGCCGGAGAGGTCTCCTACGATCAAGCGGCTGGTCACTTGTAGCCCTAGCACCTATATGATCGCCCCAACCCTATTACCCTTATGGCAAACCCCGATCCATTTTATCACATGGATGCTAGAAGACGATGGCTGGGGGTCTTCATCTCCTGGGAATGAACTTAAACTCTATTTCAGAGTGAGGTTCTAGTTCTGGAAGTTTGGGGAATGTGGAGCACCCCTTTATCACCATTGCTCCCAGATCCACTCTGATCCAGAGTGGTAGTACCTGTTAGGGTCCCATCTATGGGTTAACTAGAAACATGTGTTTATAAAAAAGATTGAGTATCCATTAAGAATGAATTTATTTCAAAACTTTATCGGCATTAAATGACCCACAGAGGTTGATATACCGTAAAACAAACCATAGTTAAACATAGGTGTGCCGTTTAAAATTTCTTTTTGCACATATCTCTTATAATAATAATAATAATAATAATAATAATAATAATAATAATATCTTCTTCAGCTGGTACATTTCTTATAAACATTCATCTTAATTCCACAGAATCTATACTTTTTCCACAGATTATCTAACATTGCCTTAAAGGAGTTCAGAGATGGGGCATTCACTATTAATAATGATAGTTTATTCAATGTATTCACCATTCTGTTATTAAAATAATTCTGTCTTGCATTTGCTTTGAGAATTCTTTAAAGAGTTTAATTTTATGACCACTGGTATTGATATTTTAGTAGATCAAAGTTCGTTGAATAAAATCTATGGGTATATTTGTAGACTTCAATCATATGTTTTCGTTGATAAACCAAACTTGGTAAGTCAATCTTCCTAAGTCTTTCTTCAAAGGAAAGGTTTTTTAATCCATTCATTACTTAAGTAACTCTCCTTTGAACGCCCTCAATGAGTTTTATGTCCTTGATTAGTCTTGGACTTCAAACTACATTAGCAAATTCCAAATGAGGTCTTACCAATGCAATGAATCATTTCTTCTTACATATATATGGGCATTGTACATTAAAATACCTAACCATATGCTGTTTAGTTTATATATATAAATGCACTTACATACACCATATAAATGCGTTTGTTTCCTTTGGGTGTGATTGCTTTTTCTATGCTCATTGTGCTTGGAAGTTTATTTGTCTTTTTTTCTTTTACATTTTTTACAGAGAAAAAGAGAATTGATAATTATAATTTACTAAGCAATTATATATATATATATATATATATATATATATATATATATATATGAAGTTAATCTGATGTTAGCTATTCACGCAGAATAAAAGTTGAATAACTGCACGAAAAGTCTGAATGTAACGAACGAAAACAATGCGTCAACAATTTAATTGGCCGGACATTTATCATTTGAGTTTTACTGAGAATGAACAAAGGAAAAAAAAAACGGGAACTGAATCCAAACGAGAAACACGGGTGAGGCAAGTTATAATGTGAAGGAAAGAAGAAAATAAACAAAACAGAATCTATGAAAAAAGATTTGGGCAAAACAAAAAGAAAAATACTTATAAAAACGAAAGGAAAGTGAGAGAATAATAAAGAGAGAAAAAATCGGATGAAGACGTCGATAATTGCGAAAAGACGAAAGGGAAAGTGGAAAAGAAAAAAGAGGAAAAGGAAAAAGAGAGAAAAAAAGATAAAGACGTCGATAATTGCGAAAAGACGAAGGGAAAGTGGAAAAAGAAAAAAAGGGGAAAAGGAAAAAGAGAGAGAAAAAGATAAAGACGTCGATAATTGCGAAAAAAAGAAGGGAAAGTGGGAAAAAGAAAAAAGGGGAAAGGAAAAAGAGAAAAAAGATAAAGACGTCGATAATTGCGAAAAGACGAAGGGAAAGTGGAAAAAGAAAAAAGAGGAAAAGGAAAAGAGAGAGAAAAAGATAAAGACGTTGATAATTGCGAAAAAAAGAAGGGAAAGTGGAAAAAGAAAAAAGGGGAAAGGAAAAAGAGAAAAAAAAGATAAGACGTCGATAATTGCGAAAAGAACGAAGGGAAAGTGGAAAAGAAAAAAGAGGAAAAGGAAAAAGAGAGAGAAAAAGATAAAGACGTCGATAATTGCGAAAAAGACGAAGGGAAAGTGGAAAAAGAAAAAGAGGAAAAGGAAAAAGAGAGAGAAAAAGATAAAGACGTCGATAATTGCGAAAAGACGATGGGAAAGTGGGAAAAGAAAAAAGGGGAAAAGGAAAAAGAGAAAAAAAAGATAAAGACGTCGATAATTGCGAAAAGACGAAGGGAAAGTGGGAAAAGAAAAAACGGGAAAAGGAAAAAAGAGAAAAAAGTATAAAGACGTCGATAATTGCGAAAAGACGAAGGAAAGTGGAAAAGAAAAAGGGGAAAAGGAAAAAGAAAAAAGATAAAGACGTCGATAATTGCGAAAAGACGAAGGGAAAGTGGAAAAGAAAAAAAGGGGAAAGGAAAAGAGAAAAAAAAGATAAAGACGTCGATAATTGCGAAAAGACGAAGGGAAAGTGGAAAAAGAAAAAAGGGGAAAAGGAAAAAGAAAAAAAAGATAAAGACGTCGATAATTGCGAAAAGACGACGGGAAGTGAAAAGAAAAGGGAAAAGGAAAAAGAGAAAAAAGGATAAAGACGTCGACAATTGCAAAAAGAGAAGGGAAAGGGAAAAGAAAAAAGGGGAAAAGGAAAAAAGAGAAAAAAGATAAAGACGTCGACAATTGCAAAAAGACGAAGGGAAAGTGGAAAGAAAAAAGGGGAAAAGGAAAAGAGAAAAAAAGATAAAGACGTCGATAATTGTGAAAAGACGAAGGGAAAGTGGAAAAAAAAAAAGGGGAAAAGGAAAAGAGAAAAAAGATAAAGACGTCGATAATTGCGAAAAGACGAAGGGAAAGTGGAAAAAGAAAAAAGGGGAAAAGGAAAAGAGAAAAAAAGGATAAAGTCGTCGATAATTGCGAAAAGACGAAGGGAAAGTGGAAAAAGAAAAAAGGGGAAAAGGAAAACGGGGAAAAGGAAAAAGAGAAAAAAGATAAAGACGTCGATAATTGCGAAAAGACGAAGGGAAAGTGGAAAAGAAAAGGGGGAAAAGGAAAAAGAGAAAAAAGGATAAAGACGTCGATAATTGCGAAAAGACGAAGGGAAAGTGGAAAAAGAAAAAGGGAAAAGGAAAAACGGGGAAAAGGAAAAAGAGAAAAAAAGATAAAGACGTCGATAATTGCGAAAAGACGAAGGGAAAGTGGAAAAAGAAAAAAGGGGAAAGGAAAAAGAGAAAAAAAAGATAAAGACGTCGATAATTGCGAAAAGACGAAGGGAAAGTGGAAAAAGAAAAAAGAGGAAAAGGAAAAAGAGAGAGAAAAAGATAAAGACGTCGATAATTGCGAAAAAAAAGAAGGGAAAGTGGAAAAAGAAAAAAAAAGGAAAAGGAAAAGAGAAAAAAAGATAAAGACGTCGATAATTGCGAAAAGACGAAGGGAAAGTGGAAAAAGAAAAAAGAGGAAAAGGAAAAAGAGAGAGAAAAGATAAAGACGTCGATAATTGCGAAAAGACGAAGGGAAAGTGGAAAAAGAAAAAAAAGGAAAGGAAAAAGAGAGAAAAAAAGATAAAGACGTCGATAATTGCGAAAAGACGATGGGAAAGTGGGAAAAGAAAAAAGGGGAAAAGGAAAAAGAGAAAAAAAAGATAAAGACGTCGATAATTGCAAAAAGACGAAGGGAAAGTGGGAAAAGAAAAAAGGGGAAAAAGAAAAAGAGAAAAAAAGTATAAAGACGTCGATAATTGCGAAAAGACGAAGGGAAAGTGGAAAAGAAAAAAGGGGAAAAGGAAAAAGAGAAAAAAAGATAAAGACGTCGATAATTGCGAAAAGACGAAGGGAAAGTGGAAAAGAAAAAAGGGAAAAGGAAAAAGAGAGAGAAAAGATAAAGACGTCGATAATTGCGGAAGGGAAAGTGGAAAAAGAAAAAAGGGGAAAGGAAAAAGAGAAAAAAAGATAAAGACGTCGATAATTGCGAAAAGACGAAGGGAAAGTGGAAAAGAAAAAAGAGGAAAAGGAAAAAGAGAAGAAAAAAGATAAAAGACGTCGATAATTGCGAAAAGACGAAGGGAAAGTGGAAAAAGAAAAAAGAGGAAAAGGAAAAAGAGAGAGAAAAAGATAAAGACGTCGATAATTGCGAAAAGACGATGGGAAAGTGGAAAAGAAAAAAGGGGAAAAGGAAAAGAGAAAAAAAAGATAAAGACGTCGATAATTGCGAAAAGACGAAGGGAAAGTGGAAAAGAAAAAAAGGGAAAAGGAAAAAGAGAAAAAAGATAAAGACGTCGATAATTGCGAAAAGACGAAGGGAAAGTGGAAAAGAAAAAGGGGAAAAGGAAAAGAGAAAAAAAGATAAAGACGTCGATAATTGCGAAAAGACGAAGGGAAAGTGGAAAAGAAAAAAGGGAAAAGGAAAAAGAAAAAAAGATAAAGACGTCGATAATTGCGAAAAGACGAAGGGAAAGTGGAAAGAAAAAAGGGGAAAAGGAAAAAGAGAAAAAAGATAAAGACGTCGATAATTGCGAAAAGACGAAGGGAAAGTGGAAAAGAAAAAAGGGGAAAAGGAAAAAGAGAAAAAAAGATAAAGACGTCGATAATTGCAAAAAGACGAAGGGAAAGTGAAAAGGAAAAGAAAAAAAAAGGATAAAGACGTCGACAATTGAAAAAGGACGTCGATAATTGCGAAAAGACGAAGGGAAAGTGGAAAGAAAAAAGGGGAAAAGGAAAAGAGAAAAAAAGATAAAGACGTCGATAATTGCGAAAAGACGAAGGGAAAGTGGAAAAGAAAAAAGGGGAAAAGGAAAAAAGAGAAAAAAAGATAAAGACGTCGATAATTGCGAAAAGACGAAGGGAAAGTGGAAAAGAAAAAAGGGAAAAGGAAAAGAGAAAAAAAAGATAAAGACGTCGATAATTGCGAAAAGACGAAGGGAAAGTGGAAAAGAAAAAAAGGGGAAAAGAAAAAGGGGAAAAAAAAGAGAAAAAAAGATAAAGACGTCGATAATTGCGAAAAGACGAAGGGAAAGTGGAAAAGAAAAAAGGGGAAAAGGAAAAAGAGAAAAAAGGATAAAGACGTCGATAATTGCGAAAAGACGAAGGGAAAGTGGAAAAAGAAAAAAAGGGAAAAGGAAAAACGGGGAAAAGAAAAAGAGAAAAAAAGATAAAGACGTCGATAATTGCGAAAAGACGAAGGGAAAGTGGAAAAGAAAAAAGGGGAAAAGGAAAAAGAGAAAAAAAAGGATAAAGACGTCGATAATTGCGAAAAGACGAAGGGAAAGTGGAAAAAAAAAAAAGGAAAAAAAAAAAGGAAAAAAAAGAAAAAAGATAAAGACGTCGATAATTGCGAAAAGACGAAGGGAAAGTGGAAAAGAAAAAAGGGGAAAAGGAAAAAGAGAAGAAAAAGATAAAGACGTCGATAATTGCGAAAAGACGAAGGGAAAGTGGAAAAGAAAAAGGGGAAAAGGAAAAAGAAAAGGATAAGACGTCGATAATTGCGAAAAGACGAAGGAAAGTGGAAAAAGAAAAAAGGGGAAAAGAAAAAAGGGAAAAGGAAAAGAGAAAAAAGATAAAGACGTCGATAATTGCGAAAAGACGAAGGGAAAGTGGAAAAGAAAAAAGGGGAAAAGGAAAAAGAGAAAAAAAGATAAAGACGTCGATAATTGCGAAAAGACGAAGGGAAAGTGGAAAAGAAAAAAAGGGGAAAAGGAAAAAGAGAAAAAAAGATAAAGACGTCGATAATGCGAAAAGACGAAGGAAAGTGGAAAAGAAAAAAGGGGAAAAGGAAAAGAGAAAAAAAGATAAAGACGTCGATAATTGCGAAAAGACGAAGGGAAAGTGGAAAAGAAAAAGGGAAAAGGAAAAAAGAGAAAAAAAAAAATAAGACGTCGAATTACAAAAAGACGAAGGGAAAGGGAAAAGAAAAAAAGGGGAAAAGGAAAAAAGAGAAAAAAGGATAAAGACGTCGACAATTGCAAAAAGACGAAGGGAAAGTGGAAAAGAAAAAAGAGGAAAAGGAAAAAGAGAAAAAAAAAGATAAAGACGTCGATAATTGCGAAAAGACGAAGGGAAAGTGGAAAAGAAAAAGGGGAAAAGGAAAAGAGAAAAAAAGGATAAAGACGTCGATAATTGCGAAAAGACGAAGGGAAAGTGGAAAAGAAAAAAGGGGAAAAGGAAAAAAGAGAAAAAAGGATAAAGACGTCGATAATTGCGAAAAGACGAAGGGAAAGTGGAAAAAGAAAAGGGAAAAGGAAAAGGGGAAAAGGAAAAAGAGAAAAAAAGATAAGACGTCGATAATTGCGAAAAGACGAAGGGAAAGTGGGAAAAGAAAAAAGGGGAAAAGGAAAAGAGAAAAAAAAGATTAAAGACGTCGATAATTGCGAAAAGACGAAGGGAAAGTGGAAAAAAGAAAAGAAAAAAAAACGGGGAACGGAAAAAGAGAAAAAGATAAAGACGTCGATAATTGCGAAAAGACGAAGGGGAAAGTGGAAAGAAAAAGGGGAAAAGGAAAAGAAAAAAAAGGATAAAGACGTCGATAATTGCGAAAGACGAAGGGAAAGTGGAAAAAGAAAAAAAGGGGAAAGGAAAAACGGGAAAAGGAAAAAGAGAAAAAAAGATAAAGACGTCGATAATTGCGAAAAAGACGAAGGGAAAGTGGAAAAGAAAAAAGGGGAAAAGGAAAAAGAGAAAAAGGATAAAGACGTCGATAATTGCGAAAAGACGAAGGGAAAGTGGAAAAAGAAAAAAGGGGAAAAGGAAAAAACGGGGAAAAGGAAAAGAGAAAAAAAGATAAAGACGTCGATAATTGCGAAAAGACGAAGGGAAAGTGGAAAAAGAAAAAGGGAAAAGGAAAAAGAGAGAGAGAAAAAGATGAAGACGTCGATAATTGCGAAAAGACGAAGGGAAAGTGGAAAAAGAAAAAAGGGGAAAAGAAAAAGAAAAAAGATAAAGACGTCGATAATTGCGAAAAGACGAAGGGAAAGTTAAAGACGTCGATAATTGCGAAAGACGAAGGGAAAGGGAAAAGAAAAAAAGGGAAAAGAAAAAGAGAAAAAAAGATAAAGACGTCGATAATTGCGAAAAGACGAAGGAAAGTGTGAAATGAAAAAAGGGGAAAAGGAAAAGGAAAAGGAAAAGAGAAAAAAAGATAAAGACGTCGATAATTGCGAAAAGACGAAGGGAAAGTGGAAAAAGAAAAAAGGGGAAAAAGAAAAAGAAAAAAATATAAAGACGCCGATAATTGCTAAAAGACGAAGGGTAAGTGGAAAAGGGAAAAAAAGGGAAAATGATAAAGAGAAAAAGGCAAGGTAAGTTGGTAGAATTATAAAAAGATTTTAAAAAGTCGTCGATTTTAATGCTCTTGTTTTCTTATTCTCAGGCCGTATATATTTCTTTCTTTAATTTTCTTATTAGTAGAAAATAAAGAGAAATTGTGAAAGAGAGGAAGAATACGAAAAGTTACAGAGCAATTAGAAAAGTGAAGTATAGAAAGTTAAGAGTGGGAAAGGAAATAAACAAAAGAAAGAGAGAAAGGCAAATAATATGGTATATCTAGTTATTATCTACAAAAAGTCTCGATATATTTGAATTATCATTTTTTAGAAAAGCTCACAAAACACTTATGTATTACCTCTAAGTACACATTTCATAGTGTAGTAGTTAGATAGTTATGCTAACATATCATTGATAGTGGGTTCGATTCTCAATGGATGCTCCTAACTTTTGACTTGTGTCTTAATTAAACTAAGCTAATTAAATATTTCTTTATTACCTTGAGGAATTTACAATCCCTTGTGTTACCATGACAATGTAATTCATTATTAATCTGTTTTAAAATCAGGTACATGACCTATACACACACACACACACCCACACACACACATACACACACTCACACACACACACACATATATATATATATATATATATATATATATATATACTAGCAAATATATGCACCCTCCGGGTGCAAGTATTTAAGTTTTAATGTAATAAAATATTGTATTAAATTAGAAAGGCTAATGAAACTAAATAAGAATACAGATAAAAAGATTTGAAACAGAGGGAGTATAATAAAAGATTTGAAACAGAGGGAGTATAATAAAAAATGGAACAACTGAAACCTACTCTTCCATCACTCTCGTCTTTCATTGTTATTTTTTTCTAATTTAAGTATTTAGTTAAAAGAGGAAGTAAATAATAAAATGACAGTTATTTTATCTTGTTAATGGATTTCATTTAAGATTCATTGAAGAGATGTTTGCTTATATTCATTAAAATAAAACCAAACAGTTAGAAATCAATAATACTAAGCACATGTTTATTAAATTCGATTTTTTAATATTAATATGCAAATTAGCCTTCCCGTTTTCACTGTAAACCGCTATTTTATTGTATATATAAATATAATTGCATGTTGTCAGTATGTAGACATAGTTAACAGTATTAATAATGTAATACAATTTTATTAATAATTGAGGTTAGATAAAAATAAAATCATGGAGAATGTGATGTCAATAACTAAGAGAATTGTGACTTGAGTAGGAATATAGTTTCGGTTACAGACAGAAAAACACACAATCTCCATTATAATAAGATATATATGGTATTTATGGAAAAAAGTGACTTACCGATGTAAATCGTCACAGTGGTTAGTTGATTCAAGTTTTACAATGATACGGCAGCGATATAACAAATAAAAAGTGTTCAATACGTTAGTAGAGCAAATTTATTAGCATAAAGGTACACGGTAATAACCTACACGAGTTTCACCATAAGGATTTTCAGGGTTAAATCTACTGGATTAATCAAGATATTGATTAATGGCAATCGATTACACGTGTGTTTTTTTTTGCGTATATATATATATATATATATATATATTATTATATATATTATATATATATATATATATGTATATATATTGGTAAAGAAAATCGACCATTTCGCGGTTATAGATCTATTTCTGCATACAGGTATCTTTGTATACCTATGAGTTTCTTCAGACTGCTAACTTTATTGAAAATGTTACACAGATAATTCATGAGGCTTTATATATATTTTCTGGTGATTCCTGTAAAGCTATCAGTTTTCACTTCATCTCATCTTCTTAGGTGGGGGGGGATGACCCGGAGGTGATGAAGGTGTCGATATAATCGCATCATATTTACTATACAAATAAATAATAGATCGCATTATTAAATTTCATGAAATGGCGTTCCCTTTTCTCCTACATTTTTGTTTCTCTATTCGATTTTAACGTTCGTATTTTACTCAGTTTTAGTTGTAGATAAAAAAAAATGTAAAAATGTCGCCGTTTTTGCTGACTGAATACTTGTGCCAATAATATTCAAATCCTTTGAAAGTTTGGCCTTGATCCTTTTTCTCTCTCTCTCTCTCTCTGATTGTTACTGACACCTTTCTTGCTTTACGCCAATTAGTAATGCATCTATGTATAGGAACATAACTTGCAGCAGTAGCAATAATGGTTTTTAGAGGGTTGCCCATTTTATTTGTCGTACAATATTTGGTAATTTATGAGGAAGTGCGTCCCGGTCTCCTGCCCCAGAAATTGCTACCCGGTGACTATTAAAATAACGTCTCCAGCTATGTTGTCTCAGCGGTGTTACTTGAAAGAAAACAACCAACTTAGGGCGTTAAATGTATTTTAGAGGGGGTGGGCTTCTCTTTATGAACAAATGGAGATGGGTGGATAGATATATATAAACAAAGTAAAAAATGAACAAATTGAGGTAGATAGATAGATAGATAGATAGATATCCATCTTCATATCTAAACAAGAACTACGACAAATTTCTATAAATAAACAAGAATTACGACAAATTTCTATAAATAAATTTCTAAACAAATTACGATAAATAAATTAGAATTACGATAAAAAATACATTTAATGCCCTAGGCTGGTTGTTTTCTTTTAAGTAACACCACCGAGACAACATAGCTGGGGACGTTATTTTAATAGTCACCGGGTAGCAATTTCTGAGGCAGGAGACCGGGACGCACTTCCTCATAAATTAGCCAATATTTTTGTAAGAACAGTTAATAAATAGTTCACGTGTTTAAAAAAAAAAAGAATTTGACGAAGACTTCATTAAAAAAAACTTAAATTGAGTTAGTATTATCTGCGTTATTCGGACTATTGTCTCCATCTTTATTGTTATTTGTACAACGTTTCGGCCGATATGCCCTCCGGCCTTCTTCAGGTATTTCTTGTCGGACTCGGGAACCTTCTTTTCGGACTCGGCAACCTTCAATTGGACACATGGCCTAGTGGATAAGGTAGTTAGGTTAAGACAATTCTAAGTGACAGTTATCTCTGGATTCCGGGTTCAATCCTAAGTAGAGGCAGTAACATAGAAAAATAATTAACACAACTCCTACCCCAGCAATGGTTAGCGGAATCAGAACAGGATACCCCCGAGGACTGAATAAAGGGTTAGGTTCGAAGTTCCGTGATGGCTCCCGATTACGACAAGAAAGATCCCGAGTCCGAAAAGAAGGTTGCCGAGTTCGACAAGAAATACCTGAATAAGGCCGGAGAGCAGATCGGCCGAAACGTTGAACAAATAACAATAAAGATGGGGACAATAGTCCGAATAACGCAGATAATACCAAATCATCAAGCCTCAGAGAAATATTAAATTGAGTTATTCATTTCAGCTATACATTCCCGGCAGTTATTAGATGAGAATCAAGCTTAAGTTGAGTATGGAACGTTGACTTTTATGGCAGAGATTGTTGGAATGTGTTTCATATTAAAAAGCAATAAAAAGAATAGATTTGTGAAAAAGTCCAGGTTAACTAAAAGATCATTGGTATTAGGTCCCAAGTTAATAAAGATTACACAATCCAGTTCAGCAGTAAATCCAGAAAGGACAAAGTTCCAAGGAGACAACTTCAAATAGTAAATCCATCACCGACAAGATTTTCTTGAAAAAAAACCCAAATTACTATACATTTAATTAACCATTAAAATTAATTATTGAATCTATTATTGAGACAGTTGTTTGTGTTAGTATTGCAATCTATAATTTCAATTAAATTTAGTTTAAAAAATATTTTTCAACATTAAATGTATAGTAATTTTTGTTGTTGTTGTTGTTTATTTTTTTAATCAATACGTAATCAAAAAAAACTTAAAATCGTAACCCAATTCGCAAAATGTTAATTCATAGACTGTAGTTAAACTGTCATTGGGGACCACCAAAAAACTTTCTGTTTTAATTTTCCGACCTAAATCAGAAGTCAGACACAAAAAGTTAACTAAAAAATTTACAAATGAATAAATACCGATGATTTTGTGTAAAATTTATGCGTAAAATTTATGGGTAAAATATTTAAAATATTTTTTAAATTTATAATTAATAGATGCACTCAACTTTTTATTTGAGGCGAACAGGATAAATCCATTTTAAATTGTTTTATTTTTTTACTCCTTTGATAAATATGAGGATTTTGCTTACTTATAATACAAATCCTCTGACATTGAATTTTTAACTCCCTACCCCTAAGGCATTATCTTTCAAAAATTATTCTTACACCGCCCAGAGGGTGTTTTATGTTGCTAGTATAGATAATAAAGATAGGAGGTTTTCTTTTACTGTCTTTGACGTCATGACGACAATGGAAATTAAACCTGTTTCTGATAAGAAAGTCTCCCTTATATTTACATAGATAAAGAAAGGTTTTTGTAAATTTGCATGTGCTGCTCGTATGTGTGAGTCATCATCGTTGTATTCGTTTCTTTTCTCTGCCTACACAATTCTCATATTTACGGCATAGACAATCACCTTCCTCTCCAATGAGATGTCATTTATTGATGCTTGAAGAAGTCGTAAAAAGGCCGTGTATAAATAAGATACCAGAGCCGAGTTGATTTATAGTTTGACTAACCAAAATTGCAAAACATATTATGCCTTGTCCTCTCAAGCGTAGATAGATATAAAGATAGATAGACTGAGACCAGTGAAGGGAATAAAGCTTGAAAACTCTGAACATGACTTGATAATAAACGTTTAAGTTTTTAAAAGTAAATACTCCTCATTGTCATTAAAAATATATAGTCTTCTTGTTATTCAGGTTTACTCCCCCCCCCAACATCTATCTTTCTTTGTCTGCCTATCTATCTGCCTCTCTCTATATATCTTTTCATAATGAAGATTGTGTGTTTTTCTGTCTGTACCCGAAGCTATATATAACTACTCAAGCTACAATATCCTTAACTTATTTACCTCATATTCTCCATGATTTTATTTTTTATTTAAACCTAAAATATTAATAAAATTGTTTTACATTATTAGTATTGGTGACCATATCTAGTTATTTACGACGTACCCACGAGTACGGGTTAGGTACAAGGCCCTATTAATGTGGGACCACCCACAAACCAAAGCTCATGGGTGGCGGATGCAAAAAATGCGTTGGTCCCGTCGGCATCCCCCTCAAGTTGAGTGCATGAGAAGGCAACACATTAGAAGAATGTTCATCCTGCACAACCCTGCTTTCCGGAGTTAAGTAACGCTAACCCTGGCTCAGGCACTGGGCAATAAATCCAGCCCTGTCCCTTTAAATCGAGGGGGTAGGTGTTGCCTGGGGGGATAGCCTCCTGGGACCAACGATATTAACTTGTAAGGTCCAGCGGCCAAAGCTCACTGGACCCCCGGTCGAAATCGGTGTTAGAGGTATTTGCCTCATACCCCACTTGTATGGGCTGGGCACAAGACTTCGTTTTTATGTGGGCCCACCCACAAGCCGAAGCTCATGGATGGGGAAGAACAAAAATTGCGTCGATCACTTCGGCATTCCCCCTCAAGGGGGGTGCCTCAGGCGCTGGGCAATAAACCCAGCCCTGCTCCTTTAAGTCAAGGGGCAGGTATTTCCTGGGGGGGAGGATAGCCCCCTGGGATCGACGCTATTAACTTGTAAGGTCCAGTGGCCGAAGCTCACTGGACCCCCGGTCGAAACCGGAAGTCCGATATGTGGGAAATATCTACATACAAATAACATACAATTGTATTTATACAACAAAATAGCAGTTTACAGTGTGAACGGGAAGGCTAATTTGCATATTGATATTAAAAGTTTGATTTTAATAAATATGAGATTAGTATTATTGATTTCTAATTGTTTCGTTTTATCTCAATAAATATGAGCAAATATCTCAGAGATAAATCTTAAGAGAACTCGATTAACAAGAAGAAATAACTGTATTCTTTACTTCCTATGTTAACTAGATAGTTAAATTAGGAAAATTTAGCATTGAAAGATGGAAGAGATGGAAGAGTAAGTTTTAGCTGTTCAATTTCTCAATTATACCCATCCCTGATTCAATTTTTTTTATCTGCATTATTATTTAGTTTCATTAGCCTTTCTAATTTAATATGATATTTTATTCCATGAAAAAAATGAAATACTTGCACTCGGAGGGTGCATATATTTGCTTGTCTATCTGAAGGTAAAAGTAACCAAATGTATTTTAATGCTGATGCAAACATAGATTCATACAAGGATTTGTATAAATCCCTACAAGCGCTCAATGTAAAATAAATAATAGATTAATTATATACAGAGCAATATTTATACTTTTAATAAGAATGAAAAGTTTAACAAACCGTCATTTTTTTTTTTTTTTTTTTTTTTTTTTTTTTTGGTTTGTTTTGTTTTACGGCATATCAACCTCAGTGGGTCATTTAATGCCGATAAAGTTTTGAAATAAATCAATTCTTAATGGATAATACAATTTTGTTTATAAATACATTTTTCTATTTAACCCATAGATGGGACCCTAACAGGTAATACCACTCCGGGTCAGTGTGGACCTGGGAGCAATTGTTATGAAGGGGTGCTCCACATTCCCCAAACCTCCAAAACTGGAACCTCACCATCAGATAGAGTTTAACGTCATTCCTAAGACATGTAGACCCGCAGCCACCACCTTCTAGCACCCATATGATAAAAAGGGGTTGGGGCTTGCCATAAGGGCAATAGGGTTGGGAAAATCATATAGGTGCTAGGGCTTGACGTGACCAGCCGATTGATCGGAGGGGGCCTCTCCGACCGCCGTCTAGCCCAAGATAGGGCCAAAGTGGAGTATTGCATGTCATGAACTGCTCATCCACCTGGGCTCTATCCTTAAGCATCACGGGTCGCCACCCACGGTCAACAGGTGGCCCCATTGGGGGAGTCTTACCCCTCTGCAGAGGTGCAGTCGGTGCATTCTAACGCCCCACCCGACAGGGTGGCCGTCATTTGGCTATTGAGACTTGAGAAAACATTAGAATAGAAAAACTTTTTTCCCGACAGACAGACACACACACACACACACACACACACATATAATATATATATATATATGTGTGTGTGTGTGTGTGTGTGTGTGTGTGTTTATAAGTCATCCACGGACATGGTGTTTCGACGTTTCGCGTTTCTTGAGTATGGCAAGACACAGTAACAACCTCCAACCAGGAGCGAAACCCGACGTACTTTTCTTCAGACTGGTTCGTTAACCTCTCGGCAATCGACAGCTGCTATTTAGGAGCTGTGTTTTAACTGATAAATACCTAAATCTGTGTATACATTTTACGATCACCAGAGAGATTAGATCTCTAAACAACAGACGATTATTGTTTTATGCTGGCGGTGAAAGTCAATTAAAATGCTCATAGAGAGCTCTACCGGGTTTTGGGAGCATATATATATATATATATATATATATATTTGGGAGTACATATATATATATATATATATATATATATATATATATATATATATATATATATATATATGTAAGGTAATCCAAATGACAGGTAAGGATGATTCTATTTGGGATCTTTGAAATCTCACTGTACAACCATGCTGTATGCTCTTGTAGGTGCAAAGATATATACTCATACAATGATTTTTATAAGTCCCTAAATAGAGCTCAATGTATAATAATCAATAAGTTAGATTATATAGAGCAATATTTAACTTTCAAATAGAAGGAAAAACTTAACAAACCGTCATCAGGTTATAATTTTTATTTCAACTAAAAGATTAATTTTTTTTTAGTTCTAGACTCATCTGACGGGTTTTACAATATATATATATATATATATATATATATATATATATATATATATATATATATATATATAAACACTAATAATAACAACAACAATAAAAACACGACCTATATAGATAGAAAATGGAATAGCCCATTGTTGTACGGTTTCAAAATACCCTGAAGATGGCCCACGATAGGCCGGAATTTACTTGGTCTATGACATATGGCAAGTACATCAGCCAATTTTCGCCAGATATTGCAAAAATAATCCGGCAATACGAAAAAACAAAGGACAAACTTGCAGACAAACTTTGGCTGCCTTATTTAACAATATATGTCTACAAGAAAAAATGCTGCCTAAACACACACACACACACACACACACACACACACACATGTATATATATATTATATATATATTAAACCTAACATTAGCTAAAATTGCTCCTGGTCTGTCAGATCTTTGAAATATCAACTATTTCAAGTGCATCGTTATAAATTTTATATGTACCATTTCAATTCATTAATATTTTAACGACAGACTTGAAGTCAAGAGACCTCCTCAATGTTCTCATTGACGTAAACGCTGCCGTATGACCACAATCACATATTTGTGGCAATACGGAAGGACTTCATGGTGGCTACCTAAACAAATATCTAGTGTGTCCACCCAACTCGAGGAAGCCTTGCACTTGTTCGTCGTATTATACCCAACAACACCTACAGATATCATAGTACAGGGCGGCTTCTTCCACAACAATATTCCCTTGAGTGCACAACTACTTTAAACAGACAATACTCCACTATTTTTTCTGCTATTATAATCGCAAATAATAACGTTGCTGTCTCAAATTTTTCGTTTTTCATACGTGTTGAAGCTGATGAAATTGATAAACACGTGCAATTAAATATGTATTTTTTCACTTATAAACAACCGACTTAAATTACATAACGAAAAAAGGATATATATATATATATATATATATATATATATATATATATATATATATATATATATATAATTTCAAGAAAAGAAATTAATTTCTAGGCGGGCCTGAAATTGACTTCGCTTAAACCACCTACACTTGACTCATTTGCACATTCCACAATTTTTAACCTTTTCACATCAGTATAATATTTTGAGTTTAATGCATGAGAAGGCGACACATTAGAAGAATTTTCAGCCTGCACAACCCTGCTTTCCAGAGTTAAGTAACGCTAACCCTGGCCACTGCTTCAATGGGTGTTATTTCTGTACTGAGTTTTAACTCATAGTTCTACAAAGCAAAAGAGGCTTGTCTTTTATAAGTCTTATTAAACAGAACATTGTTACCCGATGAAGTTCTTTGATAGATCGCTGTAAACATTTTTATATCAATACTCAAGTCACAATTCCCTTAGTTATTTACGTCACATTCTCCATGAATTTATTTCTATTTAAACCTCAATTATTAATAAAATTGTTTTACATTATTAATACGGTTGGCCTTATCTACATATTAATAATATGCCATTGTATTTATATATACAACAAAATAGCGGTTTAAAGTGTGAACCGGCAGGCTAATTTGCATATTGATATTAAAAATATGATTCTAATGAATATGTGCTTGATATTATCGATTTCTAATTGTTTGGTTTTATCTTAATGAATATGAGTAAAGATATCGGGGATAATTCTTAAAAGAAATCAATTAACAAGAAGAAATAACTGTAATTTTATTCTTTACATCCTATTTTAACTGAATAGTTAAATTAGCGAAAACTTAGCAACAAAGAACAGGAGTGATGGAAGAGTAAGTTTCATTTATCTTTTTTTAATTATACCTCCCCCTGTTTCAAATCTTTTTATCTGCATTCTTATTTAGTTTAATTAACCTTTCTAATCTAATCTAATATTTTATTACATTAAAACATAAATACGTACACCCGGCGGAGGGTATATATACTTACTAGTGCTAACAAGTAGTAGATCGACATGGTACAATGATGGTTTTTTCACGGCATTATTTGGAACAATGGGATCAAATTTTTAAGTGTGATAAAATTGATTTGGTATGCTATCTAACCTGCTTCATTTTAATTTATTTTAAACGATATGATTTTATATTATCTATTTTTTTTTGTTTTCTTTTGGTTGATGTATATTTGATTCGTCTATCAATTAGATAAATTATATTCGAATTTGTTTACTCTAAATTCTTTTAAATAAATGTATAATTTCGTAAAATACATCGTTCTGATGATAAGGTATGTGTGTGTGTGTGGGGGGGGGTCGTCAGCGTTGTTATATTCTTGGAATCATTGAAAATTTCGGGTCTTTCAACATCGGATTTTCTCTCTCAGGCGACCCAATCGGGGCTGATTGACAAGGCTTAATTTAAAAAAAATAACCCAATGAATAATCTTTCATTTTACATATAACTTTTTTTTATCCCAAATTATGTGACAGAAGACAATCTCAAGTGAAGTACTCTTCATTTATTAAGTTTAGTTATGTCTTGCGCAAAGGCAGAAGATGTTGGGACTTAGTGAGGATCAAGCTCACTGCAAATTATACTCGTCTACAAGACAAATATCCTACAAGATGCCCACACAGGTTACGTAATAAATCATAAATTAGAATGTTCTCATTCCGTTAACCATGACCGAGTTCAAATGTTAATCTATGTTGAATATTAATATGCTATTAACGTCCTTGTCCAGTTAGAAGAGCAGGTTCCCGAGTTCGACAAGGAAGAAGCACTCTCCATTTATTAAGTTTATTGATTTCTAATTGTTTGGTTTTATCTTAATGAATATGAGTAAAAATCTCGGGTATAAATCTTAAACGAAATCCATTAACAAGAGGAAATAACTGTAATTTTATTCTTTACTTCCTATTTTTTAAAAATAGTTAAATTAGGAAAATTTAGGAACGAAAGAGAGCATTGATGGAAGAGCAAGTTTCAGTTGTTCTATTTTTCGATTATACCTCCCTCTAATTCAAATCCTTTTTATCTGCATTCTTATTTAGCTTCATTAAATCTAATCTAATCTAATATTATATTACATTAAAACTTAAATACTTGCACCCTACGGAGGGTGCATATATTTACTAGTGCTAATAATCAGTAGATCGACATGGTACAATGATGGGAAGTTTTAAGAACAATGGGATCAAATTTTATAAGTGTGATAAAATTGATATGGTATGCTATCTATCTAACTCTAACCTAGCGCAAGGGCAGAAGATGCTGGCACTTAGTGAGGTTCAAGCTCACAGCAAAGAATACTCGTCTACAAGATAAATATCCCACAAGACGCCCACACAGATTACGTAATCAATCGTAAATTACTGGCTGCTATCACTTGAGCGCACATGTCAAATCTGTTGAATAACCGAAAGGTTAAATTTCACTGATACATTTGCTGTCATTGGGTTTCTCTTTGGTTCGAGAAGATTTGAAAGAATGTTTTTTTTTTAGTTCGCGTCCACACCCAGGCACAAATTGACATATGGTCGGTTATATGAGTCAGATATTTATACGATTCCTCATGTGAGACACAACCCGATACCAGGTTGTTTCTTTGATAGGGGGCTTCTTAAAAGTTTCATGAGAAACATAGGTCCAACTGCAGACATCATGGAATGCTCAAAATTTATTGAGGATGAA